>CAUYUJ010016660.1:890492-935492 GCA_963575745.1 Prorocentrum cordatum | reverse complement strand
CGACCGCGAACAGCCATCGCGACCACGACCAGGAACAGCCACCACGACCGCAAACAGCTACCACGACCGCGCGCAGCCACCACGATCGCGATCAGAAACAGCCACCACGACCACGTGCGCCCACCACGACATCGATCAGAAACAGCCTGCAGCGACCACAAAACAGTCACCGCGACCACGTCCACGACCATCACGGGGAAGCATCGGCGTCCACCCAGGAAGGGCGTATTCCGCGACGCGCGTGGATGTCCATGATGCGGCGCTGCGCCTAATTAACGACCTCCGACGTCCACCAACTTAGAACTCATCGCTCCGACCTCGGCAAACAAGGACACCGTGCACCGATGGCTCCGGCCCCCCCGCGCAGGTCCTGCAGGCTTCGCCTCCGGCGGTGCCGCTTTTTTCCGTGTTTTGTTATTCCTCTCTTTCCCTCTCTCTCTCTCTCCTTTTCCTTCTCCTCCTCCTCCTCCTTTTCCTCCTCTCCCTCCTCCCTCCTCCCTCCTCCTCCTCCCACTCCCCCGCGCCTCCTCCTCCTCCTCCTCCTCCTCTTCCTCCTCCTCCTCCTCCTCCTTTCGTTCCCATTTCCTTATGTCTGGTGCCCAGGTGGCGCCGGCCGCCGCGGCGCCATCTACAGGGCCGTCCTCGCCCCCGTGCGCGGCGAGCGCGGTGGTCCCGAAGATACGGGTGCGGGGCAAGACCGACCCGATGGAGGTGCGCAACCTCGGCGCGCCATTCTTGCGGTTCATGAGCAAGACGCAGCAAATGAGCGCCCTCTTTGCAACCGCCCCGCCGGCTCGTTGCACAGACAACTGCGCGGAGACCAGAGCAGCCGGCGTGGAACGGATGGCCATGCCCATGGGGCACGTTCACGACTCTGGTGCGCGGGAAGACGCACAGCTCATGTTGAATGCTCTATATCATGATATTTCGAATTTTCGCCGGTCCCCGTCGCTGGACTCCAGACAATATTTTGTGAGGCCTCATCGCTTGGGATGGCGTTATCACATCTGTGGTTTGGATTCGAACGACTTTGGGCGGTTACGCTTCACACATCGTCGCAATTTGTCGCGGGTTCGGTCGGCCTGGGCCCGGCGTCGTTCTGTCGCTCACCAGTGAAGCAATGTGTGGGGGAGTGCCGCGGATGACGGGGTCTTCGCAGGGCGGCGGATACTTCCCCCCGCAGAAATGCATGGCTCAGTCCGTTGTTCCTGATCTCGCTGGACTGCTGGGGGAGGCGGGGGAGCCGCGTCAGGTCTTCGGATGGGTCCACGACCGCCACTTTCCACCTGATGCGCCCTCTGTGGAGCACGATTGCTACGCGCAATACATGTTCCAAAGAGACAACCCGCACTTCATCGTGATGATTGGTGGACAGCGTGCCAAACGCCCGCGTCGCCGGGCGCAGGATCTTTTCCAGAGTCGGGAGAACTGGTTCACGTGCAGCAGGTGGACTGCGAAAACCATGGCGGCCATGGCGGAGGCGCGCCAAACCGTGCCCACAGAGGAAAGCAAGGCGTCCACGTTCCGGCACATGATGGGCTTGCAGTGCCCCGTCCGGGACATCATCCACTTCTCCCCCTCTGCGACGGGCCAGCGCCAGCTGGGGGTGCACTACATGGACACGCCACTGGCGATCATCAAGAATCACCCGTTCCACATTCACCGGCCCTCGGTGAGAGGCATCTGGCGGTGTTCCAATCTCCTCGCGCCACGCCGGCATGTAGGGCCACGTGTTGATTTCCGACACATGATTACATATAGGTGAATGTGTATATATATATATATGTATATGTATATATATATATATATATATATATATATATGCATCTATATATGCATATGTATACGTATCGTATGCATGTATGTATGTATGTGTACACACACATCTACATATCTTTATATACACATATATATAAATATGCTCGCCCCCCCAAAGATCATTAGAGTGAGGGGGCTGAACCGAGCGGTCATTCACTGTCCCTGGGTGCGTGGTTGAAGTGGAATTCCGCGATGCGGATTCTTGTTGTTGAACTCGCATTTCCGAAGAATAATTATTGTTGATCCCCCCCGTCCGGTGTACATCGTTTTTTCTCGATTGAAGTGCCCTTCCCGGGGCTCGCACCTTGTTTTTCATCAGGGAAAGTCTTGAAAGTCAAACTGTGTCGTTGGCCCCCGGGTTGCAACAACAGCGGCTCCCGCTTGAGACTTCCTTACAATTTAGCCAGGGCCCCCGCTCCCGCCCGAGACTTCCTCGCGTTTTATTCAGGAATCGCGCTCCCGCATGGGACTTCCTTACAAATTATTTAGGAATCGCTCTCCCGGCGCTCTGGAGTCGCGCTCTCGCTGGAAACTTGCTTGCAATTTACTGACGAATAGCGCCATTGAGTTGGAAATTCTTGCAATTTACTCAAGCGCCGCGCTACTGACACCCAGGCACCCAGGAGTCGCGCTCACGTCTCGGACTCCCTCCATAGGAATCGGGATCTCGCTGCCCTTCGTGGCCCCGTTGCAGCCCTGCGTGGCCCCGTCGCTTTGTTTCGTGGTCCCGTTGCAGCCCTTCGTGGCCCCGTCGCTGCGCCCTTCGCGGCCCCGTTGCAGCCCCTCGTGGCCTCCTCGCTGCCCTTCGTGGCCCCGTTGCAGCCCTTCGTGGCCCCCTCGCTTTGTTTCGTGGCCCCGTTGTAGCCCTTCGTGGCTCCCTCGTTGCCCTTCGTGGCCCCGTCGCAGCCCTTCGTGGCCCGGTTGCAGCCCTTCGTGGCCCCCTCGCTGCCCTTCGTGGCCCCGTTGCTGCCCTCAGTGGCCCCGTCCTTGCCCTCCGCGGCCCAGTATACGTATGCCCTTTGTGGCCCCCGTTCGTTCGCGCCCGTTGTGGTCCTTCGTGGCCCCGCTGTCGCCTTTTGTGGCCCCCTCACTGTCCTACGTGGCCCACTTGCTACCTTCAGTGGCCCCGTCGTTGTCTTCTGTGGCCCCGCATGATCTGCCCTCCGTGGCCCCCGATCGTTCGCGCCCGTCGTGGCCCCATGCGCGTGCCCTTCGTGGCCCCGTTGTCGCCCTTCGTGGGCCCCTTCCTGCCCTTCGTGGCCCCGTTGTCGCCCTTCGTGGCCCCTTCGCTGCCCTTCGTGGCCCCGTTGCTGCCCTCAGCGGCCCCGTCCTTGCCCTCCGCGGCCCAGTATACGTATGCCCTTCGTGGCCCCCGCTCGTTCGCGCTTTTCGTGGCCCCATACGCATTCCCTTCGTGTCCCCGCTGTCGCCATTCGTGGCCTACTTCGTATCCTTGTGGCCCTGCTGTCGTTCTCTCTCGCTCTCGCTTTGGCTCGTCGTCGCCGTCGTCGTCGCCGTCGCCGTCGTCGTCGTCGTCGTCGTCGTCGTCGTCCCCGTCGTCGTCGACGTCGTCGTCGTCGACGTCGTGGTCGGTCCCCTGTCCGTCCCTCTTACGGTCGGGTCGACGGTCCGCGGCCGCCCCGCCGATCAGCGCTGCCGCTGGCCAGGCCGACGGTCCGCGGCCGCCCCGCCGCTTGCCTGGGCCAGGTCTGCAGGGAAGAAAGGTATACCCCCCAAAAGGGGTTCGATCGAAGACGAAGAGGACGGGTATCGAGGGTTTGGGAGATAGGCGTTATTGGACACTCGAGCAAATAATGGCGAACAGTCTTAAACTGATTGTTGTTGTTGTTGTTGTTGTTGTTGAACATTATTTATTCCAAAGAATAATTATTGTTGGGCCCCCTGGTGCGCGCCCCCCCTGCGCCGCCTAGGCCGCAGCTACATTTTCATCACTTTCGTGAGGAAGCCTCAGAAAAGAGGGTGTGTACAGGATCCGGTTGTTTTGTTGTAATCCGCTTTCCCTTGCAAAAAACAATAGAAAATGACATTTCTTGTTCTAATATAATCAAATTTCAAGAATCCCTTGCAAAAAATAAGGTAAAGTGGACATTCGCGCGCGCAAGACGAAATCCTTCCAAAACCTTAGTGTTCGCAGCGATTTTAACATAAAAACATCAAAAAACCAATGGTTTTTCAACAAAAAATTGTCAAAATCTCATCCCGCGCGCTCTTGCGGATTCGTAGGAAACCCAACACTTTTTAAACATTTCTGTCAAACGGGCTTTTGCGAGCAACTTTTTCGAACTTCTGCGACAACGGTTGCGCACCTGCCAGGGCCATCATCCCTGTCAAATAATACCATGCGGGACACATTCGTTTTTTCTTCGCGCGCGCACGCCGTCGTCGTCGGCCGCGGGGCCCTGAATAGTAGCCACGGTCGTCCGCATGCCACGAAGTGAAGTGTCCGAACGTCATAGGGCGGGAAGCTGGGTGTGGGTGGTGGCGAAGAGTCGTTTGGAAATTTGGTAGAGCTTGAACCGGCCCCCCCACAAAGTGGGGGTATTGCCCGCCTCCTATGAAAACCCTGGCACTGGTGAGAACGGAGTGTCCCCACGTGCTAGTAATTGTTGTTGTTGTTGTTGTTGTTGTTGTTGTTGTTGTTGTTGAACTCTCATTTCTGATGAATAATTATTGTTGATCCCCCTCGTCCAGTGCACCATGTTTTTTCGACTGAAGTGCCCTTCCCGGGGCTCGCACCATGTTTTTTATCAGGGAAAGTCTTGAAGGTCAAACTGTGTCGTTGGCCACCGGTTTACAACAACAGCGGCTCCCGCCTGAGACTTCCTCACAATTTAGCCAGGACCCCCGCTCCCGCCCGAGACTTCCTCGCGTTTTATTCAGGAATCGCGATCTTGCTTGGGACTTCCTTGCAATTCATTCTCCCGGCGCTCTGGAGTCGCGCTCTCGCTGGAGACTTGCTTGCAATTTACGGACGAATAGCGCCCTTGCGTTGGAAATTCTTGCAATTTAATTGAGCGCCGCGCTACGGACACCCAGGCACCCAGGAGTCGCGCTCACGCTTAGGACCCCCTCAAGAATTACATAGGACTCGGGATCTCGCTGCCCTTCGTGGCCCCGTTGCAGCCCTTCGTGGCCCCCTCGCTTTGTTTCGTGGCCCCGTTGCAGCCATTCGTGGCCTCCTCGCTGCCCTTCGCGGCCCCGTTGCAGCCCTTCGTGGCCCCCTCGCTTTGTTTCGTGGCCCCGTTGTAGCCATTCGTGGCCCGCTCGCTGCCCTTCGTGGCCCCGTTGCAGCCCTTCGTGGCCCGGTTGCAGCCCTTCGCGGCCCCCTCGCTGCCCTTCGTGGCCCCGTATATGTATGCCCTTCGTGGCCCCCGCTCGTTCGCGCCCGTGGTGGCCCCATGTGCTTCTGTCCTACGTGGCCCAGTTGCTACTCTCAGTGGCCCCATCGTTACCTTCCGTGGCCCTACATTATCTGCCCTTCGTGGCCCCCGCTCGTTCGCGCTTTTCGTGGCCCCATACGCATTCCCTTCGTGTCCCCGCTGTCGCCATTCGTGGCCTACTTCGTATCCTTGTGGCCCTGCTGTCGTTCTCTCTCGCTCTCGCTTTGGCTCGTCGTCGCCGTCGTCGTCGCCGTCGCCGTCGTCGTCGTCGTCGTCGTCGTCGTCGTCGTCGTCGTCGTCCCCGTCGTCGTCGACGTCGTCGTCGTCGTCGTCGTGGTCGGTCCCCTGTCCGTCCCTCTTGGGGTCGGGTCGACGGTCCGCGGCCGCCCCGCCGATCAGCGCTGCCGCTGGCCAGGCCGACGGTCCGCGGCCGCCCCGCCGCTTGCCGGGGCCCGGCCTGCAGGGAAGAAAGGTATACCCCCCAAAAGGGGTTCGATCGAAGACGAAGAGGACGGGTATCGAGGGTTTGGGAGATAGGCGTTATTGGACACTCGAACAAATAATGGCGAACAGTCTTAAACTGATTGTTGTTGTTGTTGTTGTTGTTGTTGTTGTTGTTGTTGTTATTGTTGTTGAACTCTCATTTCTGATGAATAATTATTGTTGATCCCCCTCGTCCAGTGCACCATGTTTTTTTCGACTGAAGTGCCCTTCCCGGGGCTCGCACCCTTTTTTTATCAGGGAAAGTCTTGAAGGTCAAACTGTGTCGTTGGCCCCCGGTTTACAACAACAGCGGCTCCCGCCTGAGACTTCCTCACAATTTAGCCAGGACCCCCGCTCCCGCCCGAGACTTCCTCGCGTTTTATTCAGGAATCGCGATCTTGCTTGGGACTTCCTTGCAATTCATTCTCCCGGCGCTCTGGAGTCGCGCTCTCGCTGGAGACTTGCTTGCAATTTACGGACGAATAGCGCCCTTGCGTTGGAAACTCTTGCAATTTAATTGAGCGCCGCGCTACGGACACCCAGGCACCCAGGAGTCGCGCTCACGCTTAGGACCCCCTCAAGAATTACATAGGAATCGGGATCTCGCTGCCCTTCGTGGCCCCGTTGCAGCCCTTCGTGGCCCCCTCGCTTTGTTTCGTGGCCCCGTTGCAGCCCCTCGTGGCCTCCTCGCTGCCCTTCGCGGCCCCGTTGCAGCCCTTCGTGGCCCCCTCGCTTTGTTTCGTGGCCCCGTTGTAGCCATTCGTGGCCCGCTCGCTGCCCTTCGTGGCCCCGTTGCAGCCCTTCGTGGCCCGGTTGCAGCCCTTCGCGGCCCCCTCGCTGCCCTTCGTGGCCCCATATGTGTATGCCCTTCGTGGCCCCCGCTCGTTCGCGCCCGTGGTGGCCCCATGTGCTTCTGTCCTACGTGGCCCAGTTGCTACTCTCAGTGGCCCCATCGTTACCTTCTGTGGCCCTACATTATCTGCCCTTCGTGGCCCCCGCTCGTTCGCGCTCTTCGTGGCCCCATACGCATTCTCTTCGTGTCCCCGCTGTTCCTCTCGTGGCCTACTTCGTGTCTTTGTGGCTCTGCTGTCATTCTCTTTTGCTCTCACTTTCGCTCGTCGTCGTCGTCGCCGTCGTCGTCGTCGTCGTCGTCGCCGTCGTCGTGGTCGGTCCCCTGTCCGTCCCTCTTGGGGTCGGGTCGACGGTCCGCGGCCGCCCCGCCGATCAGCGCTGCCGCTGGCCAGGCCGACGGTCCGCGGCCGCCCCGCCGCTTGCCGGGGCCAGGTCTGCAGGGAAGAAAGGTATACCCCCCAAAAGGGGTTCGATCGAAGACGAAGAGGACGGGTATCGAGGGTTTGGGTAATAGGCGTTCTTGGACACTCGAGTAGATAAGGGCGAACAGTCTGAACATGATTGTTGTTGTTGTTGTGGCTGCTGCTGCTGCTGTTGTTGATGCTGTTGCTGTTGCTGTTGCTGTGGCTGTTGTTGTTGTTGTTGTTGTTGTTGTTGTTGTTGTTGTTGTTGTTGTTGTTGTTGTTGATGTGTTTGTTGTTTGTTGTTTGTTGCTTGTTATTTGTTGATTATTGTTTGCTGTTTGCTGTTTGCTGTTAGCTGCTTGTTGTTTTGTTGTTAATTGTTTGTTGTCGTCGTCCCACCCGCGACCCGCCCCGCGACCCACCCGCGACCCACCCCGCGACCCACCCGCGACCCACCCGCGACACACCCCGCGACCCACCCGCGACCCACCCCGCGACCCACCCGCGACCCACCCGCGACCCATCCGCGACCCACCTCGCGACCCGCCCGCGACCCACCCAGAGACCCCCCAGGCGACCCACCCGAGACCCACGGGCGACCCACCCGCGACCCACCCGCGACACACCCCGCGACCCACCCGCGACCCACCCGCGACCCATCCGCGACCCACCTCGCGACCCGCCCGCGACCCACCCAGAGACCCCCCCGGCGACCCACCCGAGACCCACGGGCGACCCACGGGCGACCCACGGGCGACCCACCCGCGTCCCACCGCGACCCACCCGCGACCCCACCCGCGACCCGCCTAAAATTTTCGGCGCATGCGGCGGGCTTCTTTTGCATTCGTTCCAGGTGGAGAACCTGCGACCCACCCGCGATCCAAACCGCGCCCGGGACCCACCCGCGACCCTCCCCGCGACCCACGGGCGACCCACCCAAAATTTTCGGCGCCTGCGGCGGGCTTCGTTTGCATTCGTTCCAGGTGGAGAACCTGCGACCCACCCGCGACCAAAACCGCGTTCAGTGTACAAATCAAGATTTTCGGCGCCTGCGGCGGGCTGTTTTTGAATTTCTTCCAGGTGGAGGCGGAGAGCCTGCGACCCACCCGCGACCCAAACTATTCTCACTGAACAAGTCAAAACTTCGGCGCCTGCGGCGGGTTTCTGTTGCATTCGTTCCAGGTGGAGAGCCTGCGACCCAAACCGCGTTTAGTGTACAAATCAAAAGTTTCGGCGCCTGCGGCGGGCTGTTTTTGAACCTATTCTAGGTGGAGGTGGAGAGCCCGCGACCCACCCGCGACCCAAATTACGTTCACTGAACAAACCCCCCCAAAAAACGGCGCCTGCGGCGGGCTGGTTTTGCAGTCGTTCCGGATGGCCCACCAGCGATCCCCCCAGGTTGAACTTGTCAGAGCACGACGATGATGAGGACGAGGACGCGGGCACGGAAGAGGCGGAGGGCGAGTAGGAGCACGAGGAGGAGGAGGGCGCCATCGACAAGGAAGGTGATGGCCACGAGGTCCGCCGGCTTGACGCCCGCGTCGCCCGCGCCCGCCCCCTCACTCATATCCGCAATTGCGGGGTGCTGCGTACATTTTCTTTTCTAGTACCACTATCGTCGATCGATCTCTCTTCCCCCCTCCCCCTCCTCCTCCTTCTCCTCCTCCTCCTGAAGGAAGCCCTGTGTACTTTCGGTTATGTAACTTTTCCTTGGTTTTGCAAGCCCGAATGCTCGCGCTGGCCTCCCTCTCAGCACACTTTCATGCGCCTCAGACCAAGAAAACCAAACATACACAACGTTTCGCGCCTTCGATGTAAAGAAACACTTTTATAGTTTGTTGGCTGGTTTTTTAGGTCTAAGAAGCAAAGGAACCATGATCTTTTTTTTTTTCGGGGGGTCTAGGATGCAAGACATTTTCTTGGTTTTTGGAAGGTCAAGTGCTCCCCGCGACCTCCCCCCCAGCATCTCATCCAATTCCCCCCTCCTCTTTCCCCCTCCTTCTCCTCCTTCCAATTCCTCCTCCTTGCTGCAAGATAAGAAAACCAATAATGCACAGTGTTTGGCGCCCTCGGAGCGAGGAAGCGCTGTGTATGTTTGGTTCTTCTGTTTTTTGGGGCATGGATGCAAAGGAACACTGTGTATTTTTTTCGTTTTGGAGCTCCGGAAGAGAAGGAGGAGGAGGAGGAGGAGGAGGAGGAGGAGTTGCTGGGGGGAGGCAGCGGGGAGCACTTGAGCTTCCAACGCAAAAAAACAAAATAACCAAACATACGCAATGTTTTTTTGCATCCTGAACTAACAAAACCAGAACAACCAAACATACACAGCGTTTCCTTGCACCAAGGGCGCCAAGCACTGTGCATTCTTGGTTTTCTTGCTTTGCCACAAGGAGGCGGAAAGGAAAGGAGGATAAGGAGGGGGAAAGACAAGCTAGGTGCGCTCGCGTCATATCTGACGTCCTACCCCTCCCTCCCATCCCTTACCATGGCGCTGATTGTCTCTATCCGCGGACGCGTGTCGTAGCGGACTTGTAGCTCCGCGCGCGCATGCGTAGTGGGTGGTGGTGCACGTGCGTGCGTGCGTGCGTGCGTGTGTGCGTGGTTGTGGTGGTGGTGGTGGTGGTGGTGGTGGTGGTGGTGCTGCTGGTGCTCGTGCTGGTGGTGGTGCTGGTGCTGGTGGTGGTTGTGATGGTGGTGGTGGTGGTCGTGGTGGTGGTGGTGGTGGTGGTGGTGGTGGTGCGGCGCGGTGGTGGCGGGCGGATGGGCGCGCGAGAAAGAGGCCCGCGCTGGGGCGAGAACGCCATCCTGAACGACGGAGGCCTAACACCGATCCGAAAATGAGGCCCACGCTGCAGCGGGAGCACGATTCGGAACGATTCGGGAGCAGAAATGAAGCCGGCGCCACAGCGAGAGCATCATTTTGAAAAAAACGCAAGCGAAAACCAGTTTCCCGGGAATCCTGTGTGTAAAAAAACAATACGCGGGGGGCGTTCGGCCCGAAAATGACGCCGGCGCCTCAGCGAGAGTCGTTTCCCGTGATTTCCCGGGAATCCTGTGTGTAAAAAACAATACGCGGAGGGTGCGCGGCCATCACCCGGACGCCATCAGGGGAAGAGGGAGAGTATTTTCATATTGAGTAATTGTGGAAGGGGGAGAAGGAGAAGGAGGAGGCGCTAGGGGGGAGGCCGCGGGGATCACTTGAGCTTCCCAAACCCAGAAAACCCAAATAACCAAACATACATAATGTTTCCTTGCATCCTATACCAAAAAACAGAAACACCAAACATACACAGCGTTTCCTTGCTCCGAGGGCGCCAAACACTGTGTATTCTTGGTTGTCTTGCTTTGCAACAGGGAGGAGGACAAGGAAAGGAGGAGAAGGAGGGGGAAAGAGGAAGGGGGAGGAGGAGCTGCTGGGGGGGAGGCCGTGGGGATCACTTGAGCTTCCCAAACCCAGAAAACCAAAATAACCAAAAGTACACAGTGTTTCCTTGCATCATAGACCCAAAAAACAAGAACAACCAAACATACACAGCGTATTCTTGCACCAAGGGGAAGATGAATAAGAGGATGATGAACGTGAGCACGATTCAAGATAAAATGTATGATCTTGGGTGGGACAACCATATATATATATATGTATATATATGTGTTTATGTGTGTATATACATCTATCTAAATAAAATCATTCCTATCATAAGGGCGTGGCCACCCCATGGGGTCTGCGGAAACAGCGACAGCGCACAGATTAAACCGAGAGACGAGGGATCATCAACCTTTTTTCATCAGGCAAGCGCCGTGGGACACACGGTGGTACTCTTGCGGTGTGTGGGGGACGGCGGGTGGGAGCTTGAGCAGGAGCGGTTTCGGAGCAGAGGGAGAGAGCAGCAGCAGGAGCAGCGAACGAGACGGACGCGGCTCCACTGCTCTGAAACTCCCGAGGCCACTCGCACTTAGGAAAACGAGTCAGAGACAAATCATTCCTATCATAAGGGCGTGGCCACCCCATGGGGTCTGCGGAAACAGCGACAGCGCACATATTAAACCGAGAGGCGAGGGATCATCAACCTTTTTTCATCAGGCAAGCGCCGTGGGACACACGGTGGTACTCTAAAAACTCGAGCCGGGGAAGTGGAACCACTTCTGCGGCTAAGTGCAATCACCAAAAATTGCCACACACAGTACATTTGCGTCCCATCCCCATCGTCAAATGCCCTTCGGGAGGGCGGGTGGGTTTAAATCATTATCACTGCACAGGTCCGAGGCTGGGGCGAAGAGACAAGACTAGGTGGCGCACGCGCGCCTGAGGATGTCACGAACTGTCGAGTCAGTAAAACGGGCAGCTGACGAGATCTGCAGTTCGGTGAGCTTCGACCTCTGACGAAGGGCAGACCCGTGCTTTTCATATATACGAACACTCTCTCGGGCGCGCCAGCGCCCGCGCTGCTGGATGGCCTCGATCGGTCGGATACTGTTCAGAGCGTCGTGCGAGGGCCCTCCGTGGCGCAACTGGTGAGGAACTGACAGGAGATCACCAACTCCTGCTGAGTGGGCGGCCTGCTTCAAAGTCTTTTCAAACAGAGGAAGGGAAAGAGGGTGGAACAGAGTTGGCAGCTTCAAACGTCTGGCACGGGCTCGCAGCCTAGAGAGAATCTCGGGAACAATTCGGCGAACAGGCAGGTCAGTGCCGGCCTTCACCGTGCAGTCGAAATCTTTGTTCTTGGCTGGCTTGTCGTCGCCTAGCGGCGCTACGACGATCGGTAATGTCAGAAGCCCGGCCTGACGTACGAGAGCCGAAGACGTGCTCCGGCTTGATGGCGAGCAGCTCGCCAGGCCGGAAGTACATGTCGAACCCGGTCACGGAGGCCAGGCACGCCAGCAGGTCGGACGTGGTCCCGTTGTCGAGCACAGCACAGGTCAGTTGGACGGCCTCGAACGGTGGCGGCTCTCGCGGCGTAGCCGGCAGTTTTGCCGCCCAGCCAGTCAGAGCATCTTTGGCCTTATGGAAACGAGGTCGGCTAGCAGACCATCCTCGAACTTTGCAGGGCCCATACAGCGCGATTCGAGCCAAGTACTGGGGCTCACCTGCAAAGAACAAGTCTTCGAAGTACAAGTTGAGCGTCTCGTCTGCCAGCTCCGGCGTGGTCAGCAGCAGGCCCCGGCGATTGGCGTAGTCGGTCAGCTCGATCACGGCGGACGCGTAGCTGTCGACCGTGGCTGGCCGCAGCGAGGCCAGGCGGAGGTACTCTCCAGGGGCGGCCTGTCGCTGACTAGCAGCGACGTCTCCGCGCGCGGCAGCCTGCGCTCGGCGGCGCCGGGCGGCCGCGGCCACTGGACGGGGGACAGGGTCACGTTGGCTCCGGCCTGCGCGCCTGGGCGTCAGCACGGCTGAGTCGGCGTCTGCCTCGACGTCTGCCCCGCGGGCGTCGACGCCAGGCGTTGCCCGCGGCTGCCAGTGCGACCGCGGCTGCGCCGGCGCTGGTGCAACCGCCACGTCAGCGGCTGCGCGGGCGCGGGTCGAGCGCGGTGGCCCACCCTGGCCTCCAAGGGAGCCGAAAGCGCTGCGGGCAGATCGGCGCCGTGACTCCGCGAGGCTCGGCGACCCCGGCCGCGCTTGCCAGCGCGCGAGCCCGAGCCTGGAGGTCATCCTGGGTCGAGCGCCCGAAAGCACTCTGAGGGGCGTCTGGGCCGGCCAACGAGACCAGCAGGCGGCACCAGCTGGGTAGGTAAGCACCGGCCAAAGTCGCACGCCACGTCCAACCTCGCGTCGGATGCCGCACCTTGCCCTGCAGCTCGACCCTGTGGCGGCAAGCGCAGCAGCAGCGCAGTGCAAGATGACCCAGCCCGGGAAGGCTCCCGGCGATCGCACCTGGCTTCTTGAAGGGCGCGCCGAACCTGCACGAATCGAACAGCACCTTCGGCCAGGCAAGGCGCTGCAGCTCGCGCTGCAACGCGGGCCACTTCCAGACTCGGCTCGCAGGCGGGTTCTCGAAGGTGACGAAGATCCCGAGGGT
Source organism: Prorocentrum cordatum (assembly GCA_963575745.1). Lineage (NCBI taxonomy): Eukaryota > Dinophyceae > Prorocentrales > Prorocentraceae > Prorocentrum > Prorocentrum cordatum. The sequence continues at coordinate 922,523 of CAUYUJ010016660.1, read as the reverse complement.
CCGGCAGAGTCGCAAGACACGGACTGTGAACGCCACGAGCGCGCGGTCCGCCGGCGACGGATCGCGCGTGCCCCCGACGGGCACCCACCTCGTACAAGGCAGGCCCAGGTGGACCCACCAGACTTCTCCCGATTTGAGCCAATGTTCAACGAGACGCTGGACTCGACGGCTCGTGAGGTCACAGTGGGGCCCATACTTGGAGTCCATCGGGGGCATGATCCGAAAACCTCGCTCATGCAACGCACCACTGAGATTTGCAGTACCCGCGAAGATCTCGAGGAAGGCTTTACGAGAAGGGCCCCGTCGAGGAACTTCAGGAGGCCGAGGGCGCTTAGCCAGTGCCCGTTGAGGCTCTTCGTGTGGCCCAAGGTGTACAGGTGGGCCCTGTTGAGGAACTTCAGGAGGCCGAGGGCGCTCCTGTTGAGGATCTTCGCGTGCCCCAAGATGTACACGTGGGCCCCGTAGAGGAACTCCAGGAGGCTCGAGTGCAACAGGGAGGCTTCGAACATGCTCAGGTCGATCTCGTCGGGGTCGCTCGTTGGGGCGTACTTTCGAGACTTCATCTTGATGCCTTTTACTCTGGTAAGAAGAGGAATGCGTGGTAGAGGAAAGCTGAGGTGACGGAGGTGACGGAATGCAACGGTCTCTTTCGGTGTTTTCAGGCCCCAGCAACTCGGCCTGCTCTCGTCCGATCTCAAACTCGGTAGCCGCGGTCGGCGGGGCCTTGGCCCTGCCCGCGGCTGGCGGGACCACGGGAATTCGGCGGCTGCCGCTGGTGGGCGCCGACAGGGCGCCTCGTCCGCGGTAGCGTCCGGGGAGGAGCTCACCTCGGTCCTCCGCCCGGCTCCCGTGGTCCGCGACGTTGTAGATGCCCGGCACGTGCCTCGGGCGCCAGCGGATCTCGCACCCGAAGCAGACGGCCGCAACCCGGCGGCACTGCGCCAGGAGCTCAAAATTGGTGGCCCTGCCCTTCTCAAAGGCGAGGACCGACGACATGTTGTCGCACAGACTGAGGATCTCCTTCCCGTGGAAGTTGACGTCGCCTGCCGCTCTCCATAGCGGTGCGACGGCGGCGCGCGCCTCGAGGGCGTGAATACGGCCCGGTCGGCGCCACGCGCCACGGCGGCGCTCCACCCAGCGGCCAGCGTCCAGCAGAGCGTCCGCCAACGGCTCGGGCGGGACCCCGATCTCCAACTCGACCCGGCGCCTCTTGGCCACGGCGTGCCGCAGCCGGGGCGGCAGCTCGACGGGCAGTGGCCCGGAGATGTCGCAAAAGCCGGCGGCCCGCCCTTCGTACTGCTCGTCGTCGGGCGCGACCTCGGGCTCGGTGGCGACGAACCGCTGGCGCTCGCGCCATCTGGTGGCCGCCAGTGCCTCCCAGGGCTCCAGTCGGGCTTCGCAGACGGCGTAGCCTCGCAGCGAGCTGTCGGTCGTGAAGGCGACGTCGGACGGCACGCGGCACAGGTCCACTTCGCCGAGGAAGACGAGGCCTGCAGCAACTGCGAGCTCACCGAGAACATCTCCAGGCAAGCGCACGACAGGGGACAGGTCGCCGTCTCCGATGAACGTGTAGCAGGACCCCAGCACGCTGAGCCCGGGGCGCACGACGGAGAAGTAGTGCACCAGGTGGCCGACGATTCGCCGCAGCTGCCAGCGGGCGAGCCATGGCGTCCTAAGCACGTGGTGCAGAGCCAGGTAGAGCCTCCAGGCGCGCTTGGCGGTATGCCTGAGTCGGCCCTCGCGCCCGTCGAGCACCAGCCCCAAGATGACAAGGCCGGGCTGCGCGCGCTCGAGCTCGTGCCAGCGAAGCCCGCGACGATCCAGTTCAGCAGTGAGCTTGTCCAGCCGGTCGTTGAGCGCCGGCGCGCTGAGCGCGACAAGATTCCCGTTGTCGACGTACGGCGCCCTGACGACAGCCTGTCCGACGAGAGTCGGCGCACGGGCTTTGTCAAGGCACCAGCCGTCGCCTGGGAGGCCCGCCTCGTCCATCGCGTCGACGAGAACCTCGTGGCAGATCCAGAGCGCCCAGCTCCAGCCCATGGGCAACGCCGCGAAGCAGGGCCAGATGACGTCGTCGCCTGACACGGCCACGCGGCGCCCGAGCTTCTCGTCGTAGATCGAGTCGAGCCCGAGCTCGTCAGCGGTGACCTCCACGTCGAAGCACATCCAGCTGCCCCACGAGGGGTCGGCGAACTGGTAGAACCCGTCCATGAGGTCCACGGAGCCTGCGCAGAGCGACTCGTAGCAGCCGTCGAAATCCGCCAAGTCCTCGGGGCTCGCGCCGACGGCGCCGAGCAAGTTGATCGAGCCCAGCGCCTCACCGGATGCCAGCACAGTCCGAGGGGGGAGCTTGTGCAGCTGGTTGGGCTGGCGAGCGTCCACGACCATGCGGATGTCGCCGTTCTTCTTGGCGACGAAGAAGGTACTGACGCACGCCTTCCGACGCGCCCGGCCATCAACCAGGCCCCGTGCAGCGAGTCGTCGAAGGAAGTCGACGAGGCGTGGTCGGTTCCGAGGGTCGCGCGGGTTGAGGAGAGGGTCCCAGTAAGGCTCCACGATGACCTCGTCCTCGGGGATGTTCGGCGTGGGGCGAACGACGTCCGAGTTGAAGTGGTCCAGCGCCTCGGTGACGTGCCGAGGGGCAACGTCTCGAAGCTGACGAGGCCGGTCATGTGGCGCACGTCGTAACACATTGAGCTTGTCAGCATCATAGTCGCGGCGAGTAGAAGCCTCGCCCATGTTCGAGCACAGATCCTTGCACTTGAGGAGCTCCTGCAGGGCTCCAGCACAGTCCATGTCTTTCGGTCGGTCGCCGAAGCCGCGGACACGACGTCGGACTCGCTTGATGACCGACTCCTGGGCGGTAGTCGGCCGATGCTTGCCGGGCGCTCGAGGCTCGAGACGCCCCCCAGCCCGTGCGCCTGCCAGCGCGTTGAGCGCACCCAGAGTCTCGAGAGACCTGCGATCACGGTCGTCAGCGCGAGCAGCACGCTGGGCCAGATACCGAGGCAGAGCGGCGCGTTCTCCACGATGAGGGTGGCGATAGAACTCGTCGCCCTGCGGCAGAGGAAACAAAACTGTGGACGAAGTCCGACCCTCGGAGGAGACCCCCTCGGAGGGCAGCCCGGCCCGACTCGCATTCGCGGCTGCGGAGTCAGGGCCAGGCCCAGTGAGGCCGGGCGGAGTGCCCAGCCATGATGGCGCCGACATGGCGCCGTCAACCCTGATCCTTCGCGGCGGCCTTGGGCTTCGGCTTTGCCTTGCCCTTCGGATCCGCCCTGGGGCCCCTCTCCCTGTCGTCGCCCTGCCTCTCGTACTTCTTCGCCTCCGACTCCTGCTCCTCCCGGTACATCCGCTCCTGCTTCAGAATGATGCCCTGCGACTTCTGCTCCTCGGCCACGAACGCGTCGAACTTCGACGCCACGACGCCTCCGCTCTCGTCCAAGGAGCTGCTCAGCATCAGGCCGAGGCCCTCGAAGCTCGGGTGGCGCGGGCACCTCTTCACCGCCCGCTGGATCTGCAGCACCCGGCGTCCCAGGAGCTCCAGAGACGCCAGATCGACGGGTCCACGAGGTCGTAGGTCACGGCGTGGTGCAGCTGGTTCAGCGCGTGCCGCACCTCCTGGGCCACCGCGGCGTTCCGCGACACCCCCGACTCCGAGACCCAGTACCCCCAGTAGGACGTGAGGGTCAGCCCGGTGGCGAGGATGGCGGCCAGCAGCTCGGGCAGGGCCTTCGGCCCCCGAAAGGGCCAGTCGTCGAAGTCGACCGCGTTCATCTTCGCGATCGCCTCCCCGAGCGTCACCTGGAGCCCGCGACCCCGCCGCGCCAGCGGGAGGATCCGCGGGTCGCGTCCCGGGCCTCGGCGCTTCTCGGCGCGCCAGTCCTCCTCGTCGGCCTGCTGCACGTTCTCGACCGAGACCCAGCCCTCCTCCTCGCTGAGCATCGCGATGCCCACCGCGTCGCGGCTGATCAGCCGCTCCGGGTTCCCGATGAGGTGGAGGTCCAGCTCGCGCCCGAACTCGGGCGAGCCTGGGTCCGAGACGATCCAGCGCGGCACGACGCCGCCAGCAGTCCCAGCTGGGGCAGCGACGCCCATGACCAGGGCGAGGCCGCGCGCCTCCACGCGCAGCGCCTCGATGTCCTCGTCCGACTGATCGCCGAACGTGTAGACCTGCCCACGAACCCGGACCGGGAACGCGGACGCCCGGCGCAGGGGGACGACCAGGTGCTTGCTGAGGTTCAGCGTCAGCACCTCGCCGTCGGGAGTCGCCGCCACCCAGATGCCAGGGCTGAGCTGCTCGAGGAGCACCCTCTGGTGCCACCGGAAGTTCTCGTCGTCGTCGTAGTTCACGCACACCTGCGCCTCGGGCACGTCGAGCGTGCGCATCGCCGCCGCCGCCATCTTGCCGACGGCCGACGATCAGGCTACGCTCGCACTGCCCGAAAGCGGCGCTGCGCGCCGCCGTCCTGGCCCGCTCCGTCGTCCTCGACGAGCAGGGTCACGGGCGCCGCACCCTCGCGCCGCGGCGGGTCGGTCCCGCCGACGAAGAGCGAGGCGGCTCGGGCGGCCCAGCCCAGCGCCACGCGGAAGCTGCCACCGGCCGCGAGGCCAGCCGCCAGGGCGGCAAGGACCGCCCACCAGCCTGGCCCGGTCCCGCAGGTCAGACTGCAGTCCGGGCAGCCCGGGCAACCCGGGCAGGGGGCGGCGGCCGCCGCCGGAGGGCACGCGGGGCAGGCCCCGCACGTCACGCGGGCCTCCGGGCACGCGGGACAGCGCGAGAGCCACGCGGTCGCGATGGAGGCCGCCCACGGGCCGGCTGCGGCCCACGGCGCCACCATGCGCTGCCGGGGGCCCCTCGAATGATAGAGCTTGAGCAGGAGCGGTTTCGGAGCAGAGGGAGAGAGCAGCAGCAGGAGCAGCGAACGAGACGGACGCGGCTCCACTGCTCTGAAACTCCCGAGGCCACTCGCACTTAGGAAAACGAGTCAGAGACAAATCAATGTGTCTGCTAAATCTATAGATTCCCCGTCATATTCTTTCGCGGCACTGGCCAGACAGAAGATTCGCCAATGCCGCTGCGCTAGCGTTTACGCAACCATCCACGCGTCCAGGCGGGGGCAAGAAACAAAGAAACAACTCCTCCTGCTGCTTTCCCGGCTTGTTTGGCATTCGTCTTCCATCTTTCTGCCGTCTTTGTTGCTTTGCTGGTGTGCGTGCGCAAGACCGCGACGACGAGAATTTCTTCGTTCTCGCTTTCCTTTCGCTTTCGTTTGGCTCTCGTTTCCGCTCTCGTTCCCGGCTGCGTTCTCGCCTTCGCGTCCGCTCTCGTTTTCGCCTTCGTTTCGCCGTCATTGCCGCCTCGTTGCGCATTTTGTCATGTCTTCGTTTCGCTTTCGTTCGCGTTCTCGTTTACTGGACCAACCAAAACCAACCAACCAACCAACCGGGTCCTCCCAAACCAACCGGGTCACCCCAAACCAACCGGGTCTTCGCAAACCAACCGGGCCATCCCAAACCGAAGCCCCGGGGCGCCCCAAACCAACCGGGTCTTCCCAAACCAGCCAGGTCTTCCAAAACCAAACCAGGTCTTCCCAAACCAAGACCCAGGCCACCCTAACCAAAGTTTGGTTTGGGAAGACCCGTTTGATTTGGGAAAGACGCCCCTCCGGGGGGGGGGGGGCTGGGCACTTGCTGTTGGGATGGAAGAATGGGAGGGGGAGGAGGAGGAGTGGAGTGGAGCAATCGGACGTAGTCCGTTCGGAACCCAGGGATGCCAGGGGGGCCATCCAGTATTTCTCGGAGGGCCGTGGGGGGCGACATCCCACGGCCCACCGCGACAGGCCCCCCTGGCCTCGCAATTTACTCTGTGGCAGCGCCCGCCGCGAAGGAACCGATCGCGGCTTCGGCTGCCGAAACGTGCAAAGCTTCAAGCACTGCCTTGCTGGGGCCCGTTCTGGACGGGTGGAGGCCTCGCCTGATCCTGCTGAGGTTCTCGAGGCCTTTGCCCGTGGGTCCCAGGGCCCTGCGCTCTCCCACTTGGTGGGAGAGAGGGCACGGCAAAAGAAGGCTTTTAACCTGGTGGGTGGCCGTATGGCCGCACTTCACACAAAAGAACAACTGCCACTTGGGGATGGTGGCCAAAAAGTGGGAGGGGTGGATCAACTTGCCACTGATCACGCGGGGACCCCTCGACCACAGCACCTCTCCACACGCGGCGAACTCGGGGAGGGGGCAAGGCGGCGCACACTCTGTGGCGGCAGCTGGAATGACGTGGCACGCGTCAACGATGATGAGGCAAACGGGGCATCTCCATTTGTCTGCACACCGCTCGAATTTGTGCTGAGAAGCCGCGATCGCGGTCTGCAACTGAGAGCGAGGGGCTGCAGCCTGGGTGGGTTGCCTTTCTGGCCACTGTCCTCGAGGCTCTGAATTCTCGCCTAGGGAACGTAAGATCAGTCGGGCCCTCTGTCGGACGATGGCTGCAATAGCGTCATATTCATCAGTCCTGGGGACAGGCGGGAGGGCAAGGGTGGCCGACTTGTGGGCCGCGCTTCCCGCGAGCTCATCGGCATGCTGGTTGCCGAGAGCCATAAATTTTTGGAAACCATTCAAGGAGAGGGGATCGGCATGAGATGGGGTCCAGAGCACCGAGACCGAAGAGCAGCCGCCAGATCGATCCTGCACGAGGTGCCGAATTCTCAGCCAGAGATCCCCATTCTTATTCTTGCCTCTGAGGCTGCCAGGTCGGAGACATCTGCCATTCTGCCAGCCGCGCTGTAGGGCTAGGTGGTCGGTAACAAACGCGAAGTCCTGCTGGCACGTCTCGAGAGCCAGGCAAAACGCATGCAATTCGCCTCTTGGGACAGTCTGGCGGGGGCCTGGGAGGGGGGCGAGGAGGCCAGCATGGAGGGCCCAGGAGGCCGAGGGAGGGTCCCATCGGAGGGCCGCGAGGCCAGAACCAACGCGTCTTCGTCTGACGTCGTCGGAAAAGGCGCCGCCAGACCCGTCGCCAAAAAGAAACAACTCGCCCTCAGCGTTACGAGCTCCTTCCCACGACGGCAACCCATCCCGCACCGCACCAGCAAACTCCCACCCGTCCCTCCCAGTCAATGGCTCGAACGCGGGCGTAGTGAGAGCGGCGGAGGGAATGCCACGGAGCCACAGGGCGGGGTCAGCTTCGGCCCCCGCCACGGCTCGCGGTAGTAGCTTGTCACTGGCCTCAAACTCAGGTCCCACGTTCGCCTCACACTGCCACATACGGTGAAACAGAATTTCAGGAACTCCTGCGCTGCATCGGTCGCAGTACCTGTCGATCTGGTAGCCCGAGTTGTGGAGGCGGTCTCTGGTCCATTGTCCTCCACTGATGACGGTGTTGTTGAGGGCCCAGTCGCTGAAATCACCGTTTGCGAGAAACCTTCTTTGCTCGATGCGGATAGTGACCATGTCTGCTCCTCCTGCCAGCGTGTCGCCATGGCCATGGGTAGCGGCCTGAGTCCAAAGGAGCCTGTGCAAATCCTCGCTGAGGTCCTGCAATACGGTGTGGATGTCGGCGTCGGGGAGGTCTGGGTCGTGGGCAGAGGGGAGGTTCCACTCCTCGATGTAGCCGTCCTTTGTGCGCCTCCACGTGGTGGCTGAGGTCGGCTCCCAGCTGGCCTCCAGCAGTGTTGCGATGGCCGCGCCAGTGGGCCCCTTGACCCTGCACCACAGCTTGGGGCCTGCGGCTAGCAAGGTGGTCTTGATCCTTGGCCATGCTCTGATGATCCTGGCGTGCGTGCTCGGGTGGCGTATCCAGTGCTGGAGCCATGCCTCGATGAACTCTATTCTTAGGGAAACTCCTGGGTCCATGCCGTCGAAGGTGGCGCCGAGGAGGGAGGTGAGGCATCGGCCCGCTGCTGCCCCCGTGGCCGCGATGGCGGCCTGACGGCGCCATCGTAGTAGAGCGTGTCGAGCAAGGCCCTGCACCTGATGACCGAAGACTCCTTCGGGGAGAGCGCCAGTACGCCACAGTCCTGCTGAGATTCGAGCCTGCTGTGCAGTGCTCCGTAGTCGGTGTATCTTGCGAAAGGGGGAGGAGGAGGAGGAGGAGGGGAGGAGGAGGAGGAGGAGGAGGAGGAGGAGGAGGAGGAGGGAGGAGGAGGAATAGGAGTAGGAGTAGGGAGGTAGGAGGAGGTGGAGGAGGAGGAGGAGGAGGAGGAGGAGGAGGAGGAGGAGGAGGAGGAGGAGGAGGAGGAGGAGGAGGAGGAGGAGGAGGAGGAGGAGGAGGAGGAGGAGGAGGACGAGGAGGAGGGAGGGGGAGGGGGAGGAGGAGTAGGAGTAGGAGTAGGAGGAGGAGGAGGAGAGGAGGAGGAGGAGGAGGAGGAGGAGGAGGAGGAGGAAGGAGGAGGAGGAGGAGGAGCAGTGGGAGGAGGAGGAGGAGGGAGAGGAGGAGGAGGAGGAGGAGGAGGAGGAGGAGGAGGTGGGAGTAGGGAGTAGGAGTAGGAGTAGGAGTAGGAGTAGGAGGAGGAGGGGAGGAGGGGGAGGAGGAGGAGGAGGAGGAGGAGGAGGCGGAGGAGGAGGAGGAGGAGGAGGAGGAGGAGGAGGAGGAGGAGGGGAGGAGGAGGTGGAGGGAGAGGAGGGGAGGAGGAGGAGGAGGAGGAGGAGGAGGAGGAGGAGGAGGAGAAGGGAGGAGAAGAGGAGGAGGAGGAGCAGGAGGAGGAGGAGGAGGAGGAGGAGGAGAAGGAGGAGGAGGAGGAGGAGGAGGAGGAGGAGGAGGAGGAAGAGAAGGAGGAGCAAAAACACGAAGAAAATGAGGTGGATTAGAAAACAGGAGGAGGGGGGGGCAAGCTCAGTCGGAAAATGAATCACCCCCCCGCTTGATAATGACATCCTGTGTGCCGATTTCCACCTCTGCAAATCCGATCCCCCCCTCCCGATCCCGGCGCTCGAATGCTGGAGGTGTCGCCGCGGGAGATTCGCCGGACGCAGGACGGGCGGGCCAGCGGGCCCCCAAACCACGCTGCCGCGGGGTCGGCGCGACCCCCCCCACCTTTTCAGTTGTCCGACCCGGACATGGCGGAGAGTAGCTCGAGCAAGTACCTCCGCGGACGAGGGGAGAAGCAAGGGGGAGGAGAGACGGGAAAACGAGTGAGCGATATGGAACATAACTGACCGTTCTTTCGCTCTTGCGCTGCGAGGAAACGTGGCTCGAATAAACAAGGGCCCTGTCGAGCCAAACGTCCACGGGGAGTTCGGGGTGAGAAAGGCACTGGCACGTGCAGCGGGCCAGACAGGGATCAAAGGCGGAAGCTGGCGGAAGAGACTGGAATCACACTCCTCCTGCACGGCATTTTTGGCGCCAAAGCGGCCAGGCACATCTACTTCTGTCGATGTGTACTTGCTTCATTTACAAATGGAAAACGTTGAGCACAGAAGTGGGTGGGCGAACGGCGAACATGATGCCTCTGGCACTTCTTGGCTGAACTGTACAAAGCTGTGAAAACAAGAACAAACAAATTCTCGGGTGTTCGGCGCGCGGTCGCTTCTGAGGCGCGGGCCCACTGAAGTCCAGAAGCGCGTCGTCACCTGGCGGGTCTGGTGGCCCAGATCCGCTGTCACCACCGCGTCCCCCGCCGTCTGGCGGGGGTGGTCTGCCTGGGGGCGGTGGTGGCGGCGATTGTCCACTAAGCTGTCGGCCGTCCCTGTCCCCGCGGTGGTGGTGGTGGTGCACCGTTCTGGCGCAAACGGCCTGGCCCCGGGGGGCGAGCCCTGTGGCCGTAGCGGCGTGGGTGTCCACGGTTGACTTTGACCGTCGCGGGGCGGCGGCTGACCAGCGCATTGGAGGTGTCCTCGGACCCGATGATGACACTGGGTCCGTGCCATTGCAAAGCCCGTTTGCGCTTGGGCTTGCTTTTCCCCCTCCAGCGGCGCACCTGGTCGCCCGTCTCGTAGACGGCGGAGGCGTGCAGGGCTCCGTCAGCCCTTAACTGGGCGAGGGGCGCTCGTGAGAGGGACTAGTTGAATATCAACTGATAGAGGTCTGGGTCGCCTTCATGATCGAGGTCCGCTCGGAGGACGACTCGTCGGACGCGATGGGCCCATGGGGCGATGGGCGCCCAGCCTTGTCCAGCGGGCAGCGTGGCAGCCGCAGTCCACGTCCAAGGATACTTTGTGATGGCGAGGGGGCCGTGGGTTTGACCTTGCTGGCCATAATTAACACGCTGCGCAGATGCGCGCCGCCATTAGATCTTGTGGGCGTTCGCGGGCTGGCCGAACCAGATGCTAACCTGGTCGGTCAGTTTCCTGGCTTGAGCCTTCCACGTGCCACCATGCCTCTCGACGGTGGCGTTCTGCTGCCGCGCAGCCGCTGAGGTGGCCATGGGGCGGTGGCCGGCAACTTGGGGAACTGGCGCTCGAACTCGCCTCGCCCATCGAAGATGACTCTCCGAAACGAACCGAACTGCGTGATCCAGATCTGCAATGGTCGAGCGAAAGCAACCGATGGGCGCCTGGTGTTCACGGTCCCGCAGAGCGTAAAGCCCGAGGCCAGGTCGACCGTGCAGGAATACAAACGGATTTCCGGCGTGTCCACGCCGATGGAATCATTGAAGCCCCGGTCTAAACGGATACGTCCTGGTAGACGTGGTAGAGGCCGCTGGTGGGCTAAGCAGACCTCGCAGTTAGGAGGCTCAATGCCACGTCGAACACTCGCTGGGGTCCGCCTGTCACGCGGATTGTTCTTACTGGAGCGTCATTGGCAAGATGCCCTGTGTTGGCGTGAAGCTGCGTGATGGCGGGCCCGAGTGTCGCCTCCTCCGCTGCCGTGCTCGGCAGCTCCTGCGGAGCGGCGGGTTGCGGCGGTGTCCGCCGCGATGCCCTGCGTGTAGCTGCAACGGGGTTGGCTTCTCTGGCAGGCCCAAGATTGCTCCGGCCCCGCTGCGTGGCCGGCACCTCCACGAGCTCGGACGTGTAGTTCCCCCCATTCTTGGCGTCGCGCCCGCGGGCTTCGGCGTGCTTGCGACAGCCCGTCGTCGAAGCCGATGTGATCTGTTTTTGTTCGCCGCGGTTTCGTGATCACCGTGCCCTCCTTGGTCTTCAGGCCGAAAGTGCAGCCGTCTCATCGATGGCGCGCGTCGGCCGCTCGATCGGTTGCGTTTTTGCCGAGGCCCCAGCCGTCGCAGCAGCGTGCCACTCGAGAGATGCCGCGGGCTGGGGCCCCAACCTCTTCGCGCAGTCGGCTGGTGGAATCGATGGCGAGGTCTGCCATGAAGTCCGATTTGCGTCTTTCCCAGGCATGCCCAGGCATGCGCCTTAGTTCGGCGTGGGACCATGCGCTCACCCCGCGAAGCAGGAGGTCCCAGACCTCGCTCTCCGACTCCTTGGCAACGTGGCGTTTTGAAACAAAGGTCGCAGCCAGGAGGTCCGCGCCAGACAGCAGCCTCCCCGTTCTTCTTCCACGCTGCGCTGAGCTTCCTGCCAGGGTTGCAGCGCCACTCGTGGAATAAGGTGGATTTGATGTTTGTAATCCCACTAGGTGTTGTTGCTGTCTTGGTCGCGTCGGCTCGTGGCGCCCTGCCGACCTGTCGCGGCCTGTTTCCGCATTGATTGGCGATGAGGGCCGACCGCTTTCCGGCGATGAACAGCGGCTGCGAACCTCCTTGACATTGCGCGCGTGGGCCAGCTCCTCCTCCGCGATGCTGACCCCCTTTCTCTCGCCGGCGATGTTTGCCAGGTCCGCGTCGAAGGTTTCCGCGGCTCCGAACGCGCAGTCGGGGCAGGGCACCTTCGGCGGCGGCGGGCGAGGTGGGCCCCGTCTCCGCATGAGACGCACTCGCGCGCCTGCTCGGTTAAGCGCCTTGTTGGTGAGCACCCCTGCCGCGACATCGGCGGCTCTGCGACTGCCCCCGAGCAGCGCGCCACAGCGGTCGCGAAAGCGCTCGTGAGCCGTGGCCCTGCGACTCGTCGTGGCTGGAGTCACTTAGGGACTTCGACCTCCTTCCGGGCCAAGAGCTCGACGTGCGCGTCGGCCGAGGTCGCGTAGTATGCGATGGCGTCGACGGTCGGCGCGCAGCTTGATCGCGGGGCGGCCTGCGCTGCTCGCCGCGAGCTCCCGGGCGTGGTTCCTGATGCGGACGCGGCCTTCCCAGATCGAGATGCCTATCTTGGAAAGCTGGATGAATCCCCCGCCGGCGAGCAGGCCGAGCGCCGGGCTGTCCGCGGCGCTGAGCGCGATCGCGCCAGCGCGGCCGCAGAGGGCGAGCGGCGCCGTCGCCCCGGGCTTGCTGGGACGGGCGCCGACGGTCTTGGACCTGCGCAGCTCTTTCTCGATCTCGCCGAAGATCTCACGTGGCCAGCCTCATCCTCGCGAGCAGGTCCCTGTGGGCGTTGCGCCAGAGCAGGCGGGCCATGCAGAACAGACAGGCGGCGTCGATCACGCCGGCGCCTTCGTCGATGGGCGTCTTGCCACTTGGGGGGCGCGTTGGTGGGCGGTACATGGGGCGCGGCGCACCCGGGCGCCAAGCTCTCTGGCGGCGGCTTGCTCGAGCGCCCCGCGCCTCCCACGCCGCGGGCCTCGGGGGCCTCTTGGGCTGACCTGGGGATCGCCATGGCGCCGCGGCCTCCGGCATCGCGGCGAGCTCCGCCGAGGCAGCCCCGACCGCGGCTGAGTCGTCGTTGTCGAAGACTTCTGGAACGCCCGCGACAGAGGCGTCGAGCTCGGGGCTGACGGCCTCGAGTTCGTGGCGCGCCGTGTGCGGCGCTTCGACCTCCGCGCCGTTGTCGTCCCCCCCCTCGTCCAAGTAATTCGCATCGTTATCGGGCTCGTCGACGACGTTGGTGGACCGGCCTTTGCACGCTGGTTGACGCCTCTGCCAGCGAGATGTCGGTCGGGGCTATTTCGCCGCGGGCGTGGATGGAGGATGGTGTTGTTCTGGCGCGTGGTGATCTGGGGGCGTGCGCGCGAGGGGCTGGCGAATCTGCGCGAAGCTGCAATTCTCCTCGGGCAGGTCTCTCACACTTCGCTCTCGTCGACATGATGCGAAGCTGGCCGTGCGTGGCAAGAGCCGCCCAGCCGCGTCGTCGAGCGCGCAGAAGTCAATTTCGCGTAGCTGTCGTCGGCCAGCGTTGAGACTGACGAGCCAATCTGTCGTGCGCTCGCCGCGTCGACGATGGCGCCGTGTACTTTCGAAAACTTCACATGTGTCTCGCCCTTCTGGATTGGCTCTTGCTGGCCCGAGCATCTCTCCACATGCTTGAGCGCGTTCTCGATGCCCGTCTCGTTCCTGCTGCGCTAATTCTCGCCGGTGTCCTCGAGCTCCGCTGCGGGCGGCTCGGAGCGCAGCCCCACCTCTGCCATGTTGATCGCGGTCGAGCGTGCTGCGCCCGTGAGCTAGAGTGCGAGCTTTGGACGCCCGGCTCTGCGCCGCCCCGGGTTTCTCGCTGAGGTTCTAGAGTTTCGCCTCTTGCTTGTAATCTGGCCACTTTGACGGATCGCCATTCCAGATGGGAGTGGCCGACTGGTTTCCATAGGGGACGTGGTCATCTGTCATCGGGTCCTTGCGGGTGTTGGTGAGCACCGAAAGGACGATGATGAAGGGCTCTTCGCCGTCTGTCGTTGTGAAAACGAACTCGTGGGCTTCGCGGAAACCCTGGGCGATTGAAGAATTGAACTCGGCGGCTTCGCTGAGATTCTGGGAGGTTGTGAAATTGAACCTGGCGGCGTCGCGGGGGGGTTCTGAAATTGAACTTGGCGGCTTCGCTGAAAATCTGGGAAGTAATGAAACTGAATACGGCGGTTCGCCGAGGTTCCGGGAGGTTGTGCAATTGAACTCGTGGGCTTCACTTGAACCTGGAGCACTCATGGCGTCGCTGATGCTGGCGGAGTGGTGCAAGTACTTGAGCTTGCTGGCGTCGCTGACGCTGGCGCTGTAGAAAGAACAACAGCTGCAAAAAGTTGCTGGCCTTCGATTCCGAGGTGGTTGTTACCGGCATCGTCGACACAGTCTCGCCCCGCTGGGGCGACTGGATATGAACGGCCCGGGGGCCAGGATAGCGAGCCTCGCTCCGCGACCACTGTGGCATGAAAGATCGATTGTCGTTTTTCTGCACTCGCGCACGGGCCGTGTCGAACCAGACGTCCGCGGGAAATTTAGGGTGAGAGAAGCACTGGCACGCGCAGCGGGCCAGACAGGGAGCAGAGACGGAAGCTGGCAGAAGAAACTGGGATCACAAAGTGTGCTCGCTATGAGCGCAACGGGTACCCCAACTTAGAACCAACCAGGGTGCTGACGTGGATCCGCGCTGGTAAAGCGGGGAGAAAGGGACCCCCCCGGCGCGAAAAAACTATCAGTTTCGACCCCTGGCAGGGTCCAGGAAATGATTTTGAACGGACTTGTCCTCGTCCCCTCTCTTGGCCGATTGTCTGGGAACCAATCTCGGACCCCCAGACCCCCTGGCCCCTTAAAGACGAGGCTGCTGTCCGAGAGGCAAAAGAGACTGCGGTCGCTTTCAAGAGCGAACAAGTGTTTCCTGTGGATGGTGCGGCCCGAGGCCTCCAAACACCTGCCGGTGACATCCAGGGCCTACGGAGACCTCCGGGGGAGGAGAACAGAAGGAGAAGCGAGGATTCGAGATGGCTTTGAGATGTGCTTTTCCATTTGTGGCCTCCTGGCGGGGCGGAGGGGGGCAGTAGGGCTTGTCGTCACAAGCAGACTCGCCTCGGCCCACCGTTCCTGAAGGGGGAGAAAGAGGGGAGAGAGAGGATGAGGGGGAGGATGGGTGACGAGAAGCAGGACAAGGGCCAGGAAATCAGACACAGCGAGCCCTCCTGGCTCGTTGCTCGCGCAAAACTCCAAAAAGAGAGGGGGATCTCATCTGGACGTGGTTGGCTTCGCAGGGCAACGAGGGGGGACCACCCTCGACCCTGACCTCCCTCCCCCTGCTCTTCCAGCTCCGCTCAACAGCCGAAGGTTTCTTACTGTGTTTTGTCTTGTTGCCTTTTCGCTTCGGATTGGCTTTTGAGGCCTCAGGGTGGGTGACGTAAAACCTGGAGTCCCCCAGAAAGTGGACGATACTTGATTTCGGGAGCGTCCAAAAGCGGGACGCCCGTTTTGCTTCCCACTCCTTTCGTTCATGGGAGCGTCCAAGAAAAGGGTTTACAAATCATGGCCCGAGGACGAAGGGGGGACCAGGGGGCGCATTGAAATGAGAAGAGTGGGCCCTGACATGTTGCCGCGCCGTTTGTTCTCAACGCGCCCAGGTGGATGACACCGACACCACGGCCAGCCCACGGCAATCACTGCGCCGCGCGTCCCAAGCAGACGGCGCCGGCACCGCGGCAGACGCCCACGGCGAGCCCTGCGCCCGAGGCGGCGTTCGCCCTGGTGGCCGAAGCGCCCTCCCCAAGACGTAAAGCGGCGCGTCGGAGCAAATGGCGCGGCGACACATCTTGGCCCTGGCCGTGAGATTAGGAAAAAAACGCCGTAAACATAAACTCTTGGCGTTCCGCAAATGGCCAAGGACGGGCCGCAGAGGCATGGACACACGGGTACCCTAGATGAAGGCGCGCGTCCTTCTTAGTCGCGTTGACTGTAGTCGGGCCGCAACTTGGGCCAAAACTGCCATGCGGGCCAACGATCCCCATGGGGTGCTCACAGCTCGTGGCCACCCTGAGGCTGACGGCACCCGCGCATGGCAGCAGCTCGTGACGCCCCTGGGGCTGCTGGCCCAGTCAGCGGTCCAGAGCATGAAACTCTCATCGTCTCGGCCCCTGGAAATCCCTCATGTTGGAGGCCTAGAAATGGGTACCAACACCAACGGGGGTTGCCTCCACAAGGGGAAGATGACCGTAGATTTCGGTGTTGGTGGTAATCTGTCGGTCACCTTGGAAGCCAGAATATTACCTCCATCACCGAGATCGGGATCCTCTTCCCACGGTGGAGGAACACCGCCGATATTGGTGTTGGTGTCAACTTCTAGGCCTTCGATAATGTGACGTGACGGCACCTCACTCTCATCTCGAGTGGTCCGAACTGAGATCAAATCAGCCGTCGCTGCTTGGGGTCTTTGGGCCCTGCTCCCGCAAGCGCGGATTGCATGTTGAGGTCTTCCTTCCTGCCGCATCCTCCTCCTCCTCACTCTCTTGGACTTCTCCCCCCGAGCGGCAGGCGCATGAAGAGGTTGATGATGTCCAGGTCCTCCAGCCCCGCACTGGGGCGATTCCTTGCCTGTGACGCCTGGGGCATGTTGAGAGGTATGCAAGGCGATCGAGGAAACAAAGGAACGGGGGTATGGGAGAGTGGCCTCTGTTTCTTGGAGAGTGGCCTCTGTTTCTTACCCTTGCCCCCTTCGATCACATTCCTCTTCAGCTGGCCGACTGAACAAACGTAAACCACATGATACTCCTGCCCAACGCGGGAAGATGGCACAATTCCATTTACACTGCTACCAGTCCTCTTTCGGATGCCGTCGCGCGTGTCGCGGCGCTGACATGCTAGGGCGACCCGTTCGTTTTTTTTTCTGTGTGTGTGTGTGTTTTTGGTGTTTTTTTTTCTTTTGTTGTTTTGTTCTTGCTCCCTTGTTGAACGACTCATTTTTAAATCTTTGTTTTCTGTTGTGCTGGCCAGCGGCAAGACACCATGCGGAGTCTAAGAAAAAAAGTCGACGCACAACGGATAATCAACTGGCGGATTCCAGAAACCATGGATGTAACCAAATTGTCATTCTTTGGGGATGCAGCTTCTACTTCCGCCAAATTTTGCCAACTTACGCTGTCGGAGGCGCCCTTGTGTTGCTTCCGCCAGCTTCCGCAAGCTTCCGCCGCCCTTCCTTCGAGGAAGAGATGCCAAACCCTTGACCCCTCGAATAGAGACTAGACACAACACCCCATAATACATAAAGACGAACGGTGTCACAGTGTCACATGTGACGGCCTTCCTCTTCCTCCTGCTCGTCCTCCTCCTCCTCCTGCTCGTCCTCCTCCTCCACCTTCTCTTCTTCCTCCTTCTCATCCACATTCTCATCCGACTCCTCATCCTCATCCTCATCCTCCTCATCCTCCTTATCACGGCTCTCCAATCGGACAGGACGACTCTGAGAGGCTCAAGTATAATCTCAAGACGGACAAAGAAGCCCCTGAGACGCTCCAAGTCGCTCCAAGAGGACCTCCCGAAGGGCTAAATTCATTGATTACAATGCGGGTGTTCAATGTTTTGAGCGTTCTCGCCATGTCGGGCTTCCGACAGCCTCAGACGGCTCAACAGGCCTCCAAGATGGCCCCAAGAGGTCCCCAAGAGGGATCTCGAGACGGTCCAAGATTGTTTCCAACAGTGCTAGTTAAGATTGCGCAAGATGTCCTCCAAGACAGTCCCACGACACCTCCCAAGCAGCTCAGATTGCCCCAGGAGAGCCGAAGATGCGTCAAGATGCATCCCACATGGCCCAACATTGACCCGAGACGGCCCAAGAGGCCCCTGAGAAGTTCGAAGTTGCTCCAAGAGGTCCTCCAGAAGATCCCCGGATGCCCAAATTCATCCATTTCGTGGCATGTTTTTGGATGTTTTGGCGTTTGCTTCTTTCCGGGGTTCCGACGGGCGAAGACGGCCCAAGAAGTCCCCCGGAAGGCCCCAAGAGACCTCCACGACGGCCCAAGAGGCCACCAAGATGGTTCCGAGATGGTCCAAGAGACATCCAAACCGGCCAACACGGCCTCCAAGATGACCAAGATGGCACCAACACGGCCCAATACTGGCCCAAGAGGCTCCCAAGAGGCCTCCAAAGCCGTCCAACAGCTCTCCAAGACGGCTCGAGAGGCCAACAAAACGGCACCAAGAGTGCCCCAAGATGGCCCAAGAGACCTCCAAGACGCCCAAAATGGCCCCCAAGACGGCCAAGATGGCACCAAGACGGCCCAATATTGCCACAATCCCCCCACGATTTCCAGAAAGGCTGGGGGGGGCACACAAGCCAATAGCTTAGCAAAATGTTGGCCTAACGTTCGGCCGCATATCTATCTTCAAAAAGGCAGGGGGCGGCGGTGATTCGCCGCAAGCGTCTTCGGATCACCCCAACAGCCAGAAGCCCTGTGGGGGGCCTGTTGGGGTCATCCTGAGCTACCTCCGGCGGCCGTCTGTGTGCGACCCCACACTTTGCTACGCAGTCCCTGGAAGTGCCCAGAAGTCTCCATCAGTCGGACCTCCCGGCAACCGCCAGAGGCCTAGAGGGGCCCACAAACGCAGCACAATCAGCCTTGCGAAGAACCCGACCCTTTCTCAACAAAAGGCAATTATAAACAGGAGGGATCAATGTACGAGAACATGCTGAAGGATCTGCAGTATCCCCAACAACTTCGCTAAAGCCGTTACAGAGCTTCCCCTTCACGCATGAACTGCCGCAAATCAAATCGCAAACTTGGAAGGTGACGATGAATGCGACACGGATCAGGACGGACAAGGAAAATAATAATAGACTTGGAGGACATGATACCGCGAGTAACAGCGCCGCGCGCTACATCACGCGCGATACTCCAGAACAGCTCGACGCGCTGAACACTGCAAATGATCCAGCGTCAAGCGGGCAAGTTGCCGCCGTGAGCGATGAAGCATGCGCGATGCCACTCGAACGCACCCAGTGGGGCCCTCGGCGTAGCTCTCTGGGGGCCACGAAACGTGTGAGGGGTGTGCCGAAACGGGCGGGGCGACGCCATGCGAACGCAGGCTCGCAGCACTCGGTGGAGCTCTCTGGGAGCCACGAAACGCGTGAGAGACATGCCGACATGGGCGGGGCGACGCCATGCGAACACACCCAGTGGGGCCCTCGGCGGAGCTCCCTGGGAAATACCAAAGGCGTGAGGGGTGTGCCTAAAGCGGCAGGGCGACGCCATGTGAACGCAGGCTCGCAAGCCCCCGGTGGAGCTCTCTGGGGGCCACGAAGCGTGTGAGGGGTGTGCCGAAATGTGCGGGGCGACGCCATGCGAACCGACGCCATGCGAACGCAGGCTTACTGGCCCTCGGTGGAGCTCCCTGGGGGGCCACGAACCGTGTGAAATGGGCGGGACGACGCCACGCGAACGCACCCATTGGGGCCCTCCGTGGAGCTTCCTGGGAAGCAAGACATGTGTGAGGGGTGTGCCGAAACGGCCGGGGAGGAGGAGGGGGATGGGGGGGGGAGGGGGAGGGGGGAGGGGGAGGAGGAGGAGAGGAGGAGGGAGGAGGAGGGAGGAGGAGGAGGAGGAGGAGGAGGAGGAGGAGGAGGGGGAGGAGGAGGAGGAGGAGGAGGAGGAGGAACAGAGGAGGAGGAGGGGGAGGAGGAGGAGGAGGAGGAGGAGGAGGAGGAGCAGGTCCTGGCCCTGATGGAGCTCAGTCCTCGAGGTTGTCCTGGCTGCCCCCCCCCTGGGGAGATCGCCGCAGGGCTTCCCCGGGGGCCGCACGGGCGGAGGAGGCAGGCGGCGGCCATCGGATACAGCTCGATGGCCGCCACGATGGCGTCGTCTGGCCCGTACACCTCGAGGGGGGAGGCGAATTTGGGGAGCGAAGGGGAAACGAGGGGAGCACGAGGGGGGAATTCAGAGGGGGCAGCGAGGGAACGCGAGGGACGACACGAAGGGACAACGAGACGGGAACAGGCATGGGGGAACCGAGGGGGGAAACGAGGGGGAACACTATGCGGAATGCTGGAGGGAAACCGGGGGGGGCATGATAGGGGGAAACCGGGGGGGGGACGACGAGGGGAACACGAATGTGGAACGCGAGGAGGGAAACGAATAGGGAAACTATGGGGAGCACGACGGGGAAACGAATGGGGCAACGAAAAGGAACACGATGGGGACAACTAAACTGACAATGAAAAGGGGGGAAATATGGGGAACACTAGAAGCGAAACGAGGGGGAAACAACATAGGGTACCGAGGGGGAAATGGAGAGGGGAAGCGAGGGGGAGCACGATGTGAACACGATGGGGAAGACAAGGTTGGAAACGGAAGTGAAAACTGTTGGGAAAACGAGGAGGGGAAACGAGGGCACGCCGAAACAATACCCTCGGCCGACTGACAACAAACCCTGGGCCGACCGAAACATATCCTGGGCCGACCGAAAACAAACAGGAAAGAAAGTGCCATGAGCAAATACCGCAAATACAACACACGGGGAACGTGATCATATTTTCCGGGCGAAAGGTGCAACCATATGCAGCTGTGAGTACTGCATTGTGGGTCTCGCTTTCGGTGGAGCTCCCTATGAGGCCACGGCGCGTGTGAGGAGTGTGCCGACATGGGGCGGGGACCGCATGCGAACCCTCCCACTGGGGACTGAGGCCTTCGGTGGGACGCCCGATGAGGCCACGAAACGTGTGAATGGTGCGCCGAGATGGGTGCGGCGGCCCCATGCGAACGCAACCATTGAGGCCTTCGGTGGAACTCCTCATTGGGCCACGAAGCGTGTGCGGGGCGTGCCGAAATGGGAGCAGAAATGCCGCGCGACCGCACCCACTGGGGATACGTATGGAGCTCCCTATGGAGCCACGAATCGTGTGAAAGGTGTGCTGGGACGGGTGCGGCGGTGCCATGCGAACGCAACCACCGTGTACCGACATGTGCGCGGCGGTGCCATGCGAACGCACCCACTGAGGGCTTCAGAGGAGAAACGCGTACAGGGTGCGCCGAAATGGGTGCGGTGGTGCCATGTGAACGCAGCCTCGTGATCTTCAGTGGGGCTCCTTCTGGGGCCATGAAACGTGTGAGGTGTGTACCGAATTGTGCGCGGCTGTGCCATGCGAACACAACCACTGAGGCCTTCGGTGGAACCCCCTGGGGGGCATGATACGTGTGAGGGGTGCACCGAGATGGGCGGGGCGACGCCATGCGAACGCACCCGCTGGGTCCCTCGGTGGAGCTTCCTTGTAGGGCCACGGAGCGTGTGAGAGGTGCGTGCCGAAATGGGTGCGGCGGGGTCATCTTAACACAACCACTGTGGCCTTCGGTGGAACTCCCTGTGGTCACGAATCGTGTGAGGGGTGTGCCGAAACAGGTGCGGCGGTGACACGTGAACGCAACCACTGAAGTCTTCGGTGGAACTCCTTCTGGGGCCACGGCACGTATGAGAAGCGTGCCGACATGGGTGTGGCGGCGCCATGATAACACAACCACTGTGGCCTTCGGTGGAACTCCCTGTGTGGTCACGAACCGTGTGAGGGGTGTGCCGAAACGGATGCTGCCGTGCCATGCGAACGCACCTACTGGAGCCCTCGGTGGAGCTTCCTGGGGGACAAGACATGTGTGAGGGGTGTACCGAGATGGGCGGGGCGAAGCCATGCGAACGCAAGCTTACTGAGAGGCTTACTGGCCCTCGGTGGAGCTCCCTGGGGGGCCACGAAACACGTGAGAGACGTGCCAACATGGGCGGGGCGACGCCATGCGAACGCACCCACTGGAGCCCTCGGTGGAGCTTCCTGGGGGGCATGATACGTGTGAAGGGTGTGCCGAAACGGGCGCCGCGGTGCCATGCGAACGCAGCCGTTGGGGCCTTCGGTGGAACTTCCTATGAGGCCACGAATCGTGTGAGGGGTGTGCCGAAACGGATGCGGCGGTGCCATCCGAACGCAAACACTGGGGCCTTCGGATGAGCCCCCTGTGTGGTCACGAATCGTGTGAGGGTGTGCCGAAACGGGTGCGGCGTGCCATGCAAACGCAACCACTGGGGTCTTCGGTGGAGCTCCCCATGGAGCAACGAAGCAGGGGCAAGTATGGCAGGAGGGAGGAGGGAGGAGGAGAGGAGAGGCAGAGATATGAGGAGAGGACGCGGGGCGTTTCAGATTCGCAGAGAGCATCTACACACCACCACCGTGCCAGGTCAGGGCCATCCTGGGCCCTAGGGCGGTGTATACGCCCTCCTGGCCGAGCCAGGAGGGTCTATACACCATCCTACGGCCCAGGATGGCCCTGGTCTGGCACGGTGGTGGTGTATAGATGTCTTCGTCGGATCAGAGCGAGGACCCAACACCACAATCTGATTGGAACAAACGGCAACGGTAAAACGAAAAGGAGGGACGGTACAACGAAATGGAAGGATGCTATGACGAAAGGGAGGGAGGATAAACCAGAAGGGAGGAAACACCAGGGACTAATCCTCCCAAGGAAGCCTCATCCTCTCTAACAATTGGGCTTCAAGCGGCTGCCCAAAATCTTCTGCACTTTCTTCTCTTCTGCATCTGCCAGTTGCCGGATTCCGCAAGGCTAACGGGACACTGCCAGCTTCATGGTTATCAAGAACTGACTGGGCAATTCAATATTACACATGCTTACCGTAACGGGGAAACGGTGACTATAAAACATCCTCCTCCTCCTCCTTCTCCTCCTCCTCCCCCTCCTGCAGAGGTCTCCGGAAATCCTCAGATGCCTCAAATGCCTCCAGAGAAAGGCTCAAACAATCTCAAATCGTTCGCAAACCTCTATCATCGACCCTCCCTTTCCTCGATAATCCTTCCTGTTCCTGCTCCTCCTTCTTACTCCTCCTTTATCCTGATCCTCGTTCCTCCTCTCTCTCTCTCTCTTTCCTCCTCATTATTTTTCTTCTCCTCCTACTCCTCCAATTCCTCCTGGAGAGGTCTCTGGAGGCCCCCGTAGGCCTCTGGATGCCACCAGGAACGCCAGAAGGGTAAATCTGTACGTCTGAAATTCCTAAATCCTTCCTCCTCCTCCTCCTCCTCCTCCTCCTCCTCCTCCTCCTCCTCCTCTTCTCGATCCTCCCCTCTCCTCTTGACTCTCCTCCCTCCTCCGCTCTCCTCCGCTCTCCTCCTCCTCCTCCTCCTCCTCCTCCTCCTCCTCCTCCTCTTCCTCCTCCTCCTCCTCCTCCTCCTCCCTCTCCTCCTCCTTCGCCTCTTCCTCCTCCTGGCCGGGGCCTGCATCACCCTGTGGGTGTCGAAGACGATGTAGCCGCAGAACAGAATGGCTCCGCACGCCGAGTACAGCAGCCCGCCCCCGAAGCCTCCCGCCGGGGAGCCCCGGCAGCGGGGAAAGCACGCACGGTGCAACCGCGTCGGAGATCCCCGGCGAGGTGGGGCGGAGGAGGGCGGGAGCCTAGAACGAGGCCTTTCCGGCCTAGAGCGGAGCCGTCATCGTCTAGAACGGCCCCGTTCCAGGCTAGAATGGAGTGCAAACCCACCTGCTCCTCCTTCCCATCCTCATTCTCCCTCCCTCCCTCCCTCCCCTCTTCCCTCCCTCCATCCCTCTCTCCCTCCTCTCTCCCGCTCCTCCTCCCTCCTCGTCATCGTCCTCCCTCCTCCCTCCCCCCTCCGATTGGCAAGACCCATGCCGACGTTGCGCGTGCCTCCCTCCTATTTCCTCCCTCTTTCCTCCTCCCTCACCTAGCCCTCCTCCTGCGCACAACCTGCGGAATACCTGATTCAGCCATTCCGTAACCACTTTTGGGGCGATGCGTAGGCGTACAGCCTGGCAAAAGAAGAAACTCGATCCTGAAACACTTTAGCCCCCCAGTCCGTGACATGTGGCGACAGGGAGAGGCGACAGCATTGACCCGCGAGGAGGCAAAACATGCACACTACGTGCACCCAATCACGGCGGGGCCCTCGTGGAGCTGAAACGGGGCCACGAACGAGTTGCAGCTGGGGCACAGAGGGCTTGCCTTTGGAGTGTCTTTTTTTTCACAAGCAGCGATGACCCCATGAACTGATGCCGGATGCTTGAAATAAGAGCGGGGAGTCGGCAAGCTGTCTTGCCGCCGGACCATTATTGTCCGTTCCTCCCAGGCGAGACGAAAACTAAAGCGCGGAAGAGAAGGAGCGGAAGAGGGGGAGGCGGAAGAAAGAGGCGAGGGGAGAAGGGAACCACACGACATGTCATAAATCACCCACTCACGGCCTGCGACGTCCAGTCGTGGCTCATGCAATCCCATGGCCTATTCAGCCGCAATGCATGAGGTCAACATCAAAGAATCAATGCACCCACAACTGGAGCCAGAGGTGCCAAGCAACAGTACCCGTGCAAAGCAAGAGGAAAAAGGAGGGGAGGGGAACGGAGGAGGAAGAGCGGGTGGGTGTCCACAATCATCGGGGGCGCGCAAACATGGATTAGCGATCCATGGATTTGGCGCGCGGTCGCCAAATCCATGGATCGGGGAAGCTGCCCGCCCCAACATGCGGCTGGTGCCGCCTCGATCGGCGGCGGAAATCCGTGATTTCCCATGGAAGCGGGACCCGTCGCTAACCCACGTCTCCTTGATCCATGTTTGCGATCGCCTGAAATCAAGCAACCCCTCACGAGGCGACCGATCCAAAGCCTCAACACCTGACGACCTTGACTATGGCCCTCCGCTGCGCATTTTGTCTGGCTCGGGCACGACCAGCTTCGGCGGCAGCACTGGCCGCAGGATCGGCCTGCTCGCTTCCAGACTTGGGCCTGTGAGTGGTCCGCCCCAAACCCAAATCAACATTGGCGGTGTGGGCCTTGGCCTTTAAATATTTGGAGGCGACACAGGACGTAATGTTTAGCTTCCCTCGCTCGTGGGAGCCTCCGAACACAAACAATGAGTCGGTACAACCACGAGCAAAAGAAATCGCAAACAGCAAAACATTGATAAAAAAGGGCAAGAGGCGGTGCCGTGTTGATACGCTGGGATGGGTCCAGCGCAGGCCCAAAACACTCTTGCAACAACACGGAGCAAGTTAGAATGAAGGGATGCTGCGGGATGCTCAGCCTCCAAAACTGAATCATCAAGATAGATATCTCCTGTGAGCTCTGTGGGGCCTCCTGCCCCCCGGGCGGCGGGCGGACCCGGAGGCGACCTTGCAAGATGGGGCATGGGCACCAGATGCCGCTGGAGAAAGTCAGCAGCGAGCGGGGATGTCCTCCTCCTCTCCTCCTCATCCTCATCCTCATCCTCATCCTCATCCTCATCCTCCCCCTCCTCCTCCTCCTCGTCCTCGTCGTCGTCCTCCTCCTCCTCCTCCTCCTCCTCCTTCTCCTCCTCCTCCTCCTCCTCCTCCTCCTACTCCTCCTCCTCCTCCTCCTCCTCCTCCTCCTCCTCCTCCTCTCCCTTCTCTCCCTCCCTCTCCTGGCGGCGGGGGCGCGACGGGAAGTCCGAGCGGGGTGGGGGTGCAAACTTTGAAAAGGGAAAATGTACAATCCCTTCAGCGCCGACCCGACGGGTACTGATCCAGACCCCCGACGTCGTGATCTTATCACAACGTCGACACCCCAGAGTTCTGGACCCCTTCCCCGGGACAGAATATCATCCTGCGTCGTTCATTGCACGGTCCCGAGGCCCAGTAAGGGCCCCCAGAGGCCGAAAATAGCCAAAACAAAACCCGTCGTGATGCAGGCAGGTTATCCCGATGATGGAGTCAGCGCCGCTGCCGTGGCAGGATGACTACATCTTTGGCGTTGCGAAGCATCTCGGCTTCCAGAATTCAAGGAGCCTCAAGGTGCATTTGGCCGGTCAAGCAGGGGAAGGCGAGAGGGGATGAGTTTGGCGGGGGGGATTTCTCACTCTTTCGCAACGCGGAGGGGGTCTGGGAAGGCAGACCCCGGCTCGGACTGGAGCAGAACGACTGGCGCTCCCCCGCGCTCTCCTGCGGTGCCCCGCGCGAAGCTGGCGCGCTCCCGCCGCTGTCCGGCCACCTTCCTGCACGCTGCTAAGAAGACGCCCAGCACTGGATACAGGCTTTTAGCCAGCCTCGATCTTATCCCCACCCCTGAGATCGGCAGGCCCAGATGCGAGGACAAGCTTCAGGATGCGTCCTGAGAAACTCTGGGGGTCTCTAAGGTCGGCACATCGAGATCAGGCGATGCCAACCATAGGGATAAGATGTGCTCCAGGCTGAAAAGAACCTCGGTGCTGCCGACCCGTGGCCTTCAGCTTGGCCTCTCGGGCGCCCCTCGCGGCCGCGGTTGGGCGCGGCCCGGAAGACTGCCCCGTGCGGGTCGTGGGGCCAGCGCACGTGCGAGCTTCTGCGAGGAGTCTGACCGGGGGCGAGCCGAGGAGAGGCGGCCCCTCCAAGGAGGCAATGAGGCCTCTGAGAGTGGGCCGGTCCCGCGCGAAGAAGAAGAAGCTTCCAGAAGGGAAGCCTGGAGGGCGAGAGGGCTTCTGAGGGGCCAGGGGGCCTTTTTACGGAGGCCCCTGGCCTCGCCTCGTGCTTGTAGACGCATGGTGACGAGGAGGGGGGGGGGCTCCGATGGCGGGCAGGATTACGAGGGAAGGGGCAGGAGGAGCACGAGGGAGAGAGTGCGTGGGCGCCGCCGAGGAGGGCGCGAGGCGTGGGGCGCTGCGTGGGGCGAGGGGGTCACCTTGCAAGGCCGCCTCCGCGCTGCTTCGGCCAGCTTCCAGCCGCCGTCCGCCGATATCGAGAAGGGGGGAACGCAGGGCTCGAGCTAAGCCGTGTTTTCCGTCCTCGTTTTGTCTTCGCTGTCCTTCGTTCTGTCTTCGTTCTGCCTTGGCTGCGAGAGGAACTCAAACCTAAAACGGCCTGCGACATCGCCAGGGCACCGTTTAGCTCGAGCTCTGGGAGGAGCGTCTTGGGGGAGCTATGGAAGCCTTTGGGGTGCTCTGGTGGTCTGGCTCCTGCCTGCCGCTCCTGTCCCCCGCAAATCCCCTTCTGGTGGGATGGGGGGGAACAGGACAGATTAGGAGAGGGAGTGGGGACATATGCTCGGACTTCTTGGAATTCAGCAGGTTTTCGAAGGTCCCCAAAACTTCCAGATCTCCCGTACCTCCGCGATCGAGGAGTCGGATCATTTACCGCTGTAGTCCTCTCCTTGACTGGCGACAAGAAAGCTGGGTCGGATCCAAGAAGGCCCGCGGCAATGGCTGGACGTACTGCTCGGGCGATGTGGGCACGAATATGCGCGGGTAGGGGGTCGGTGTGCCTGGAATGGTCACTGACTCCGCCATGGTCTTCATGGCTTTGTGCCTCACCTGGCCTTCTGGCGCCACATGCAAACAAGAATAACCCAGAGTGTCTATACATATATATATATATATGTATCAGAGGTTGGGGGGTGAGATCGCAGTGAAAGTGAGACCCCCCACCGGGAAATCGGTTTCGGTTTCGTGTTCGTGTCGTGCGTGCGGGCGAAGCGAAGCTGCGCGTGATCCTCTTGTAGGTAGGCCGAAGTAGGAGCGAAAGTCCGTTCCCGTCCGCCGGTGGCTGGAATGTGTCCCAGTTGGGCCGGGCGGTGTCTCGGGTGTCCTGGGTGTCAGTAAGAGCGAAAATCCGTTTCCTTTCCGCCTGTGGCCAGGAGGTGTCCCAGTTGGGCCGGGCGGTGTCCCGGGTGTCCCGGCGCTAACGCATGTCGCCAATTTCATAATTCATTTTTTTTCGGCGCCTGCGGCGGGCTTTCTTATCCAACCCAACAAATTTTATCATATCCATCTTGTCCATTCCAATATTTTATATATTATCCAACCCATCTTGCCCCATTTTATCTTATCCTACCCATCCCAATCCACCCAGGCCAATCCATCAATTCATTTGTTTCTGCGCCTGCGGCGGGCAAATCCAATCGATCATATCTGATCCAATGTATCTCTTCCAATCCAAGCCATTTTATCTTATACAATCCATCTTATCCCATCCAATCCATTCCACCCAACCCAATCCATCAATCCATTTTTGTCGGCACCTGCGGCGGGCTTTCTTTTCCAACCAAGTTTATATTTCCCAGTCTATCTTGTCCGTTCCAATCCATCTTATCTTATCCATACCATCTTGCCTCATCTCATCTTATCCCACCCAATCCCATCCAACCCAATCGATCAACTCATTTGTTTCTGCGCCTGCGGCGGGCCAACCCAATCCATTTTATCTTTTCCAATGCATCTCTTCAAATCCAACCCATCTTATCTGGTCCAATCCATGTTGCCCCATCCAATCCAACCCCCCCAACCCAATCCATCAATTCATTGTCGGCGCCTAGGCGCAATCGCGGCAGACTGCGACGCTCGAGCGTTCGGCGCCCTTGCCTTTCGGAAGCCGCCCCATGGCGTCCCTCCGTCCGCCTGCCATGGCGTCTCCCACGGCGCGCATTCTCCGCGCGGCGCCGCGAGGTCAGTCAGGGTGGGCATTCGATCTCAATCCCCCCCCAACCTCCTGATCGCCCGCAGGGCGGTCGTATAGGTGTATATGCATATATGTATACATATATGAATATATATATATATATATATATATATATACACATGTATGACCACACCGGGGCTCAGTTTGAAAGTCTGCTGGATGGCAGATTCGGCTGGAAGGGATGTGCGCGATGGTGTGCAGGCCAATGGCAGGTCGAACCCGCGGCTAGCAGGGTGTTCAAACTCGCGAGGCGCGTGCACGCGCGGGGCTCGAGCGGCGAGCAGAGCGTGATTGCCGGGCAAGTGGTGGCTTATAGTCCGAAGAAGCGGGCTGCCTCTTCGCCGGCGTCCTCGTCGTTCGTTGGCTGATTCGACTTGGCGGGCGCAGCGCCGTCTGCGCCCCTACTCTCACGAGTGGCTGGCGAGACAGCTGGTGGTGGGAGGGCAGCCTCGTCCCTGCCCGCATGGATGTCCCTACTCTCAAAAATGGTTTGCGAGACAGCTGGTGGTCGGGAGGCAACCTCGCCCCTGCCCGCGCGGGCGACAGCCTAAGCGGCGGCGCGCGAGAAGGGGGGGGGCTGGGGCGCGCGAATCGCGCAGGCCTGCTCAGGGCGTTCACTTCGAGAGGGCGTCGGCCCAGCATGCCGGCCCCTCCTCGAGCCTGCCGGGCGGCGCCGCGCCCGTGTGGATCGCCCCATTGTTGTCGAGGCGGATCGCCGCCAATGCGTGGGTCCGCAAGGCCCAACCTTTCATGGCCGCGATCACCTTGGTGTCGGTCTCCTCGTGGCATTTTTCCGAGCGCAGAAACGCCGCGCCCTCTTCGACGTCCGCGCGCGTCACCAGCGGCTCCATGCACGTGTCCCCGCGGCCCTCCCCGTTTACCTTCGTGAGCCATTCCGTGAAGAGCTCCTTGTACTTGCCGTCGATGTCGCGCTGGCTCAGCGCCTCCACGAACGCCGTGGTGAGGCTGGCCGTCGGCGCGCCCAGGGCCTTCAGCGGGGTCATGGAGCCCGTCGCCCTGCGAGCGTCCTCGATCTGGCTCCGGAAACTCTCGACCTCGTCCCCGAGCGCGACACCGCGATGGGGTGCGTTGTCGGGGAGATGATGGTGCCCGCCGTCGTCGCCATGGCCACGCGCGTCGGGTGGGTGATCTGTAGCGCCAGCTTGCAGAGGGTGAGCAGTAAGTCCGAGAGACCCCTGTCCTTCGACGTCCACTGCATGTCGCTGTGCTGGCCGCGACGACGACGGCCTACGCGCCAGCGACGCCGGGGCTCGCCGGT
Source organism: Prorocentrum cordatum (assembly GCA_963575745.1). Classification (NCBI taxonomy): domain Eukaryota; class Dinophyceae; order Prorocentrales; family Prorocentraceae; genus Prorocentrum; species Prorocentrum cordatum. Next base: position 893,203 of record CAUYUJ010016660.1, on the reverse strand, counting down.
CTCTCCCCCGCCCGACGCCTGGCGCACTGCGATGGTGGAAGGGGAACGGCGACCCTTCGTGCGCGGCGAGAAACCGGGGGTGGGCCCCTCGGCAGGGGTCCGAGTGCCAATGCAGGGTGGGCGGGTGGAGAAAAAGAAGCCGCAGCGCGGGCTGAAGCCAGCGGCTGCGAGAGCGAGAGACAGAGGGGGCGAGAAGAAGAAACATAATAATAAGAAGAAGACTAAAAAGAAGAAAACTAATACCACTACTAATGCTAATGATTAAAAGAAGAAGAAAACACGGCTAGTGCCGGACTACGCCGTTAACGGGTGCATCCTCTTACGCGGGCAAATCCAGCTCAGGGCGCCCGGCCCGCGGCAGGGGCGAAAGGGGGAGGGCGACCCCTTTTAACGTGACTCCAAAAAAGGGATGAATCCATTCGGGCACCCGCCCGCCGCCGCCAGAGTCGCCCCTTCGCGCGAAAAAAACGCGCGCGGCGCAAGAGACGCGCGCGGGCCGCTGCCACAGCGCAGCCCAGCCGACATGAAGGAAACCCCGCGGCCGCTGCCCCCGCTGCGCAGCTTGCCCGCGGGGGCGCGGGCCGCCCTTCAGGGTTCGCGGGCGCGCGCGGGTCCCCGACCGAAGGGGCCCCTTCCCCAGGCGGCGGGGCCGCCACCTGGGAGCCGCCGCCAGGGGGGGCCGACGCGCCGAGGCGCGGGCCCCGGGGGCCGCCCCTACAGGGCAGGCGCCGCCGAGGCTCCTACCCCCCCCTTCCCAGCTTGGGATGGTCCTAGATCCTCTGGTGGGCTCGTCGTGAACCGCGCCGTCGCCCCTGTGGGGGGCCTCTTCGCCCCTCCCTGCCCTCGGTCGGCGCCCCCGACGGTCAACTGCCCCCCCCCGGCCGACGTCCTTTCCGCGGGGCCTTCCTGGGGTTCGCGTGCCTCCCGCAGGTAAGCGTGGGAGGCGTTGGATTTCCACTTCCCGAGGCGCGAGGGCCGTCGCTACTCCGATCCTCGGCGAGTGGCTCCCAATGTGAGCGGGGTCAACCCTCTTGGCCTGCGCCGCCTCGCCTGGGAGGTCCACGTGGTCCTTCTCCCCAGTGGGCCTCCCCCCTCCGACGTCCACCTCTGCGTGGCAAATCTCTGCCGGGCACAGGTCGCCCCCTGTCCTATAATGGTTTCAGCGGTATCCAAAATTGCACTGGTCGGTCTTACTCCTCTTGATGTAGATGACCACCTCGTCTGCCGCGCCGAACGAGGGGCGGGCGCTTCTGCCCCCCGGGGGGTTCGCGCCCCTTCCCGGAAGGGCGCGGTTCTCTGCTCAGGGTTCGGCGGGGGCGCCCTCGGCGCGAAAACGAACGCCACCGAGGTGGCGGCCCAGCAGGCGGCGCCCCCCACCTTTCCCGCGTCGAGTCCCTGGTGGGGCCATTCCAGCATCTCGATCGCGACGAGACACTCCCTGTTCTGCTTAGCCCCCATCCGCCGGAGGCTGCAGGGCCAGCCGCGCCCGAGGGGCGAGCTCCAAGGGGCCGGGGCGCCCCGATGCCACGTGGAAGTAAGCGCCTTGCGGCCGGCAGCTTGCCCTAGATGGCGTCCTCCGACCGCCCGCGGCGCGCCCGGTGGACTATCTGGCCCAGTGACACTTCCCCGTCCCCCCTGCGCCCTGCCCGCCCCAATGCTACCGGGGAGGGGCGCTGGTTCCGGGCCCGCGCGAAGAAGAGCCCCTGCTGCCGAGCGGGCCCCCTGAGCGAGGTTCCCGAAGATGTGCCCGCCCCGCTCCTTCCGCCCCAGCTTCGTGAGGCGCCCGCTACCAATCTGGGCTTGCAAGCTGAACTCTCTCGGGCGGGCTTCCCCTCCTGGCGTCGGGCGCGTGCCCCCCCCCTCGGTTCCGCGCGGGCCCTGCGCGTTTTCTGCCAGGGCGAGGTGGTGGGCCCGCGCCAGCCTGCGTCGGCTCATTGCCCCCTCTGCTGGGCTCCCCTCGCTGCCGCCGAAGCTTCCCCGGCAGTTGCGGGGCCCTCCGGGCGGGGGTTGAGGCCGGGATTCCACTCGCGCTCGGCGGGGGGCGGCTTCCTCCAGCCACGGGCGCGGCCCCCGCCCCAGGTGGCCCTGCTGGGCTTCCTGCCCGCCCGCTCCGGGCGGCGCGCGACCAGCGCTCGTGCTCCTCCCTCGGGTTGTGCGGGCGCTCCACCCAGGCGGATAGCCGCCGCGCGTTTGCCTGGTCCATTAATCCCACCAGCCCTTTGGGCGTGAGTGGTTTAGCGAGCTCTCTCTGTTCTCAACCCCCCTTCTTCCCCTTCGGGGAGGGGTTTACCCCCCCCCTACCCCCTCCCCCTGGGCCTGGAGAGGGCGTTCCGCGGGTCGTTGGAGGGGTCTTTTTCGACTCCTGGGAGGGGTAAAATTCGACACCCCTCACGAGGATTCTGGCCCCGACGGGGGGGGGGGAGAAAAATGCTCGCCCCATCTGTGATCGATCGCCCCAAAGATGGCCCCAAGATTCCTCCCATACCCCCCCCAAAGAGCCCCAAGAGGCCCCAAGAGGCCTCCAAGAGGCCCCCAAGATGCCCCCAAGAGGCCCCCAAAAGGCCCCAAGAGGCTCCCCCGAGGCACCCAAGACGCTCCTGGAAGCCCCTGGAGCCGCCAAGAGGCCCCCAAGACGCCCCAAACGGCCTCCAAGAGGCTCCCAAGAGGCCCGAAGAGGCTCCCCCAAGGCACCCAAGACGCTCCTAGAAGCC
>CAUYUJ010016660.1:797992-887992 GCA_963575745.1 Prorocentrum cordatum | reverse complement strand
GGTCCCAACAAGCCCCGGCTCTTTCCGCGCGCGACGGCGCGTGCCCCGTCGGAATTTTCGGCCCCCCTCCGCCCAGGGGGCGCCGCCCTCCAAGGGGCTCCTCCTTCGCCCAGCTGGGCCCCCCCCCCCGCGACGTTGCAGCGGCCGCGCGGAAGATGTGGCGGGCCGTTCCCGGGGGCAAGGGGCGCGCGGCACCGCTGGGCGGGGTCTCCACTGGGAGGCCTTAAGCCCTCTTCCTTCGCCCCAGCTCCGGCTTGCGCTCCTCCCGCCAACTTCCAGGCTTCAGCTGGGCCGATGCGGCGCGCGCGTTGACCCTTGGCGCGCGCGTCTTCTATGAGCGCCCCCCCATGCCCTGTCGCGCAGTCCGGGCATGGCATGGGCCGGTCGGGCGGCTGATGGGGCTGAGAATGGGGGCCCTCTTTGCTGGGGGGCAGCGGCCAGGGCTGGGCCTAAACATTGTTTGTCGGTTTGTTCTTCGTTTTGCTGTGCCTGTTTTCCTGCGCCTCCCCCCCAGAATGAAAAACAAAACCCCGCCGAAGTCCAGTAAAACAGCATTTAGGTCCAGCTCTGTGTAATATGATCCATTGCCCGCTAGTCTTGATAAGCTTTGAGCCGCGAAGAAAAATGGAACGGTCTGCGTTCTGGGCGCCGCGAAAGGCCTGCTAAAGGCATTCTCGACGCTGCTGCTCCTGCTGCTGCTGCTGCTGCTGCTGACGTGCCCGTCGCGGGCGGGCCGCGGGTAAACGCCGACAGGCCCCCTTTGCCCATGAATGTGATCGTCAGTGGAAGTGGTGGTCGCGTCGCATGTGTGGAGTTCCCCTCGGCGCCCAATGCTCTCCCGCCTAGCTGTCAGGTTCGACCGCCTTCGCAAATGTGTAAGTGCCATAATCTACATCGCATTAATAGTGTGGAGTCAGAAGTTATGCCGGGCAGGAGGAAACCAGGAGCAACAGTTAATAATCAGGTGGGGCGCGTCGGCAAAGGTCTTCTGCCGTTGGCCGGAGTGTTGGAGCCTGTGTTATGGGTGCGGCTTTGCCTTGTCCTTCGTCGACTGGCGCCTGCGCGCTTCCGTTCCCAACACCACCGCACGGATCCGCGTCCACCGCATCGGCTCGTCCCGTTTGCCAAAACGTTTTTTTGGGGGGCTCTGAAAGGCCCCTGGTTCCGCACGTCGGGGTGTGGATGGGCATGGCCATCTTGCTGCTGATGAAACCTTGCTGTTGGCACTCTCATATGATAGGCTTCGCTCGGCATTCTGAGCTGTGGGCCTGGACTAGGCGATCTGTTCGTAAGCGCTACATGTACAACACGTCCAGCTCCTTCGCCTTGCTCGCGGTGGCTTGGTGCTTCTGATCGAGCTTCATTTGTATCTGTCTGGCGCCGGCAGGCTGCTGTCCCAACGGCTTGAGCACAGAACTTTCGCGTCTGCGGCTAGGCAGTGTCACTGCGCTACCGGATACGGCGTTGGTGGGTCATTCGAAACGCGAATTAAGCCACGATGCGCCACACACAGGCAACATGAAAATAACAATATCCTGTGCCTCCTGCGCCTGTGACATATCCGCTGATTTTGCTGCTGCTGCTGCTCACTTTCATCGAGTGCGCATCATAGTTCTCACTCTCCACTTGTAGCCTGGACGTTGGTATTCGGTGAATGGCGGCTTCCACCTCTCCGAATCTGAATGACGCTCTATAACGTTCGGTGCTGCAGTGGGGATGTGGAAGACGTGCTGGCTACCTTGACGATCCTGCTGAACATGGTCTCTGGCTGAGGTACTTTGGGGACGATCTCGGCGACGTTGAGCGCAGAGCTTGCCACACTTCCAAAATCATTGTCACGTATGGGCATGCGTCCTACACCGCAGACCCACTTGTTTCCCCTGGTGGTCATATCATGTCTAAGGATCCTAGACATTTGGCGCTGTGATTGTCTGGAACCTACCCGGCCTTCCATCTTCTCAAGATGACCCTGACTACTATTCGTTTTGCTCGCTTCCTTCTGTGCCAGAAGGGCTCGATCTCTACGGTACGAGTCGTACTTCTGACAAGTCAGAAGAGGAAGCCACATGGAGCGGCCTGTCCTGGCAGCGCTGGGAGGGCTCGTTGAGCGGAAGTGTCAGGCAGCTGTGGCCCTCTCCGCCCTTCGGCCACACGCCTCTACTACTCTTCCTGCTCGTCATCCTCCCGCTCTCCTCCTCCTCCCCTCCTCTCCTCGGGGCTCGAAGTTGGCGGCCTCCGTCTTCTGGGGGGGTGCAGCCGTCGCCCCCTCCTCCTCCTCCTCCTCCTCCTCGTCCTCCTCCTCCTCCTCCTCATCCTCCTCCTACCTCCCTGTCCTCCTTTCGCCTCATCCTCCCCCTCCTTCTCTTCCCCTCCTCCTCCGAAGCTCGCTGCTGGCCGTCAGGGCCCATAGAGGTGGCTGGTCGCACAATGCCCAACCACTCGGGGACCTTCCACCCCTAAGGTAAGAGTACCCTTTGATAGCATCCTCCTCGTCCTCCTCCTCCTCCTCCTCCTCCTCCTCCTCATGTTCTTCTTCCTCCTCGGCCTCCTCCCCCTCCTCCTCCTCTTCCCCGTCGCCGAAAAGGCTGCCGAGGAAACCCCACATGATCATGCCCATGAGGCCCATGGAAAGCATGCCGCCCATCCAACTGAAGTCCTGCGGGGAGAAGAACAGGAGACCTCTTCCCTCCAAGGCGAAGCCAACACGGGGACAACAACATCGGACCGGAACAAATCGAGGATCTCTGAGATCCAGCGGTTCTGGAGGATGTGTCGGACGCCGCGGCCGTTCCAGAGCGCTCTGGAACGCCCTGAGAGCATTACCCAGCGCTCTGGAACGATTAATCCTGGTCCTAGCCCCGCCCGGTCCCTCCTTCTCCCCTCTTCGATTTTGAATGTTGTCGGTTTGTTTCAGGCGTCTGGAAACCTCAAGAGGCCTCTTGGGGGACCTCTGGGGGACGAATCGGTGAGGGAGGAGCGAGTAGGGGCAGGGGTAGAAATGGGATATGGGAGAACAGGAAGCGGGGGAAGGGGGCATGAGGAAGTGGAGGGAGGAGAAGCGGAATCCCACCAGCCCTCTGGGCGTAGGTGGTTTAGGGAGTTTCCTCTTCCCCTTTCGGGGAGGGGTTTATCACTGTTCCTTATTAGTACCCCCTCAGGGGGCTGGTAGCCAACCAAGAACCATGAGGGCACCCCTCTCCATCCCTTGTAAACTAAAAACCATACAAAACACACTCTGCCTCCGAATTTGGGGCATGCGCAACCAATCCGATGCGGCCTCTCCCCACCATCCCTGTCAAAAACACTACAAATTACACTTGGCGGCGGCGGCGGTTGCGGCGGTTGCGGCGGCGGCGGCGGCTGCGGCGGCTGCGGCGGCGGTGGTGGTGGCGGCGGCGGCGGGGGCGGCGGGGGCGTGGGCGGCGGCGGCGGCGGCGGCGGCTGCGGCGGCGGCGGCGGTGGCGGCGGCGGCGGTGGCGGCAGCGGCTGCGGCGGCAGCGGCGGCTGCGGCGGCGGCGATTTGGCAACGGGGGCGGCGGCGGCGGCGGCGGAAGCGGCGGCGGATTGGCCCCCAGTAGCTGCCCTTCCAAAGACGACTGCTGAATATGCTGAGGCTCGGGCCAGACTCGGGTGCTACGTATCTGTTGGGAGGGCGGGTGGGAGTGAGCGAGACGGCTTGCGGGCGGGGAGGGAGCCTTGACCACTCCCCCCACCCCCTTAGACCTGGACGGGGGGTTCCGCGACGCGTTGGAGCGTCCAAAACGGCCTCGGCGAGGAAGCCAACATCATTGGTTTTACAAAGGTTTTGGCCCCACTTTGGCCTCCTGAGGGGGGGGGGGGGGGCTAATTTAGCCCCCCCCCTCCTGTGGTCGATCTCCTCCAAGATGGCCCCAAAATGCGCCCAGGAAGCTCCAAGAGGCTCCGAAATGGCCCCCATATGGCCCCATGTGGCCCCAAGAAACCCCCCAAAGGCCCCCAGGATGCCCCCAAGAGGCTCCTAAGAGACCCCCAGGAGGCCCCAAAGGACCCCCCAGAGACACCCAAGACGCTCCAAGAGGCCTCGGCGAGAATGCCACAATCATTGATGTTACTCAGGTTTTGGTCACATTTGAGCCTCCTGGGGGCGGGGCACTGTTTCAGATGACTCCACGAGCGCCTGGGGGAGCTCAAGATGACCTCCAAGATGGCTCAAGATATCCCAAGATGCCTCAAGATGACTCCCACGATGCTCCAAGAGGCCCCAAGACCGCTTCAAGACGGCTGCAAGTGGCCAGAGAGCTCCCCCAGGAGGCCCCGAAGAGGCCCAAATCCTTCCAAAACCTCAGGGCAATCAATGTTTTGGGCTTTCTCGCCTTTTCGCTTCCGATGGCCATCCGAGGCTTCAAGATGACTCCAAGATGGCCCAAGATGGCTCCAAGAGCGCTCCCAAGGCTCCCAAGAGCGCTTCAAGAGGGCCCCAAGAGGCGCCCAGGAGGCCCCAGGAGGCCCCAGCAAGCGCCCCAGAGGCCTCCACGAGGCCCCCAAAAGACCCCCAACAAGACCCCCAAGATGCCCCAATACGCTCTCCGAAACACCCAAGACGCTCTAAGAGGCGCCTGGGACCGCCAAGAGGCCCCCAAGACGCTCCAAGAGGCCTCCACTGGGGGACTCCACTGTGTGCTGCCCACTTCCCTGGTCGAGGCACTTCCGCTGGGCATCGTTTCTGGATGGGCTGGTGGGGGTACTTTTTTGATTGCGACCGCAGGCGGGCACCCACGCGGCGTCAGAAAGGTCGAACGACAAGCGGGAGCCGGGGCTGAGGGGGTTACACGATCCGCCTAGAATTTGGGGAATGTATGAAACGAGGCAAGGGGATGAAGGGGGCAATCGATAAACAAAAACGAGGGGGAGGGACTTGAAAGGGGAGGGGCGGCGGAAGAGGTGTGAAGAATTGATCTAGGGAGGGCGGGAATCGTAGGCCCGCGCCGTGGAAACGTGGCAGGAAGGAGGCAGGAGATGATGGACGGCAGGGGTGTGGGGGGGGGGACGGGTGGCAAGGGGGAAATGAGGACAGGGATGTCAAAAGGGAGGAAATATGGAAGAGAGGCGGGGCGCACTTGGGGGAAGGCGGACACCTCACCCCCTCTCCCTCGCAAGCGCGGAAACCTCACCCCCGATCGAAATTTTCATTCCCCCCACTCCAGATCAAGACGTACGGGGCCTTATCTTGCCACGCGAACGCAATGCCACATCCAAATAAGAAGCCCTTGCGGGCCACTCGCGCGCGCGCGAGTTGAACGGGCCCAACCCCCATGAGTGGGGGCGGGTGTGGCGGGGTATTGGCGGAGTTGGAATGGGTTGGGTGGGGTGGGAGTGGGCGGCGTGGGCTTGGGCAGAGTGGTGGGCGGAGTGGGGTAATTGGGCTGAGTGGGAGTGGTCGGGTGGGAGCAGGCGGGGCAAGGTTCGGCAGACCAGGGTCAGCTTGGGCAGACTGGGAGCCAGTTGGGCGGAGAGGCGCAAGGTGGAACAATGGGTGGAGCGGGTGTTGGCGCAGGGTCGGTCATGCGGGGGCTGGTAGAGCAAGCAAGCGCCCGCGACGAAACATTCCCCCCTCCCCCTCCTTAGCCCACAATTGCCCGGTCCCTCCGGGACACCCCGAATTACATATGACGCCACCTCATCGTTCATTCTCCATATTCACTATACCATCCAAGGCAGGCCAGGTACAGACACACCTCCGTCCCTGTCAGCTAGTACAAGTCGTGCGCATTCGTTCACCTCATAATATCACTTTACAAACCGCCCTGGCAACATATGGCACGCACTGTATACGAGCGCTCACGTGTCGACATCATACCAATCATACAACTGCTGCAAGCATTCCACTTTACAAAACTGCAAAACCTCTGGGCTTCCCATCGCACATCTTGCATATCGTCTGACCGCACGCACCTTCTGAAATCATAGGGGCGCCCATCGGGACATAAGTGTTTTTCCAATTTCGCCTAATATTCATTTCGCAACGTGGTGCGCCCATGCTGATCCAGCATGCGCCCAGCGCACGAACCCATATCGAATCCGCCGACCCCTTGTGGGTCTCTAGGCGTGTGAGATAGTTCCCCCCCCCTAACCCCCCCCCTGGGACCCCAAACCGGAGATTTGACCCCCCCCCCCCGGGCCGCAGACGAGCGCACCACGGGGCTCTTTTGGGCCCAAAAGGGGATCAAGACGGGCCAAGAAGGCCCCAAGACTCCTCCAAGACGGCTCACGAGAGCTCCGAGGCGCCAAACGAGCGCTCCCAGACGCCCAAGATGCCCCCAAGACGAGCCTAGAGGCCTCCAAGACGGCCCAAGACGCCTCCAAGAGCAGTCCTCAGAAGGGCCGAAGCGCCGAAAATCGTCAATTCCTATGGGAAAACGTACATTTTGATCACATACTACTTCTCGGCCTTCACGGCGTTGAAGACGGTCCCAGAGCACCCCAAGACCGCCCCGAGAGGCCCCCAAGAGGCGCCCAAGTCGGCCCAGGAGGGCGCCAAGACGGCCCAAGAGGCCCCCAAGACAGCCCAAGAGGGCCCCAAGACGGCCCCAAGAGGTGCCCAAGAGGGGGAGCCCGAACCGACAATCCGAGCCTTCCGCCCCAAGGCGGCCCCAGAAGGCCCCAAGAGGCCCCAAGAGGCCCCCAAGACGCCCACAAGAGGCCCCAAGAGGCCCCCAAGAGGCTCCAAAACGGCCCCCAAGAGGCTTCGAAACTGCCTCCAAGAGTCCCGCGAAAAGCCCCCCAAGAGATCCCAACGATCACCGCACAAGTCTCATATCAACAACCCAGGCACGGTGGCGGGGTTGCGTTTGCGCACAAAAAAATGATTCGCGCTCTCGAGGCCAAGATTGCTCCAAAACGGCCCAGGATGGCTCCAAAACGGCCCAAGATGGCTCCAACACGGCCCAAGAACGTTCGAAGACGGCCCAAAATGGCCTCAAGATGGCCGACAAGGCTTTCACTATCGCCCACGAAGTCTCCAAGAAAACCCCCAGGACATCTGAAAGAGGCGCACATTACGCATTTCATTACATTTCCATTGCGTTGTTGAACATGTTTGCAATTGTTGCCTTTCCCGGCTTCCGTCGGCTCACGTAGCCCAGAGAGCCTCCAAAATCGCCCCACGGCGCCCCAAGAGGGCCTCAAGACGGCCCCAGAGAATCCCAACACGGCCCAGGACGCCTCCCAATTCGGCCTAAGACGACCCCAAGACGGCAAAACCTGTCTCCAAATTGGTCCCAAGCTGGTGCAAGACGGCCCTAACCCAAAACCCATAACCCAGAGCCTTGTTTCTGTGTCCCCTTCCTCCTTCTCCTCCTCCTCCTCCTCCACCTCGGCCGCCAGGTGGGTTCAAAACTGCTTTCCAAAGGTCCCCGAGAGGCGTGCCGCGAGATCCCTATACACATACAACAAGTTTCTAACCAATAGCACATATCCCAGAGTTTCGTCTCTGTGTCCCCGTCCTCCCCCTCTTCTCCTCCTCCTCCACCTCCTCCTCGCCCACTCCTCCTCTTCCTCCCCCGCCTCCTCCTCTTCCTCCCCGATTCTTCTCCCCCCATCCTCCGCCTCACCCCCCATCCCTCTCTCCCCCTCCCCCCTGTCCTCCCCCGCACGCGCGCCCCCGATTGGGCATCATTTGCAGGTCTTGCATATCAGGGTGCCCTTTTTTGCATCGCGTGCGACGTTGGCAGGGTTCCCGGATAACGCCGACGTCGGTAGTCTTCTCTTGCACGCGCCGCCGCACTGATACGCCTGGCAACTGCGGGCTGTGAACCCGAGGTTCCGGCAAGACCGCCAAGATGAGGGGTCGGCGGATGTGGCGTAAGCCTATAGAATCATACCATGCGGGCAACATGCCCGCGCCGCCACGCGCACGTGACGAAATCCTTCCAAAACAATGCGTGATCGAATCGCTTCAAGGTAGAGCTCTCCAGGAACTATGGAGAGCCACATGCTTTCCAGCAGCGTCTGCCAGGATTCTTGATTTGTACGCGCGCACACTTCCTCATCATCACCCTCGCCAGCGCCATCGCATCACCACCGTTGTCGTCTTCGCCAATCGTCGCCAGTGCCGTCATCATCAGTCAAGAATCTTCGCCGACACATGGACATCATCGTCGTCATCGTCGTCACCCGCATCGTTGCCGCCATTGGCCTTGCCGTCATCATCGTCACCATCGCCACCACCATCGTTCCTATCATCATCGTTGCCGCCATTTCCGACGCCATCATGACACCACGTCCACCCGAGTCACCGACTTGCACTGACGTGCCCGCGCGCCAGTGCAACCTGTGAAACGCGCTGGGAAGATCCCATCGGCAAGCGCCATCGCGGCCTCATCCATTGTGCAAACCAGCTGGACCCTCTGCGCGCGAGCTTGCGCGCACCAGCGCGGCAACATAGATACGCCAGTCAGTGCCAAACACATCCGCAATCATGGCCGCCTTTTGCAAAACGAGTTGCGGATGAGCGTGGGGTGTTTGCGCGAACAGTGGAGTTGGCAACTGACTGCTTACAACAAACTGTTACACTGCAACGTATTTACCATATAGCGTGTACTTCATAACTTACCTCACAGAAATTACGGAACACAACTTGCACCACACCATTTTGCACCACACAACTTGCACCACAAATATTGCACCGTACAACTTGAACCATGTAACTCACATAACGTACCCGGAATCACATCGCATTCGCCACGTCGCTAACCTCCACATAGCTCGCGCATCATAGCTTTGGGCCACATAGCTTGTACCGCGTAACTACATACACTACACCAAATAGCTTTCATCACACAACGTACGCCACATATATTGTACAGTTCACTTTCCACCACACAGCTCACATCACGTAGCTTGAACCACATAACTTTAACCATGCAACCAACCATCACATAACTCACAAAACATAGCTATGTACCGCGTAGCGTGTATCGCATAATTACATTCACTACGCTAAGTAAGTAGCCTACACCACACAGCTTGCACCACATATATTGCACCGTGCAGCTTGCACCACATAGCACGCATCACGTAGCTTGAACCACATAGCTTTCACCATGCAGCTCACCCTCACAGAGCTCACACAACATAGCTTTGCACCACATAGCTTGTATCGCATAACTACATGTAGTACACCACGTAGCTTTCACCACACAGCTTGCACTACACATATTGCACCGTACAACTTACACAACAGAGCTCACATCACGTAACTTGCAGCAAATAGCTTGCACCACGTAGTGAACCCCACATGGTTCACACGGCATTGCTTTGAACCACATAGCTTATATCGAATGGATTATACGACATATGTTGCACCACGTAGCTTGCACCACGTAGCTCGCACCACATAGCTTACACCTCCACGGTGCAATAACGCACTGTTTTGGGTCCGCGCTGACAAAGATTGAGTCGGACGAAATGTCGGCCAGACCCCATGCACACAGGGCACCCAGCCACCATGCCTGGCCCTTGCCAGACATGGTGTATAGGTGCCTTCTGGGGACGAAAGCTTAGCGCTCTTGGGGAGCCGCTGGTGCGCGATGCGTTACACCCGCTCGAGGTCAGACAAGACAGGTGCAAGCATGCGTTAGCATGCTATGGCATTGTGCACTCGAGAGCTGTGTGCGATGCGACGCTCCACTGTGGTATGCTGTGCTCTGCTATGAGATACGTGCTGCACTGCCAAAGACATGCTGTTTTGTCCTGCTGAACTACGTAGCCCAACAAAGATGGTATGCTATTGTGTTATATGCTGTTTCGCCGGCAAAGGCGCTACGCTCCCACGATCTGCAATGCTATGATCTGAGATGGTGTTCCATGCTGTGGTTTTGACGACTTCGGTGCCGTGCTGTGCAATGCGTACACACGTATGGTATAGATGCCGCGCCGAACTATGTCGTGGTGCGCTATGCCATTTTACTGAATGGAATGGGATGTCGCACCATGGTATGCGTTGGTGGCACGTTGTGGCACAGCGCGATGAACCCTGACATGATGTGCTGTGCTGTGCAATGCGGTGCTCATAACCATTATGGCCATCGTGCTGAACAGGGCTGGCATCATCACCGGCGGGGCCATCGTCGCCTCGTCACGCGCATCCTGACCATAGTCCACAATCATCAAGGTGCACCCTTCTGTGCGCAAGGCCGGTTAGTTGCAAGGGGTGCAAGCCTCGAGCGCTTCATACCTTCTGTTGCAACGGCCGTCCGATCGCAACCTCCCAGCGCCGTCCTGCTTCGAGTAGACCGCGTACGCAGTAAGCGCGGAGAAGCAGGCCTCCCGTTGTTTGTACGCAGGCACATCACCACTCCCTGGCCACCTCCTCATTCGGGGGGGACGAAAGGGTAGGATAGCATAGGGCAGGGTAGAGAACCAGCTCACGCAGCTGGCTTTCCTGGCGCCCATGTATTGGGGAATGGGCCCGGCGGCGGGGCCGAAACCAGCTGCATGCAGCAGATTTCGTAACCCCCCAGCTCTGTCCAGTGTGTGCCGAGCAAGAGTGTTGAAACGCACAGCCGAGATCACTGAGCCACCACCAGCTTCCGATGCGAGCATGCAGAACACTCGGTAGGGGCATTGGACGATGAACCCTCAGATAAGGAATACAGGGTCTGGAAGCTGGTGAAGTCGAATCGTGGATCGGCCATGGATACCATCGCCGCCCTCATCAGATAAGGAACCCTCCAGGGTCTGAAGCCTCCTGGGCGCATTCCTTAACGAACGCCCCCACCGTAGTTGTTGAAGCCAACTCTGTCCAGTGTGCCGAGCAAGGATGTTGAAACGCACGGCTGAAATCATTGAGCCACCACCAGCTTCCGCTGCAAGGCACTCCATGCATGCCCGAATGTGTTGTGCACGAATGTCAGGCAGCCGACTGGTGTAAGACCATGGCGTCGCTGTCTGCGCGAAGAGGTGCATCAATTTTTGAGGACTTCGGATCTTGCCACACGCAACGGCGGCACATTCTGGGAGAGGCGCGTATGATAATATTGAAACATATTCCCCCTTACCTATGTTCTCCGTTGCCCCCTCCTCCTCCTGCTCCTCCTTCCCTCCTCCTCCTTCCCCATCGTTCCCCCCCTCCTCCCCCTCTTCTCCTCCCGTCCTCCCCCTCTTCTCCTCCTGTTTCCTCCTTTCCCCTCCTCCTCCTCCTCCTCCTCCTCCTCCTCCTCCTCCTCCTCCTCCTCCTCCTCCTCCTCCTCCTCCTCCTCGTAACCCGTCCTCCTCCCCGTGCCTCCTTTCCTCTCCTCCTCCTCTTTCTGCTCCACCCTTTTTCCCGTCCCTCTCCCTCCTCCTCATCCTCATTATCATCCCCCTTCTCCTCCTGCTCCTTCCCCTTTGCTCCTCCTTCCTCCTCCCCCCCCCCTCCTCCACCTCCTCCTCCTCCGCCGGCCGCGTGTCTCTGCCGCGCGCCTGGAGCTCTTTGATACGGAGCCGGGGCACCCCCTCACTATCCCTCAAGTGTGATGGTTCCCACGAGGGCGACGCGCAAAAGCCGGCCGCTCACAGGGGGAGGGGGTCCTCCTGCTCATCATCACGATCCCCCTTCTTGCTGCTGACCGCTCTTCCTCTACCTCGTCCCTTTCTTGTTGCTGATGCTCTTCCTCCCTCGTCCTCCTTCTTCTCCTCCACCTCCTTCCTCCTATCCCCTCCTCCTCCTTCTCTTCCCTTGCCTCCTGCTCTTTCCTCCCCCGCTCTCCCGTCTTCCTTTCCCCCCCTCCTATTCCTCTTCTATCTCCTCCCTCTCCTTCTCTTCCTCCTCCTCATCCGCCTCCTTGTCCTCTTCTCTCCCCTTTCCTCCTTTCCGCACCTCCTCACTCTCCTCCCCCCTTCGTCCTTTCCTCCCGTTCTCCTTCCACCCGTCCTCCCCCCTCCCTCACAACGAATGTCTGCTCCGACGCCGCCTCCTCCTCCTCCCCCTCCCCCTCCGACGGCGATGGCGACGATGACGACGCCGACGGCGGCGACGCCTGCAGCAACGACTGCGGCGACGATGACGGCGGCGACGATGACAGCGACGGCGACGTGGTCGACGACAGCGCACGACGACGACTCATCGCGCCATCGTGAGCAGCAACGCCTCCAGCACCTCGGTCGAGCGGCGTCTCCGTCGCCGCTGCCGTTGTCGTCGCTGGTGCCGCTGTCATCGTCGCCGTCGCCGCCGCCGCCGCCGGTGCCGTCGTCGCCGTGTTCGTCGTCGTCGTCGTCGTCGAAGGAAGAGGAGGAGGAGGAGGAGGAGGAGGAGGAGGAGGAGGAGGAGGAGGAGGAGGAGGAGGAGGAGGAGGAGGAGGAGCCCCACCCAGCTGTGTCCTGCTTGTCCACGGCCTAGCGGAGCAGGCCCTGCAGCTTAGGCGAACGCCTGATAGACACACGGAGCCTACCCTGTATAACTTGCTGTGCGAATTGCTGGGAAACGGGGGGGGAGGCACGCAAAGCTTGAAAGGACGAATGGATGGCATCCAATGCAACAAGATGGCTAGGCAGAACATCGGGGCCCGAGAGGTGGAAAAGGTGAGGGAGGAAGGAACTCAAGGGATCTTCACCGTAATCTTCAGGAAGAGCAGGGGGGAGGCGTTGAAGGACGGGGCGAAATACGCCACAACTCAAATAATGGAGGACATCGTCGCCTCCAACGCACTAGCATCCAAATACACATCTACCTGGCCCTTGTCTGTAACGTCTTGTAGTGTTCCAGCTGTTGAATATGGTTTTTAACGGCCCGACGAAGATAAATCCAGGAACAACTTGAGCAGCCCGAAGAACACGAATAAAACACAGGTCAAACTGGTGATTCGATACGCAGGGAACCCATTTTTTGATTCTCGGGCACAGTAGGAAGGACACTGGGCTCGGGTCAGCGTCAGCTGATATCATTTCGGCCAATCTTTTCTGCACCCGCTTGGGTACGCAAGGATCAGGAAGCCTGGGGATAAAGACGGACGACTCATAGTCCTCCATCAACTGCGCGAAAAGGGAGCGCCGATACTGCACATCATAGCTGTGGGTGAGGAGCAACTCATCAGACTCTAGGACCTCGCGGAGCTTATCCCGTAGGTTGAGGGAGAGGGAGGAATTGTGCGCAACCCTGAGCCTGGCAGCGCGGCTCTGCACCTCGAGAGAATCCCACCAGCCCTTTGGGCGTGAGTGGTTTAGCGAGCTCTCTCTGTTCTCAACCCTCCTTCTTCCCTTTCGGGGAGGGGTTTACCCCTCCCCCTACCCCCTCCCCCTGGACCTGGAGAGGGGGTTTCGCGGGTGGTCAGAGGGTCCTTTTTCTACCCCTGGGAGGGCTAAAATTCGACACCCCTCACGAGGATCGTGGCCCCGACGGCGGTACTGACAAAAATGCTCGCCCCATCTGTGATCGATCGCCCCAAAGATGGCCCCAACAGGCCCCCAAGACGCTCCAAGATGCGCCCAAGAGGGCCCCCGGACGCTCCCAAGAGCCTCAAAAGAGAGCCCAAGAGGCCCCTCTACGATCACTACTACTCCTACTACGAGGGGCCCGAACGACTTGCACCAGGACGAGGTGCCCGAACGCCTCACGCCACGAGGAGCCCGAACGACTCACACCAGGACGAGGGGCCCGAACGACTCACACCACGAAGAGCCCGAACGACTCACACCAGAAGGAGGGGCCCGAACGACTCACACCAGGACGAGGCGCCCGAACGACTCACACCACGAGGAGCCCGAACGACTCACACCACGACGAGGGCCCCGAACGACTCACACCACGAGGAGCCCGAACGAGTCACACCAGGAGGAGGGGCCCGAACGACTCACACCAGGACGAGGGGCCCGAACAACTCACACCACGAGAAGCCCGAACGACTCACACCAGGACGAAGAGCCCGAACGACTCACACCACGAAGAGCCCGAACGACTCACACCAGGAAGAAGGGCCCGAACGACTCACACCAGGACGAGAAACCCCAAACGACTCAAACCACGAGGAGCGCTTTCTCTCCCTCCTCCTCCGCCTCGTCCTTCTCCCGCTCCCACCACAAGGAGGATGTGCAAGGGGGCGGGGGGAAGGAGGAACAGGGGAGATATGCGGGGGCAGGCGGAAACACGCCTGAAAAAAACACGACTGTCGGCATGCTTCGCAAGAGTTGCTGTTTTGAGATGGGCTGGTGGGGATACGCGAAGCGTGAAGAATTCGCTTGCGCACCTAGGCCGAGTTCCTGAAAGCGATGAAACAGGCCAGGAGGGAAAGAGTGGCGAGGGCTGCACGTATGCAGCTGGTGCGCCACCCTCTCCATTCGGAGCGCGAATTTGTTGGACCGAAAGCCCTGGCCCATATACGAAGCCACTGGGAGGGCATACCTGTTGTGGGCTGCGAGACTGGTAATGAGGCCTCCCCCAAGACTTTTGACCGAGTGGGCCCGGGCCAAAAGTTTCGCACCAACAGTTTTCCAGGAACGGTCCAGACCATCGGCTCCAAGAATGAATCCAAGGTGCTTCCCAAAGAGCTGAACCTTAAACTTGTGCGCTTTTATCCCTGCCTCCTTAAACTTGGCAACGGCGTTCTCCAGCTTGCCAGGGTCAGTGAGGATTATCACGCACTTGGCGGTGTTCAGTATCAAGCCCGAGGAGAAGCCAAACTGCGCGATCGCGCGGGTGAGAGGGCCAAGCGCGCGAAAAATGTCCGCGGCCACCAAGCCGAGGTCGTCTGCGAACGCGGAGACTTGTTTCGGCAAGTCCGTGGGGGGCAGGCCGATAAAGCGCAGC
Source organism: Prorocentrum cordatum (assembly GCA_963575745.1). NCBI lineage: Eukaryota > Dinophyceae > Prorocentrales > Prorocentraceae > Prorocentrum > Prorocentrum cordatum. The sequence continues at coordinate 873,234 of CAUYUJ010016660.1, read as the reverse complement.
AGTGGATCTAGGCGCAGAACAAATAATACACCAGACAATGGGCATCCTTGTTTTACTCCTCTGAGGGCCGTGAAAGAGAACTTGGGGGAGCCTCTGAAGTGAATCCAACAAATCATATTCTGGTACAGGGTCATAATCGCAGAGCCGCCGGGTCCTGGGACATAATCCTTTTTCCGGTGCAGGAGATCCAGGAACTGATCGAATGTTTTCCTCCGGGGAAACCCCTGGTGAGTCGAATCCGCGTATTGGTACTCGTCGGGGTCCATGGGGGGAACGAGCTCCAGGAATTGGCCTCCAGGATTCGCGGTGCCCTTCCAGGCGCCAAAGACATTGCCCCAATGAGAACAGAGCAGCTGCGCACGCACCGAGGGCTCAGTATGGGCGATGCCGTTATGGTCCAGGATCCCACGGAGACAGATGGTTCGCTGTTTCGACTGCCAAGCTTTTGCCGGCCGCCTAATCCTCATCAGGTGAAAGTCTGCGTTGTGCTGGGGGGTGCCCTCGGGGTCCCTGAGGTTCTCCTCTTGCTTCGCAAGCTCCTGATTCATGAGGGGGGGGAGGTGGGTATGGAAGTTAGACCATTCATTCCAAATCATATTCTCGCGATCGTAGAAGGTGAGGAGGGTGGGGTAATCATGAACTGCTTCAGCTGCTGCTTAACAGCGCCCAGACCTGTGCGCGCGGACAAGTCTGAGACAGCGCGCCAACTTCTCTGCCAGGGAGGAGGCTGAGGTCTTAAGCATGTCGGTCTTGGCGCGATTGCCAGCAGCAGTGATCAGCGACTTGATTCCCTCCAGCCTCTCGGCTGGATCGGAACTGAAATCTTGGCCCTCTGCAAGGTCTTCAAAGTACTTCGCAAACGAGTGGCGCATGAACACCCAGGGCGGAAGGCACGTCTCGCGGCGCGGCTCCAGGGCTGCAGCGAGAGGCACACAGGGACCTGATCGGAGGGGAAGGTGAGATCGGTGATGTTCCATGTCGTGTTACAGGTGGGGCTAAGGTCTAGGAGCTCAGGAGTAGGGATGCTGCAATAGATTCTGTCCAATCTACCATAGGATATTGATTCTGTAGGCTGTGTGATGACCCGACGACGCGTGCACTGTGGTTGTTCAAGCTCTGCGCGGCGAGGAAAGAGAGAGAGCGAAATAGAGCGGCACGCCTGGCGGACACGAAGCGCTCGGTCCCGTGAGCGACATTGAACCTACCTTCCCCTGGCTCGTGGCAGTTGAAATCCCCAAGGATGAAGGGCGTGGAGTTCAGAGCGGGCCTCAGGATGGATTTAATAGCCAGAAACTGCCTTCGGACCGCGGGGTCAGGAAATTCGGGGTCAACGTGGACATTGACGATTTGCAACTCTCCCTTTGGGCCGCTCAGGCTCAAAACTGCAATCCGGCCTGGCGCAGCCTCCTGGAAGTCGGAATGGGGGAAGTCTCTCAGCAACTCACTGGCGACCAAAATGAGGAGGCCACCAGCGCAAGCACGTGAACAGAAGGAGCCAAAGACAGAGTGATACCTGAACTCACGCTCGAGATGCGGCAGTTCCCCTGGGGCGCCATGAGTTTCCTGTAGACGCACTATCTGATTTCGCTGGAGAGCGGCATGTAGTTTATGAAACTTATGTTGAACGCGAATTTGGTCGGCATACATCGACCCAATGAGGGCCTGAGGGTTCCATGTTGATATCCGAAACGCTGCATCAGGTATGTAGTAAGAGCATTGGGAGGAGGGGGGCGGGAAAAACCGATGCTTCTGCTCTAATACTGGCTGGAGGCGAGGGAGGGGGGGAAAAAGCACAATGTGGCTCCAGAGCACAAGGCTGGGCGCAGCAAGCCCCGCGCGTTGCCGAGCCTGGGCTCTCACATTCATGGCCGAGGTGCCTTGCGCTCGCCGTTTAAAGAGCGGCGATGAGCCCGTCGATCGCGTCCTTCGTGATGTCGAGGTGCAGCAAACTCGGGTAGATCGGCTCTAGCTTGAAAGTGCCCTCTCCCTGCTGCACTGCCTGCGCTAGTTCGTAGACGTCGTCGTCCGTTATCACCTGCAAAATCCCCTTGTGCCCGTTGACACCTAGCTTGCATCCACCCGTCCACGAACGGCTGGCCTGCAACTTCGTGAGTACGTCGCAGTAGAGCCCCGAGAAGGCCCTCTTCTTCTGGCGTGGGACGGCAAATCGTCCCTGACCCTGAGCGGGTACTTTTTGCCGTCGCGGAAGTCCACCCACTCCATGTTCACGTCGTTCATCTTGGGCTGGAAGCTCGTCGCGTCATCTTCGTTGACAACCTTCAGCCTGTAGACCTGGTTCACCCCGTGGAAGACGGCGGTCACCCGCTTGTCGTCCTCGAGCTCGGGGAAGTGTTCCTGCATCTGGCGCCAGTGGGCCAGGCGCGTCTTCATCAGCAGCGGCCTCGGGAATGTGCCCACGAAGCGGATGCACGGGTCGCTCTCGGGGTCAATCACTGGCGTCACCCTCCTGGCTTTGTCTCCGTGTAGCTGTCGAACTGAAGACCGCTGCTCAACGAAGACTGGTAGCTGTGCGCAGTCCGTGTGCTCCCTGTCGTGCTGCCATTGGTCTCGAGCGCCGTCAATCGCTCACTTTGCTTCTGAAGGTCAGCTCGGAGTGCGCTCAGCTCGGCCCCCTGCGTGGAGATCTGCCCCTGCAGACCTGACACCGCCGTCTGAATCTCCTGCTGGACCACCTCTCGGATGCAGTTCTTCTGCTTCTCGAACATTACCTCAAGCGAGGCCTGCAGCTCAGGAGGAATGGCCATGGCTGCTGAGGCGAACACGAAAATCTGCGAAACCTGAGATCGTAGCCACAAGGCACGAGCAATGAAGCTCAAGTGCCGCGAGGACTGTCCCCGCAAGAAGGGCGCTCTGAGCCGTCCCCTCGGCCGCGAACAAGTTCGAAACGCCAAAGAAACGTTTCGAACTTGAGCCAAAATGGCTACGGAAGGGGAGGAGGAGGAGGAGGAGGAGGAGGAGGAGGAGGAGGAGGAGGAGGAGGAGGAACGGGAGGAGGGGCAAGAAGGATGCGTAGGCAGAGGAGGGGGAGGAGGGTGAGGGCGCGTGGGGGCTGGGGGAGTCTGCGGCTGCGGCGATTGCAAAGACTGCGGCGATGGCAACGGCGACAGCGACGTCGACGGCGATGTCGACGGCAACGAGTCGCCGGCGGCAGCGACGCCAGGCGGCGGCAGCGATGGCGACTGCAAATGCGAGGCCATGGTGTATACACATCCGCAGCATGGGGAACTGATCTTACAGGACCTCGGGGGGGCGATGGGTATGGATGCATTCTGCCCCCTGGGCCCCGAATACATCCACATCTCCACTGCCTCGTGGGATCCAGGGGAATTGATGCTCGGCGTCGGAAACCCTGAACCCAAACCACTCGACATCTGTTGGGGGGGCGAACTTTTACTTCTGCCGGCTTCGGCTACAACTGGACCTAGGACAAAACAAATCCTTCAAGAGCATGAGACCTTCCGCCGGCCAAACTGAAGAACAATCAAAGGTATCATTCCCAAAGATGCACCAGAACATCCAACAAACATGAAGAACGTTAGGGCACCCTCCCCGAGCCGATCTCGATCTTATACCTCGATCCGACCGTAACCTTGGTCCACTTCCGCCGCGTTCCGCCGGCCTTCCGGAATTGAAAGCAACACCTCCACCCCGCGAAGAGGCCCGTGCTGGAGCGCACCGTGTGCACAGATCCTGGCCTCGGAACGAGGGTGACTGCTGGAGGGAAGACAGCAATGACCCATGAGCAAGAACGATCGCAGAAACGTCGGCGTCGATCTTGGCCATCTTCCACCTCGGTCATCGTCAACCCGTGAATCATCTTCGCGGCGCGGATCAGCGACGGCCGGCATAAACCAATGCCAAGATCGGCGCTGACGAGATCCCGCGGCACCTTGATCATGGACATCGTGCCCCTGCCCTCGCAATGCGACGGTAGCGGCGGCGACAGCGGCGGCGGCGGCGTGGAAGAGCGGCGACCGAGCGACCGTCGAGCGGCGGCGACAATGAGCGGCGAAGCTCGGGCGTCCGGCGGCACGACGGCGCCGCACAGCGGCGGAGGACGCAAGGGCTGCTTTGGTCGCGCTCGCGCAGATAGGCCAGGCGGACGCAGGGCTGCTGTGCAGCAAGTCGGGTGCACCATACAATGGAGGCCCGACCACAAGAAGCCTTCCACAAGAAACCCGACCCGGAGACCCCAAGGCGTTCGTTGACTCTTGTTGTGGGAGCGTCACGCCTTCCGTCGCAGAACCGTCGAAACCCAAGAAGAAACCCAGGGCACCCTGGAGACAAGCAGGGTGTGCCTTGGCATGGGCCTCCACTGTAAGAGGAGAGGAGGGAGAACGAGCGGCGGCCGAGGAGGGGGGGAGAGAGGCGGCCCCCTGAGACCACGCACGGCCAACCAGATCCCAGCTCCATTGCGCCCGATGACGCGACACGAAGCCCATCGCACAATTTGGGGCGCACCTGCCCGAAAACGGGCGGATTGCGCACAAATTGCCATTCAGGCGCACATGCGCTCAGAAGCGCGAAATCGCGCCCAATGCGATTCTGGGCGCGTCTGCATTTGAATATGCCAGACCGCGCTTTGGATCCTGGCGCACTTCCGCCGATCACGCGAGGTCGCCAGAGAAGGACGCACGACTTCTGTTGCTCCCATCGTACTCAAGGACCGCATCCCAGACATAATTTCGAGCACCCGAAAGAGTGTCGAAAGAGTGTCTCCCAGGGCCCGACACGTGAAACCCCTCGAGTTTCGGTATTTACTTGGTGCTCGAAATTCTTCCTGGCGATCAAGGCTAAAGTAGTTGGAACATCGTAACGCACGACAGAGATGCAGGAGGGCCTTGGAAGGCCACGTCGACACTCTGCGAGCGGGGCGCGGCCAGCGGAAGCGGCCGAGGCCGGGCCGATGGGGGGCGGGTGCAAGGGCACTGTCGGACCCAGGCCAGAAGAACATGCCACAAGAACATGAGACCCTCTGCCGGCCAAGACAATCAGAACATCCAAGGGAACCCTCCCCAGGATGCACAAGAACCTCCAACAAGCAAGAAGAACACTAGGGTACCCTCCCCGAACCGACCTCGATCTGATACCTCTGTCCGGCTGTAACCTGGGAAAATCGCTCATCCTTATGGTGCGAGCTGTCTGCGGGTCGGGAAGGAAAACACGGCATAACATATTGGGCTCTTGTCGGCCTCCGTGGGGCTCCCACCAGGGGGCCACAAACCCGTCAAAGCACGGCTCGGGAGGATCAGCCGGCTTCGAGGAGGGCGTCAAGACCTCGGGGGGTCCACGTTGTAACAAGATCGCGACGTCGGGGTTAGTTATGGGGATCGAGGTTTTCGATCATTTTCCGATGTCTGGCATCCCTGAGGTTACTCAGGGCTTATGCGGGACCCCGAGGCCGTCGAGGGATAACACAAATCCTGGCGAAAGACCCAACCATATGCAATCGTGACTGCCGCGTTGTGGGCACCGCTGGGAGGGGTGAGGAATGTGCCGAAATGGGCGGGGAACCGCATGTGGACCATGCATGCTACTGGGGCCTCTGGTGGAGCTCACCATTTGGCCACGAAACCTGTGAAGTGTACGAGCATGCGCGGGGAACCGCATGTGGACTTTGCCACTGGGGCCTTCGGTGGAACTCCCTTTGGGGCAACGACACGTGTGAGGGGTGTGCCGAAATGGGCGGCGAACCGCAAGTGGACTTTGCCACTGGGACATTTGGTGTAGCTCCCTATGGAGGCACGAAGCGTGTGAGGGGTGTCGACATGGGCGGGAAACCGCATGCGCATTTTGCCACTTGGGCCTTCGGTGGAGCTCCCCATGACGCCACGAAACGTGTGAGGGGTGTGCCGATTATGGGCGGGGAACCGCATGCGGGTTTTACCACTGGAACCTTCGGTGGAGCTCCCTGTGGGGCCACGGAACGTGTGAGTGGTGCGCCAGCGTGGGACCGCATGCGCACTTTGCAATTGGGGCCTTCGGCGGAACTCCCGATGGAGCCACGAAAGCTTTGGAGTTTGCCGGCATGGGCGGTGAACCGCATGTGGACCTTGTCACTGGGGCCTTCGGTGTAGCTCCCTTTGGGGCCGCGAAGCGTGTGAGGGGTGTGCCGAAATGAGGAGGAATACCACATGTGGACTTCGCCACTGGGGCCTTCGGTGTGGATCACTTTGGGGCCACGAAACGTGTGAGGGGTGTGCCCAATTGGGGAGTAATACCGCATGTGGACTTTGCTACTGGGGCCTTCGGTGGAGCTCGCTATGGGGCCACGAAACGCGTTAGGGGGGTACCCAACTGTGCGGGGAACCGCATGTGGACTTTGCCACTGGGGCCTTCGGTGTAGCTCCCTATGGGGCCGCGAAGCGTGTGAGGGGTGCCGAAATGGGAATACCACATGTGGATTTCGTCACTGGGGCGTTCGGTGTAGCTCCCTATGGGGCCACGAAGCGTGTGAGGCGTGTGCCCAATTGGGGAATAATACCTCATGTGGACTTTGCCACTGGGGCCTTCGATGAGGCTCCCTGTGGCGCCACGAAGCGTGTGAGGGGTGTGCTATGTGCGGGGAACCGCATGTGGACTTTGCCAGTGGGGCCTTCGGTGGAGCTCCCTAGCCCCCTATGGAGCCACAAATCGTGTGAGAAAGGTGCCGAAATGGGCGGGGAACCGCATGTGGACTTTACCACTGAGGCCCTCTGTGCAGCTCCCCATGGGGCCACGAAGCGAGTGAGGAGTGTGCCGAAATTGGTAACAAACCGCATGTACTGGGGCCTTCGGTGTAGCTCCCTATGGGGCCACGAAACGTGTGATGGATGTGCCGACATGGGCGGGGAACAGCATGTTGACTTTGCCACGGGGGTCTTCGGTGTTGCTCCCTATGGGGCCACGAAGCGTGTGATGGGTGCGCCGAAAAGGGCGGGGAACTGCATCTGAACCTTGCCACTGGGGCCTTCGGTGTAGCCCCTATGGGGCCGCGAAGCGTGTGAAGGGTGTGCCGACATGGGGCGGGAAACCGCATGCGGACCTTGTCACCAGGGTCTTCGGTGGAGCTCCCTATGGGGCCACGGAGCGTGTGAGGGGTGTGCCGAAATGGGCGGGGAACCGCGTTTGGACTTTGCCACTGGGGCCTTCGGTGGAGCTCGCTATGGGGCCACGAAGCGCGTGAGGGGTGTGCCGAACAGGTTGACATTCGGAGGGCCAAGGCAGGCATGGGATGAGGGAAGGGGGGGGAAAAGGAGAAAGAATGAACTCGGGGACTGTCTCTTCAAAACGAGGACCCAGCACCACAAGATGGTTGGGAAATATTCATGGAACATCTTCTGGTGTCCATATTCCGAATGTGTGATGACATTGGGATCTACCTTCGTCTGCCACATCTCGCTGAACAACACCAAATCCTGTTGCCACTGCGCGCCTTTCCGGCATGAATTGGTCCCAGCGCGGTAGCAAGCCGCGTTGGGTTCCAGTTCCGTTTCTGATATATTGCTGAACAGCGCCATCGCTAGATGCCAATTCTTGTCCTTCTCGCAAGCGCTAGGCCCAACAATGTAGCTGAGAGCTTTGGCCTCCACCATTGCCTGGACAATGTCGATGAGTAGCGATATCGCCCGCTAACGCCGCCTATGTTTTCCCAACGCGATTGCATTCGTCATGTTGTGGCTAAAACCTTTCACGCCATTTACACGTTTCGCGTATTAATCGGCTCAGTATGTAGATCGAGACGATGCATCATTGGAATGAAGTGCTCATCGGTGGTGGTTCAACCGTTACGCCGTGTTCGCTTGTTCGTACGGGAATGTGGCTTTCGTGACCGTGAGAAATGACTGTCTTGCCTTCCTCTGCATCCTCCGCCTCCTCTTTGTACCTCACATCGAACCTCGCCTCAAAAAGGAAACAGAACAGGACGAGGATCCCAAGACCCCCTGGAATCGTCAGAACAACAACGACGGAACGGTTTCGGCCGCGTTCGGGTGCCCTTTTCACGGCTCGGGGCGTCAAGCAGCGGGTCGGGGAAAACAAGCGGGGCCCAGGGGAGTGCTCCTGGCTCGCCTTGTTTTGTCTTCAGTTGGCTCGCCTTTTGGCCACTCAACTTCGCTCCGTCGCGCCCCGCAGAGAGAGAGAGAGAGAGAGAGAGAGCGCTCCCCCTCGCCCTGCCGCGCCCTCCCCCTGCAAAAGCCTGTTTCTCTGGCTCGGACTGCCGATCACGACACCCCCGGGTCGGACGACGAGGGGGGGTCGAAAAGAGGGGGGCCCGAGAGCCGACCACAGCGACGTTCAAAACGAAATGGCGTTAAATTCGAAAAACGAAGCGAAGCCTACGATTGTTTGAATGTTCAATTCGTCGAAATTGGAAACGAAACGAAACGAAACGAAACCTACGATTGTTTGAACGAAACCTCGAACAACGAAACGAAACGTCGAAATTCGTTCAGTGTTGACAACCAGCGTTTGAAACGAACCCAGTGCCAAACGAAACGAACAACGACGCGAGGCCTTCAGCACGAAAACGGCCAACGAAACGAAGCAACACCGAACAATGGAATGAAAAGTACACAACAAAGGCCCAAACCAAGCTAAACAGCTTTGTGGTCGGTCCTTGGGGGGGTCGCAGGTCAGTTCACGCAGCTGATTTCTCTGACACCGCCCGGCGCCGAAAGCGCCAGTATGAGGGAGCCCACGGATACAGAAATAAATGGACACAAATCCGGATTCACCACATTTTCCTATATTTTCTGGGTTTTCGTCTTCCCCCCCCCCACTTCCCATTTTTTCCAATGTCCGCCGACCCTGTCGGCGCGTGAGGGGTTTGGCTGTTCGAGTCGTCGTCTCCGTCAGTCGTCGTCTCCGTCATCCCCTTTCCCTGCACCCTCCTCCTCAAGCTTGTCAGCGAGAGAAAAATCTAGCAATGTCGTAATCGAGTCGAAGGGAAGCCCCTTCCCTTTGATCCCTTCCCCGCGCCGGGGGGGTGTCCCGGGGGGGTCGCCACCCAGATACGCGTTCCCCCCCTGGGGGCCCTGGGGCCTCAGAAAGTACCAAGACAGGCCAAGAGTGTCCCAAGAGGTCGCCGAGACGGTCCAAGAGGGTCCCTAATCGCCAAACGATCGGTCCAAAACGCCTACACGCCCTCCAGACTTCCCAGGAGGCCTCCAGGACGCCCCAAGACGCCTCCAAGAGCACTCCCAAGAGGGCCCCAATAGGCCAAATTCATAGATTTGTCGCTGCTTGTTTTAAGGTTTGGGCGTTCTCGCGTTCTCGCCTTTTCCACTTCCCGCCGCTCCGAAACTGCGCCAGAGGCCCCCGAAATCTCCCCAAGACGGCCCAAGAGGCCTCCAAGAAGGCCTCCAAACAGCCCAATAGGACCCTAAGATAGCCCCGAACGCCTCGAAAACAGCCTCAGATGCCCCCAAGACGGCTCCAAGAGCGTGCCCAGACGGAGGACCCGAACGGACATTTCGAGCCCTCGGCCTCAAGAGGCTCCCAGGAGGCCCCCAGAGGTTCCCCCAGAGGCCCCAAGAGGCCCACAAGAGGTCCCCAGGGAGCCCGAAGAGGCTCCCAAGAGGCTCCCAAGAGGCCCCCAAGAGGCTCCCAAGAGGCCCCCAAATTCCTCCCCAGAGGCCCCCGAGAGACTTACGAAGAGACCCCAAGAACCATCCTTGAGGACTCTGGCCCACGTCAGCGTCGTCGTCGTTGCCGTCGCCACCGCCGTTGTCGTCGTCGTCGTCGTCGTCGTCGTCGTCGTCGTCGTCGTCGTCGTCGTCTCCCTTCAGGGTCGGCGGCACCAGCCGTAAGGCCTTCGCAATTTTCCTGGGAGTCGACGCTTACTTGTGTCTGTGTGTCTTGTTTCTCCTCCTGACCAGTGTATCGAGGAAGGCGCCCGGCGGCGGAGCCGAAACCAGCGGCCTGCCAAAAGATTTCGTACCCCCCGCCTTTCCCTACGCCCCCCTCTTGTTCGACCTGGGAAGCGTGGCTCGCGCCCCTTCGGGTGACAACAGGGCTGGACCTGAACCGTGTTTTTCGTTTTCGCTTTGTTTTCGTGTTCCCCTCGTTCTGTCTGGAGTTCGCCCCTGCTGCAAAACGATAGCAAAACGAAAACGGCCCACGAGGTCGCCAAAACACCGTTTGAGGTCCGCCCCTGGGAGACGACTTCCGTGGCTGCTTCGTCGGACAACGCAAACGCAGCGGACGAGCAGTGGTGCACAGGCCTCCGGTCTGCGGACGCGGCCGCTCGTCGGCAGCGCGCCCTCCCCCCGTGTCCTGCTGGTGCGCTGGGCCCCCCCCCTGGGGGCGGGGGGCAACTCGGCTGTGGCGGGCCTGCGCCCCTCCCTCCTGTCCTGTCTCCCTCCTCCTCCAGTCCGCTCCTCCTCCCCCCCTCAGGGCTGGACCTACACGCCGTTTGTCGTTGCGTTTGCGTTTCGTTGTCCGTTCTGCCCTGCCTGTTTTTCCTGTGCCCCCCTGCCAATAACGAAGAACAAGACACGGCCGAAATCCGGCAAAACGACGCTTATATAGGTCCAACCCTGCTCCCCCTCCCCGCTCTCCTCCTCCCCCGGGTCACAGTTCTCGCCGCGGTCCGCTCCCCCGCTGGGGCCCTTGGGCCTCCGGGAGCGGATGTGGTCGGAGGGATGGGGGCAGCAGACGTGGCTGACCCCGCCCCCATTCGGGGAGCCCCCTGCAGTGCCGCTGGAGAGGTACGGTCGAGTGCTGCGGTGTTTGAGTCCTCTTGACTTTGCTCTGGTCTCTTCTGAGCCATCAGGTTTGTGGGGGGCGGGAATGCACACCCTCCCTGGGATCATGACGCCGCGGAGACGGTTGGGGCTTAAGCTGTTTCCTCCGTGGGAGTGTCGACTTGGGCGTCAGTGTCAGCCGAGGCTCCAGCTGGGGCGTCAGTGGCAGTTGCGGATCCTCGGGGGGCAGGCAAGCGACTCGTTTGGTCAACCCGCGTCGGTCTGAACCGTATGTGGCGGGTGCCGTGGTTTGTGTTCATTTCGGGGGCTCTACGTTTCCTTGAGGTACAACTCGGTGCCAATTACGGGCATTGTGGCGTCGGGATCATTAGCGGATCCAATACAGAAGGCGTCTCGTGTCATACAGTGCCGTGCCACACACAGTCTCCAGGTGGCTGTTGATGTGCTACGAAGTTCGTCCACTGGGGCGGCTCACTACAGGTGCATTGATCCGTCGGCGGTTCTATTGTTCTGCGAGCCGACCTCTCGCCCTCAAGCCCTTGCAGCCAGGGCATTGCTTGGTTTCGGTCCTTGTCCCTTCCTCACAACCATACGTGCTTCTGTTTTGGTGCCCGATTGACACATAAGATTATGTTGTGCCTCCTGTGCGCTATTGACACGCGAACATTGTGAAGTGTGCGCTTCGGTGGTGGTGGTAGGGCTGGTTTTTGTGTTTCAGGGCCAAGGTGTTTGTGGCTGTGACGTGTATGTGGCCAGTTTCATATTCGCCTGCTAATGCAGTCGGCCCGTATCAGAACGACGCGCGATGAGGATGCAAGGGTCTTGGACGCCCATTTCGAAGCTTTTCGAGCGGGGCACGGCCAAGGACAGTGGCCAAGGATGGTCCGAGAAGGCAAGGATGCACGGGTACCCTTGGGAAGGATGCCCATCATTCTTATGCGGGTTGACTGCAGATCCTGGGTTACGCCTGGGTTCTCCCCGAGGGCCCTGCCGTCGTTCGCGGCGTACAAGCAGGAGGCGGAGGCGGAGGCAGAGCAACACTAACGGGAAACCCTGCAAACACCAACCGGGCTGGCTCTGCAAAATGCGGCAAAATGTTGCTTGACGGCGTTGGCCTAGTTTCTGACACCGCGTGGGCCGTTCAATCTTGAACGATTTTCGCTTTTCGCTTTCGGAGATTTCCAGAGGCTGTCGGCAACGCCTTCTGTTTTTTCACGCCGTTGGTTGTTTTGTGGGCCCTGGCGGACCAGAAACGGAGCAACGTGCGGGTTTTCAAACTTGAACACCACCGACAACTTGGCAACCGCGTCGGGGTGGCACGAACCTGCCGTATCTTGTTTGTCGCATCCCTGTCGTCTCTCTGCCTCCATCATATCTGCCGATGCCCAGAAGCCCTCTATCTGCCGACACCCGCTTTCATGTGACCTCTTGGAAACCACCCTGACCAATATTCTGTGTTGAGTCCAGCCGTGGACACCAGGCCCCCTCCCCCCCGACCCCCCCCCAAAAGCAGAACACTTAATCTTCGGAAGTCGCCTCCGCCACCCCGAGGCGGCGCGCGATTTTTGTTGTTGTTGCTGCTGCTGTTGCTGTTGTTGTTGTTGTTGTTGTTGTTGTTGTTGTTGTTGTTGGTCGCACGCGTATCGCCTCTCAGTCAAATGTTATAAGACCTGGGGGGCCGCCGAGCCCGCTGCAAGCCAGCCCAGGCCAGCGGAGTAGTACACGGCGCACACGTAGCCCACCGGCAGGCTGATCAGCACCGTGAAGGCCGCGAGCAATTTGTAGTTCAGGGGATGCTGGTCCTCGTCGTCGTCGTTGTCGTCGTCGCCATCGTCGTCGCCGTCATCGACTTCGTCGTCCGCGTCGCCGACGCCGAAGCTGTCGATTCGGAAATTTTGGGGACTTTGCGGAGGTCCTCGCCGCCGGTGCTGGACGAACGTGTAGTTGGATGTGGTCAGGACGTGTCCACTTACGTAAAGAGTCATACGCGGGCGTTCCCCTCAAAAACAGGATGCTGGCCGTCGTCGTCGTCGTCGTCGTCGTCGTCGTCGCTGTCGCTTTGAAAATTTGGGATGCGGTTCTTGAAGTTCTCGTCGCCGTGGCTGGGCCGCGATTCGACGAACTTGCGGGGATGGGCCACGGGAGGGTGTGGGGATCGAAGGTCGAATTTCTCGGGCGTTCCACAGCTTTTCGGGCCGTCGGAGGTTTGGGGGGCCTCTGGCAGCCCCGGTGTGCCTCCAGGGACCTCCAAAGACTCTCCGTGACCTCTGGAGAGGAGGAGGAGCAATGAGCAATGAGCCAAATGACTTGCTCAAACCTCACACCAATAAGCTGGCAACGAACTCTGTGCAGCCCGACTCAGAGGGAGCGGAGTGGCCTTAAACCAATGAGGTGGCCCCCGCTGGCTGGACCAGCACTGCCCCCGAGTGGTGGCCAACCCTCAGACGCCGCGCAAGCATGCACGAGCGGGCCACCCAGGGGATCGACTCACGGCTGGATCTGCGGTCCTTGCTACTGCCTTTCCCTCTTTGCGGAACCCGCTTCGGAGCCACAACTAATGGGATGGGGGGAAGCATTTGGATTAGCATCTGTATGAGAACTGGTGTTTCTGAAGAGAGATGGAATGATTCCTGGGCCCGTTCCCTCGCTCCCTCTCCCGAACGACTCCTTCACGGCCTCTCCCTATGTGAAATTCATTTGTTTCCCAACCCTCCTTGGTTGGGTATTCGTATGGAATAAACTACGGGCGAAACTGTCGCCACTTTCGAAGGCTGCTGGTGGGTCCAGCGGAGTGAGGCACCGCGCAGATCTGAGCGGGACCTCGCTGTCCCTGGGGGGCTGCGATCTGCGAAGCTGTCGCTACTTTCGAGAGCTGCTGGTGGGTCCAGCGGAATGAGGCACCGCGCAGATCTGAGCGGGACCTCGCCGTCCCTTGGGGGCTGCGATCTGCAAAACCGTCGCCACTTTCGAAGGCTGTTGGTCCAGCGGAATGAAGCACCGCGCAGATCCGAGCGGGACATCGCCGTCCCCGGGGGGCTGCGATCTGCAAAACCGTCGCCACTTTCGAGGGCTGCTGGTGCGCAGATCTGAGCGGGACCTCGACGTTCCAGGGGGGCTGCGATTTGCGAAGCCGTTCTCATTTTCGAAGGCTGCTGGTGGGTCCAGCGGAGTGAGGCACCGCGCAGATCCGTCCCCTGGGGGCTGCGATCTCCGAAATTGTCGCCATTTTCGAAAGCTGCCGGTGGGTCCAGCGGAGTGAGGCACCGCGCAGATCTGAGCGGGACCTCGCCGTCCCTGGGGGGCTGCGATCTGCGAAATTGTCGCCACTTTCGAAGGCTGCTGGTTGGTCCAGCGGAGTGAGGCACCGCGCAGATCTGAGCGGGACCTCGCCGTCCCTGGGGGGCTGCGATCTGCGAAATTGTCGCCACTTTCGAGGGCTGCTGGTGGGTCCAGCGGAGTGAGGCGCGCAGATCTGAGCGGGACCTCGCCGTCCCTGGGGGGCTGCGATCTGCGAAGCTGTCGCCACTTTCGAGGGTTGCTGGGGGTCCAGCGGGGTGAGGCACCGCGCAGATCTGAGCGGGACCTCGCCGTCCCTGGGGGGCTGCGATTTGCGAAGCTGTCGCCGCTTTCGAGGGCTGCTGGTGGGTCCAGCGGGATGAAGCACCGCGCAGATCTGAGCGGGACTTCGCCGTCCCTGGGGGGGCTGCGATCTGCGACGCTGTCGCCACTTTCGAGGGCTGTTGGGGGGGCCAGCGGAGTGAGGCACCGCGCAGATCTGAGCGGGACCTCGCCGTCCCTGGGGGGGCTGCGATCTGCGAAACCGTCGCCACTTTCGAAGGCTGCTGGTGGGTCCAGCCAAATGAAGCACCGCGCAAACCTGAGCGGGACCTCGCCGTCCCTGGGGGGCTGCCATCTGCGAAACCGCCGCCACTTTCGGAAGCTGGTGGCGGGTCCAGCGGAGTGAGGCACCACGCAGATCTGAGCGGGACCTCGCAATCCCTGGGGGGCTGCGAGCCTCGCGAATGCCGCTCGCAGCAGTATACGCGCGCATGCCACGTCATCACCTCCGTATAACGTCTCCCAAGCTACTCATGCCCCGCATTGCGCAGGGATTGGGTACGTCGCCAGGGTACCTTCTTCCTGACAAGCACCCGATGCCCGTCCATGGGCAAGACAAGTTCGATTGAGCGTCAAATCCACTTCCCTCCCAAGGTGCTATAACCGCACCCACATAACGTTCACTCCGTGACACGCCTGCGTTTGGGTTCACTTCTTCTCGATCTGACCCAAGAGTCGCGCCGACTTCCGATCGAAAAGGCCCTTGGGGGCTGGCCCGGCCAGCTGCGCCGCCTTGGAGACGGCCCCGTCGTTCAGGAACTGGAGGAGCAGCTTGCGTGCTGTCGAACCCGCGTCGTCATATCTGAGAACGAACGTGCTGCGGCCTTCCTGAACTTTGTAGCTCTGGCTTCAGTCCGCAGCGCCTCCCTGTTCCTGCTCCTCTTTCTTGCTCGTCTTGTGCTCGGGATAGCGGAAGTGGAGCGCAAACTTGACGACCTTATCCGGCGTGGCCGACTGGATGTGCTTCTGGAAATACCCCTTGCACTTTTCCACCGCCGCTGCGTTCGACTCAGGGCTGCCCTGCAGGACCCCTTCGGCCTTTTGCCCGTGCCGCCTCCCGCATCTGCGCGCGAAGAGGTCCCTGGCTCTGAAATCGATCTCCCCCCCTTTGAGCTGGCGTTGTTTGGCGCTCGGTGGAAGCGGCGTTGTACCTGGCGCCCGCGTTGGTCATGATGTGCGCGGGGTTCTCGACGGGCTTCTCAATCTAACGTCTGGAGCGCCGCCCCCTCGAAGTTGGCCAACTCGCGCGGGTCGCCGAGGCGCCGCTTGGCCATGACTTTCAACAGGGCCGCCTGTAGGCCCCGCTCCGTCTTCTCCCCCCTGCCTATGGCGTCGCACGCGTCGAGCGCCTTGCCTGGCGGCGCCGACGGGCAGCCCCCATCTGTTCCGCGCCCGGGCGCCCCGTGAATCCAACCCGCTGGCTGCGGCAGCAGCTCGACAGGCGTCGCGCACATGCGCCAATGTTTCAACGTCCCCTTTGAAGTGAGAGTGCGCGTTGCACTGCGCTCCGTGGCCTAGCTTGTTCGGCGCCGCATTGCAACGCGGGCGCAATGGGCGGCGGCCCCACCCAGCCGTGCACGCTGCTGATTGGCAATCAGGAAGGCCTCGAGGCCGCGCAGACCTGATTCTGTTCCGGAAGAGCGTTGAACGCGTCACCTTCCAGGTAAGGGGCAGCGACCAGAAGCCACGCGTCGAATGGGAGACTGAGCGAAATGGCCTGGCGCCGTCGAGATACCTCCTCATGGGCATCCTGAGACGTGGAATCTGGGGCCAAAGAATCAGAACCTCCTCTTTCGGCGCCCTCGAAAGAAGAGCCTGTCCCGGCCCGGGAAGGCACCTCTGGCCAGGAGTGCCCCATCCACAATCGATCCACGCCGCCAACCCCCGTGCCCCCGCCGACATACTTGCGCTAGCGAAAGTCGACCTCGCGGCCGTCCCACTCGGGGGCGCGACGAATGGATCGTCGGGCCAAGTTCTCGCAGATACTCTGTCAACTGTTGCGCGGGGAGATGAAATCTCGTGGAGAGAGCTGCGGCCGCGAACGGTCTCCCATGCCTCCTCCTGCTCTAGCCTTCGCCTCCACTTCCACCTCATCATTAGGTAATGATGCATCGGCGTCGCGATGCCGTCCTCTATGCAGCGCACCAAATTATGGGTGGGCCGAATGACGCATTCTAGTATCCATTCCGGTCCGCCATGCACTGTGACTTAGGCGATGTCAGCCCGGTCGCCAGCGAGGCCTTTGTGGCCCCTCCTCTCCGACGGTGTTATTGGAAACGATTGTCCTCGGCGCGGGGCTTAATTTTGGGGGGGGTCCGCGAAGAGGAAATTGCCCGCCACCAGGGGGGCATGTGCAGTCATTCCCCCCCGGTACGCTGGTTGGGCCGACTTGTACAAGGCGCAGCCTCGACTCGTGCCCCAGTCGAGCGGTGCCAGTTTCGAAATGCGCATCTCCGTGGTGGCACCATCGAGGACTTCGGAATTAAAGGGCCTGCTCCGCTGGGGCTGGATGGGGCGCCCAGAGCCCGGCGCGCGCCTCTCTGGGTGGAGACGCTGCAAGCAGAGCCCCAGACGAGCGGTGGCATCAGAAACATCTCGGCGTTGCGGTGCTCGGCGAACAGATCGGCGAAGCCGCTTCATACCGATGGGCGCAAGTTCTTTCAAACGTGGGTCGTTGCAAGCAACGTTGTAAATCTGGCACAAGTCCATGCCACCTCGAGTAGGCCTCTACTCCTCCAGATCGATCGGATGCGCCTTCGTGCCCTCTCCTCCAGGTGACGACCGCTCATCGAACCAATCCTGTCGCGAAATCGGTGACGCGGAAGGAAGGCGGCAGCGCGCAGCGCGCCGGGCCGGGCCCGCCGCCTCGCTCGCGGTTCGGCGGGGCCGTGCCTCGCGAGAAGCCTGCCCGAAATATTCGCGAATGGCTCTCTGGGGCTGCTGTCGGAGGATGCGGGACTTCCGGGAAGTTCTCCCAACTGGACCTCCGCGGCATCCAACTCGCGAGTGCTGTCGCGTGCCGCTCGAAGCTCGATTCGCTCCTGTGTGAGATCGTGTTTGCTTGGCCCAGTGTGGGGGATCTCGGGCATGCAACTTGGCCTCGCGAAAAACCTTGTCCCTGCCTCGGCCAGGCGCTGCTTTTTAAATCCGACTGCGTGATCCGGTGTGGCCTCGTCGTGGGCCCTGATCCCGCGCCCCCCCCATCGCCTCCAACCGCCTGTCCACTCCCTTCAGGAAGGTCGTCGCCCTCCCTGGCCGCCGCCAGCGATCTCGCGTTCCGCTCGGCCGAAGGGGGGCGATGAATTCTTCGGGTCCTTCCAAGCGACTACGTTCGACATTGGCTGGGACATGGTCGCGAGGGGCTGGCCCTTCTGAGCCCGGGGCAGGGTGCCGACGCGGCGCGAAGTGCGGTGCCAAATCAGACCTGCGCGCCGCCCCTGGGGCGCGCGCGAGAAATCCGTCGGCGCGGCCGCGCCCCCGGGCCTGTCGCCGAAGAACATGGCGCAGCATCCGCCTGTTGCGTTGGCGATGGGAACGTGCTACTGCTGAAGGGGGTGCGCCGCCGAATCTCTGGCGTCCTTCGCCCCCCTCTCTCGTTCGCGTCTGGCCCGCGCTCTGAATCTACCCCCCCCCGCTCATCCTGCGCCCCGACCCATGTTTCGGCGAGTCGAGTCGGTGAGCGACGAATCAATTGCTGAAGTCGACGTGCGCGCCGCCATTCGGTCGTCCTGGCGACCGTCTGGGCGCGGATGAGACCGGGCCCCTCGCTTCGGGGTCGAGGGGGGAAGCGCGGCGCGCCGGCGCAGGCGCCCGCCGCGTTGCAGCGGGTCCGAACGGCGAGGCAACGACGCGATGGTCGCGCACCACGTGCTGACATACTGGGCAGACCCGCGCTGCGATTAGCACTGAGTCAAATGCCGCGCGACCTCCCGCCCGCCGCTCGGGGGCGGCGGCCGACCCCCTGCAAACTTTCTGGCGCCCGGGAGGAGCGTGGCATACATGCGCTCGGCGCGGGGGGCAATCTCTTCGAGGCGGCCCCCCGTTGCCCGAGTCGGGTTCCGCCCGGGCGCTCTCAACCTCGAGGCGGTTGGCGGTCGCTCTACAAGGTGCGTCGGCCGCGTGGCCGCGGGCGCCGCGTCACGCGCTGAGTTCGTCACTCGGGCCCCAAGTGCGCCATCTCTTTCGAGCAGGGGGGGCCAAGGGGCGAGAAGGCGAAGGGGGGGGGCCTTTCCAACTTGCTCGCGCATGCATGCGCGCGCGAGATCTGGTGATCGGCTGACCTGCGCGGCTCGGAACTCCTTTCAGGGGGGGGGGCGCGCGGGGCTCTGCGCGCGGGCGGGCGCGCCCGCAATGTGACCAACGGTGGCCCACTCGCTGGGTTGCCTGTCGGGTTCATTGCCGATGTGCGAAATTCATGACCTAACCAGAATCGCATAGACGCCATCGTCGGCCCCCGCGCCCCATGGCCACTGCATGTTTGGGCTGCGAGCATCTCATTTTCGATGGGGCAGCCGCGGCCAGTCTCGCAAGGGCGCCCGCCGCCGACGCCACCTGGCAACAACTGTCGCAATCAGATTCTCAAGGCCAGACCGACGGTCGCGACTTGACTTGGAAAGTCTCCGCGACGCGAGAATTTCTCGTGGAGCCCTGCTCCAGCTCTCAGCCCAAAGCCGAATTTCTCAGCTGCGATCAGGCGCCTAACCCCAGCTCTGCGTTCCCAACATCTGGTCAGCGAGGCTGTTGTTGACGGCGCCGCTCCGCGCAAACGCAGGCGCGGCGCGGCAAAAGCGAATGGCTCCGCAGCTGCGGCGGCCGCGAACCAGAGCGCGCGAGATGAGATGCACATCGCCGCTGGCATGCAAATTTCGATCATGTGCGTCGCTACTGGATCATGTGCTGCTTGGATTTGGCCGACGGTCAACGTCGTCAACTAGGCAACTGGGCCTTGCCGGGCAGGGTGGTACATGGCGTTCTCGCGCAGCTATCGGCGGGTCGCGCTCCAAATGCACACTGTGACTTCTGCTGTTCGTATAAGCGACTACACGTAAGAGCGACCTTTCGCCGGAGTGACCTCTGGTGCTGGCCCGAAGGGGGTCAGGTGATTTGTTCAGATGGAATGACCTCGACCTCGCGTCGGCACCTGCATCGCGCGATTGCGCTCGCATCTGAGCGCGCCAGGTTTGGGCCCACCCCTTGCAAGCGACATCAACGCAAACGCGTCGCACCCTACAGCTTGCAGCGGTTGCCCGGGGGGGGCCCCGTCGACCAGACGGCGCGTTTTCCGGCCCAGGACCAGTCCCGAATTCCAGCCCAAATCCGAAACAGTTTGGCTTGACTGTATCTGGATATATTTGGATACCTTTGGATGCCTTTGAATGCCTTTGAATGTCTCTGAAACTGTTTTTTGAATCAATGGGGATCTGTACAACTATAAATTACCCAGAGGCTTTCAAACATATCCCTGGCTCCCGGATGGGGCCGGTTTTGGTCATGGCGCCGGGCCTGGCCAGACGTCGTCGCGACGCAGCCCGGCAGTGCCGGCCCGGCAGCGTCTGCTTTTGCAGCGCCTTCGAGATGCCATTCGGGGCGCTTGAATCGAATCGGCGGACTTCCGCGCTCGCCCGCTGGCGCAACAAATCTTTCGGGTTGCGCCCCGCCGATCGTTGATGCAGCGCGGCAGCGCCGGCTTGCGCGGTTGCGCCGCGGACCCACGGGCGCCCCTGAAGCCGCGCGCCAAGGGTCACTCTCGCCCAGGGTCGCCTCTACGCGTAGTCGATATAAGCTCAACATCGCCCGCTCCCGCTACGACGTCCCTCCAAACAAGTCGATGACCTCGCATCGCATATCGTTGATGCTACAATCAGAATCTTATCCCTCCACGAGTTCCTTACTACCACATATACCTCAACGCTTGCAGCAACATCTCCACTGCGAGCTGAGAGGTATATTTTCCTCTCTGGCCTTTTCGCTCAAAGGATGCTGGGGGCGTTTGCGCCGGCGTCATCGGTGTATCTGTCCCCCTTTCGGGGTCGCGGTGCCCTTGCGGGGCCGCTCCGTGGCGGGTCTATGGGTCCGGCCTCGCCATCTGACGCCCATCCACACCCGTCGCGCTTCCCTTCCCCCCCCCGCGCTCTTTCGCCCCCTAGTGGCCCAGCCGGCGCCCTGGTGGCCGTGGCTGCCTGCCGCGCCGACCGCGCCGGCGAGCCCTCGCTCGACAGTTGACCTCTCGCTCGGCGAAGGGACTGACGCCCTGCCCCGCGCAGAGCGCCCATGCCTCGTGCTTCCACGCGCGTGCCGTGTCGCTTGCAGCTGGGCTGTTGGCCGCTTCGCCCACGCTTCCCGTTTTCGGCGGCGACGGGCGCGCGGTTACCGCGTCGCGCTTGGGAGTGGATGGGGCGCGTGGAAGTGTCTCCCGGTTTTAGTCCCGACCTCCCCTGGCTTCTGCCATTTGCCGTGGGCTCCTCGCGCTCGACCCTTTGGAACGTGTAACTGAGCTGCTGGGTTCGCTCTTCAGTGGCGACTGCGTTAACGCTGCGCTGGCCTTTTTTGCGAGCAGAACGTGTGCCTTGTGGTCCGTTCGCTTCGGTTCCTGCATGGCCCCACTGGCACTTTCAATTTGCATCCGCGGTCTCGCGTCTTCTGTATTCGTCAAATTTCACCCTGACCCTCCAGCGCCAGGTGGTAATTGAGCTAAGCGCGCCCCGCCTTCCTACACTGCGGTGCTGTCACCTAGCCGCTCGAAGAACACATGTGTGTATGCTTCATCGACTGCTGCACGGGCACATCCGTGACCTGCTTCTGCTGTGTTCCCACTTTGATGTCGCGCTCTGGATCCCCCAATTTGCGTCCGCCCCTTCTATCTGTCTTGCCCCCCCCCTGTCGGATACGACGCGTGCGGACGCGCACTCGCTCTGTTGCCGGCGTGCCCATGAGCATGTTGCAATTGCTGCGCCCTTTCTCTGTGTGCCGTTTCCAAGATTGCACCCTGTTTTGCTTGTCGTCCCGCCCCCTAATCCGTCCCGTATGCTCCTTAAATTCTAAGCTGGGGTTTCCTGCTATTACGCAAACCGAATCGACTCCTTCTCCTCTTCCGCCTCCTCCTCCTCTTTCTTCTTCTTTTTCGGCCACGCTCATACTCAGACTCTCTCTCTCTTATACTCAGGCTCACTCAGACTCAGACTCAAGCGCGCTCCGACGCACTCTTCCTCACTTTGATTCAGCTACGCCAGTTCCCCATTCAGATTCACTCATGCTCAAAACCACTTATGATCAGACTCGCCCACACTCGGGCTCACACATCAAACAACAGACCCTTACAGGCTCACTTATACTAAGACTCAGTCCTACAGGAATGTGCGCAGATCTCCACACTCACTCGCGCTCGGAGTAACTCACACGCAAACGTGCTCATACCCACTCGCACACACACACACACACGCACTTACACTCACCACGCGCGCAAACACAAAACACACACACACACGCACACACACACACACGATTTGTACAGTCACTCATCACACCTCATACTCAGACACTGTCTTCGGACTTTCCCACCACTCAGACTCATTCATACGCAGACTCACCCTTCCTGACGCACAGTCAGTCACATCACTTCCTCACTCAGATCCACTCGTGCTCATTTTCTCTCACGCATTCAGGCTGTGAGGATGCCTTCGACGAGGCGTTGGTTTCAGCACCCCCAAAGGGGAACGCCAGAGGGGGTGTCTCACTGGCCCGTTCGCGCCCAGTTTGTGGAGATGTCACAAGCAGTATGCTTGTTTGCGTGCTCAACATCCTCTGTTCTCAGAACATGTTGCGAGGATGTCCTAGGCGAGGCACTGTGTGGTTTCAGCACGCCCACAAGGGGAACGCCACATGGGGTATCTCACGGACCCGTTCGCGCCCGTATTGTGGGGATGCTATGTCTCAAGCGGTATACCTGCCTGCATGCTCAACACCCTTGGTCTCCGGAACAACGTGCGAGGATGTCTCAGGCGAAACGCTGGTTGTAGCACTCCCAAAGGGGGGTGGGGGAGGTCCAAGACTCGCGCACACACTGTGAGGATGTCTCAAACGGTGCCTGTTCGCATGTTAAACATCCTTTGCTTTTGGAGCAAGTGGCCAGGATGTCTCAGACGAGGCGCTGGTTTCAGCACTTCGCCCCCAATGAATGGGATGTCTCAAGCGGTTTGCTTATTTGCATGCCCAACATCCTCTGCTGTCGGAGCATTTTGCGAAAACGTTTCGGGCGGATAGCTGTCTTTGCCCCCCATTTTTTTTTCTTCTGAAGGTCAATGCTTACCGCGATATAACACTCGTGGCACTTGGGCACCTCAAAGGGGGGCCGCAAGGGGTGGGGACTCATTTCTTTGCCCGATGCACGCAACGATACAGCAAACGTGGCACTGGGGCACCCCACGGATGAGCCGCTAGGGGGGAGGACGCTCCAGGATTCGCATCCAGATTGTGGGGACGTCTCAAATGGTTGGCCTGTTTCTGCCCCCCCAGATTGTTGTCCTTTTGTTTCCGAATGCTCACAATTATATAGGAGGCTTGGCACTTGGGCACCCCAAGGCGGGGGCACTTCAAGATTCGCGCTCAGACCAGGGGGGTGTTTCAGGCGGTTTGCCTGTTTCCGCCCCCCCCAGGCTTCCCTCAGACTCACCCATACTCAGACTACATCGCACCCTGGCTCAATCATACTCAGATTTATATTCATCACGCTCAAGCTCAAGCTCACCGCCACAGACTCACCCGCACACGGGCCCACTCGCACTTCGATTCGCTCGCACTCAAAAACAAGCATACTGAGACCCACTCGTACTCACACTGGCAACATCCAGACTCACTCACACTCAGGCTCGATTTAACCAGGATTCATGCACACTCGGACTCGCTCACAGTCAGATCACCAACACTCCTATTCTCTCGCCCTGAAGGAAGCTTGCACAGAGATGGTTGCCGCGAGATGCCGCGGGGAGCACGGCAAGAGAAACTCCACCTCGCTCTTCCACTCGTGTTGCCTTCGTCTCTCCTGAAAGATGTCCAGAAGAGGAGGAGAACGACGTCATTGAAGTCGTCGTCGTCGTCGTCGTCGTCGTCGTCATTGCCGCGCCTGTCGTCTACGTGGACTCGCTCTCGCACTCAGATGCTCATAGACAGAATTCTGGAGAGAAACGTGACAGGAGTATGAAGAGCACATTTGGGGATCCCCGCGTCGAGAAATTTGGTTCGAGGCTGGGGATGGTGGGTGGATCTTATAAAAAACGGCGTTATTGCGAATGTCCTTTGTATTCCGTACCCGCAGCCTTTTTGGACCTGGGCGCTGACAGGCCCCGAGGCCCGCACCGTAGGCCTCTGCCAGGAAGTCCGGGCAGGCAATGCCAAGCGAGCAGGCCTTGACATCGCTCTGCAGAAGACGACGGATTCCACGGCTTCGACTTGAGCGCATGCGGCACGAGCATGCGTTTAAGTTATGTCAGCGTGTCCCCCCTTGACGTGCATCATTCTCTGACTGCCTTGGCTGGCGTTTCCCGAGGCCTGCCCGGGGTCTAGCGCTCGCCGCTTCCTGCGTCCTGAGACAGGCGGGACTTCCCCCCCCCAGAGTGAGCTCCTCACCGCCGCTGGTCAACCTGGCTTCCTGTTCGACTCCTCCTATCCCTCCTCCTCCTCCTCCTCCTCCTCCTCCTCCTCCCCCTCCTCCTCCTCCTCCTCCTCCTCCTCCTCCTTCGCCAAACCTCTGACGTGGGTGTTTCCTCGATTTCGGCGTCTGGAGTCCGTGTGCTTCCGGCCCGTACCCATCACAACACGACCCGCGACAGAAGAAGTGTCCCAGGGGTGGGGCCGAGAGCTCTGGGGCCAACGTCGCGAACAAATCACGACGCCAAGAGTCTCGTGTCCGATCGTGCCCACATCTGACTGAACCTCTGCACACTGTGTCCTTGTACTTCATGAGGGCACAAATGACGCCCACTGTGGGGATCATCAGGAACAACTGCATGCCAGGGATGTTCCGGAACATGCCGAGAATGAACGATCTCACTGGGCTCACCTGACAAGCAAACAACAACACAAATATCATCGATCTATAACTTATGGGCTCGCTTCGCTTCCGTAGTTATCAATTCGAAGCAAGGGCCCTCTTCATGGCTCCAATGGCAAACCGCATGCTTCGCTACTCTTTTGCCTCTACCCTCTCGTGGCGTACTGATCACTCCAAGCCAACAGCAAGACAAAGCTGGCCATCCCCTGACGTCCGACGTTGTGGGAAAAATGCGACGTCGCGAAAAAACGCGACCGCAATTCACCCCCCCTGTGCTGCTACCTGATTTTCAGAGCCAGATCGACGCGTGAGGGCCCTGGGGGCTGGAGACTGCGAAAAAGCCCGCTGTGTGTGCTCTTCACGACGCTTGGATGTCGGCCCAGACCTCCGACGTCGTGATCTTTCGACCCGCGGGCGCCCAAGAGCAACCCCTGCCCCGGGACAGGCTTCTGGTCGCGCGTCGCTTCTGCATGGCCCCCGGGCCGCGGCGCAGAGACGCCCCCCGGACGCCGAAACCGAGAGCACCACGCCATCGATCCTCGATCGGCTCGGAAAACGGTCGAGGCTGGGGGGGGGGGGCCTGGGGAGTGTTGGCGGTGCGCACAAGGGGGTGGAGGGAGGGGGGAGGGTTTCTTAGAAGGAGGCTGCTTCTTAGAAGGCGCCCGCCTTACATCTATGGATGAGGCCCGCGCCTTCTAAGAAGCAGGGGTGCTTCTAAGCTCTCCCCCCTCCCCCCACCCCCCTCTGCCCGTGGCTGAGGATGGGGGGCGGTGAAAGGGGCGGGCCGAGTTGAGGCGACGACCGGCTGGCACAGAAGAAGAACCCACACATCCGGCTGCTCCGACTTTTTTTGATGCGTGGGCCCGAGAGGTCCAGACCACTTCCCCGGGACCAGTTTTTCGTCCTGGATCGTTTTTTGACACTCCCGAGGCCCGGCGAGGGCCCCCAGAGGCCGAGAACTGCCGAAATCCCGCCGCTCCAATTCTTGTTGGAGCGTCGGACCTCTGGGAAAGCAAGCACGGCGCGGCAGCACGGGGTCCGCAGGTCGAGCCCGCCGAGCTCCCGGCAGGCCCCGCGGCGCTGGGGCGGCGGCTGAAACGCGCCGCTCGTCGAGGCCGGCGCGCCATCAGGCAACGACTGCCCGCTGCCCGCCGACGGCGGTCGGGCAGGTGCCGGAAGTACAGTCAAGCAGTATAGCAAGGATGTGCGCTGGGGATGCAGGGGCCTTGGAAACCCGCCTCGAAGCTTTTCGAGCGGGGCGCGGTCGGCGGAAGCGGCCAAGGATGGACCGAGGGGGCAAGGATGCAAGGGCAACCTTGGGAGGGTTGCCCATCCTCACTATGCGGGTTGACTGTAGAGCGGAAGAACTGGGTAGTCGAAGCCAATCTGGCGCCAATCTGGCAGGCCCAATCTGGCAAACGGGGGCAATCTGGCGAGGGAGCCCACGCGAATCCAGTCTGGCGAAGAACCCAGATCATCCAGTTTGGCCCTGCCAGATTGGCCCTTGGGGCCCAATCCAATCTGACAGTCTGGCCTTCGACTACCCGGAAGAATGAGCAGTCCCCGCCATCGGCAGAGGGAGATGGCCGCAACCGCCCGCCCGAGGAGGACGGCGGCGGCCTGCTGGGGATGCGGACGCAAGCCCGGTCAGGGAGAAGACGGGCGAGGACAGGGGGGCCCAGAAGGCACGTTCCAGCAGAGCGCTTCCAGAGCATGCCAAAAAGGTCAAGAAGAGGAGGAGCGAGGAGGAGCGAGGAGGAGGAGGAGGAGGAGGAGGAGGAGGAGGAGGAGGAGGAGGAGGAGGAGGAGGGGCGAGGAGGAGGAGGACGCTGCTGGCCGCGGAGCAGGCGCAGCCAGAGTTCCGAGGCGGCGTGACGGATGCAGAGCGCGTGGGCCACGTCTGCGCGCGTGGGGCCAGGATTCGGAGGCGGCCTCAGATCGGGCCGATCACAATGAATGTGAACGTGAGGCGACAACTCACCCTGGACGTGTATGTAGTCGGCGTTCCGTCGACAGCGCGTCGAGCAGCTCACCTGGAATATGGATGCCACGTCTCGCCGCTGGCCGCCTCAGCGCATGAAGAAAGGAGGAGGATGAGGAGCATGAGGATGAGGAGGAGGACCTTGAAGCCGTTTGGACTCGAACGAGGCTCAGGTGTCGCACAGTGCCTGGCCGAAGCTCTGGGCAGCTCCGATTCTCTATCTCTCAGGCGGCCATGTGCGGCTGGTGGAGGAATGGTGCCAACAAGAAGGGGAGGGTGGCCGTGGCGAGCTCGCCAGGCCTGCAGGATATCGAGCTCTTGGCCACTGGTTTGAAAACTGTGAGCATCGTTTAACCGATCCCTATCCCCTCTGGCATGGCCCCACTGGCCGACTTACCCACCCAGGTGGGAATATGTGCCCGTTCCTGTGGGGTTTGCTGGGCCTGTCCCCACCTGGGAGGTGGACTGGTGGGGCTTAGATACCGTGGCCCAGTGGGGTGGGGATGGGGATAGGTAGACGAACCTGGCAGCAAGTCGGGAGACACGCCAAACAAGTCGGACTGGCGATGGTTCACCGCTGCACGCACGCCTTGGAGACCACGACCAGCAAACGAGCGAAGGAAACCACCTTGCACAGCCTCTGGACGCAGCTGGCGTTGGCCCAGCGGATCACATTCAAGTTAGAGGAAGCATGCGCGAAGTACGTAGACGGAAGGGAGGATATGGCCAGTGAGACCAAACCCACGTTGGATCTGGGTCGGCTGCTCGATGGGAATCTCGAGGGTATTGCCGAGATCGCAGGAGTAGACGGATCGTTTGGCCTCGCGGACGACATCGAGCTGGGGGACGAGGATCGGAGAGGATGGTGAGCGGCGGCGATCTCAGCTCCGAGCGAAGCGGCGATCAAGGAGATGTTCGCCGAAGCGAAGACAGCGGCACATCGAGCCACGCCGAGCACACGGCCAAGCTCCGGGCCGAGAGGCGCGAGGTCCGCACCGCGGGCGGGGCCACCCGGCCGCGTGGGGAAGGCGCTGCCGCACACGACGACGACGCCGACGAATACGACGCCGACGCCGACGACGGCGCCGACGCCGACGCCGACGCCGACGACGAACGCCGACGTCGATGCCGACGACGACGACGACGGTGCCGCTGTGCGTTCCAATGCTACAGCAGCCCTCAGCGGCGCCAGTGGAGGCGGGACGGGGGGCGGGCCAGAGGAGATACCCCCAGTGAGCTGCTCCCAGAACGCCCCCCTCCCGGAGCCTCCCCACTAGCAGCCCCCCGAGGTCCCCGCCTCGATCAGGCTGGGAATACGCACGGACAACCTGCTCGTCCTCCTCGCCCTCGGCCTCGTCCTCCTCCTGCCGCCCAGCCAGCGCGCAGTGCGTCGACGGGTGCCTTTGTTCCCGCCGCCGGAGCCCGCACTGCTCTAATCTGTGGGCGCAGTGCCTCCCCCGCGTCTGGCGGCAATTCCTGCCTCTTCCGCCCCCCCCCTCGCCCCGCGCTCTGGCGGCGCGCCCACGGAGGCGGGAAGAGGGCGGCGCCCTTCCCAGAAGGCAGGGGGCCCCTGGGAAGCCCTCGCGCCACCCCTGCCCCCGCTGCGAGGCGACGCTTCCGCGGGCGCCGTGCGCGCGGCTCACTGCCACGGCTGCCGGCCCACCCGGCTGCACCTCGCAGAGG
Source organism: Prorocentrum cordatum (assembly GCA_963575745.1). Taxonomy (NCBI): domain Eukaryota; class Dinophyceae; order Prorocentrales; family Prorocentraceae; genus Prorocentrum; species Prorocentrum cordatum. Next base: position 845,201 of record CAUYUJ010016660.1, on the reverse strand, counting down.
CGCCGCCTGCACGCTGCGGCCTCCGGGCGCCGCGCGCTCGGCCGCGCGGCACCGCTGCCACGGCTGCCGGCCCGCGCGCCCCTGGCACGGGCCCCGCCCGCGCACGGCGCCCGGAGGCCGCCGCGGCGCGCGGCCGCGCGGCCCTCACTGCCACGACTGCCAGCCCACGTACATCTCGCTGAGGTTCCGCTTGCACATGGCGGCCTTCAGCAGCTCGTCCACCTGCCCGGCGACCGACAGCCCCACGCCGCGGTCGCGGCCCAGCAGCCCGCTGGAGGTGCGCCCGCGCTCCTCTGGAGTGAGCACCGACTCGCCCTGGTGTGCTGCCCTGACGTCGACGGCGGCTCCGACGTTGAGCATGCCGTCGAGCTTCTTCTCCACGTCGCCGATCGTGATTCGGGCGTCACGTATGCGGTTCTGCTTCTCGTCCTGCGGCCGCAGCGGCACCTGCGGTCTGCGGGCCCACTCGATCAGCGGGTCCGCGATGAAGACGTGCAGCACAGAGAGGATCGTCTGCCTGTTGGCCGAGTCTCTCAGCACCCCCATAACGAGCTCGCAACAACTCTGGAACACGCCTTCGACTCCTGTGACGCCCATGGCTGCAACACAGTTCTGCGTGAGCCGAAAGGGGACGGTCTCGGGGCATTCCAAGTGCATGCCTTTGCCGAAGAGGCAATCAAAGTCGACATGGACAATTTGGCCAGTATCCTGTTCTACAAGGATGTTCTCTCCATGTCGGTCGCCCAGGCCAACGAGGTAGCCAAGCATGCACCACAGCGCCTGGGTCCGGCTGAAGAGCAGCCGCTTGGACAGCCATACAGACGGGTCTGCATTCAAGGAGAACCACCTGTGCATGATTGGAGGGTTTCTCCGCAACACCTCTTTCGTGAAGGTCTCGTACTGGCTTCTCGTTGTAGAGTACATGTCCTTGATCTGCCTCACCGTTAGCATCACGCCCGGGTTCAATGAATTCCAAAGATCCTCGATGATTGGGCGCAGGCCCTTCGTATTAGGCACCCACTCGATCAGGCCGCAACTTTCCATCATAATGACAACATTGAAAGTGCGTATCCCAAGATTCCTTCGACGTGCATCTGGGTTCTTCTGCAACAGCTGGTTCACCATGAGTCCGAACTCCATCATCCGTGAATCCTTCCTGAGGTCCCCCCTCTTCTCTGACTTGCAGAGGAAAGGGTACGACCGCCCGTCGTCGCCAAGAAAAGTGATCTTCTTTGGCTTCTCCTTAGATCGGAGCACCTCCGCGACGTTGTGACACTTCTCTGCGAATATCGCCTCCGGGAACGGATCGATCGTGGCCCCGGGCTCCCCGTGCAGTCGCATCCGGGGGATCGCCGCGGTCATCTGCGACTGGAGCGGCACGATGACGCGCCAGCCCTCGGACCCGCCCTGCGTCGGCGTCCTATGCGAGAACCCGCCCACCAGCTTGGCAAAATCGTGCCTGTCGAGGCTGATGTGCTGCTGCCTGGGGTCCTCCGGCTGGAACTGGGCGAGACGAATCAGCTGATCGAACAGCCTGGAATACCTGCACATGACCCGGTGGAAATTGTTGTCTTTCCTCCCGAGCGTCGTCAAGAGGTTCGACAGCAAGGCGACCATCTCCTTGCAGGAAGACTTGCTCAGCTGCATAATCTGCCAGCCCGCCTGATGCGGGTGCGCCATCAGCACCTTCGCGATTAACTGCTTGAACAACTCGCGCATGTCTGGGTTCTGCAGGCGGCTGATGAGCTGCGGGAGCACGGGGTACCACATCCACGGCTCGAGCGACCTGTCCGCGGCGCTTATCTCTTCCAGGGCGGCTGCCTTGTGCATTTCCAGCTCGCAGCAGTCCCAGGCGAGCTGGAGGACCCTGTTCAGGATGAAGTGCAGCCGCTTGGTGCCCCGCCGCAGCGCCTGCAGGTAGCCCCTCATGGAGGAAGAAGAAGAACACGCTGCGTAAACACAAGCTTTCTGAGCTCCGCGCGGATCTCTTGGATCTGCGCTGGTTCCCCTGGGGGAAGCGCAGATCTAAGAACTCCGCGGGGAGGTCCGAACATTTGTGCTGATGCACTTTTTTCCTTCGGGGAGGCACGCGACTCGGGTTCGGTGAACTCATTTTGCCCGGTGTTGCCTTGACGGGGCCGTAAGGAGAATGGCAAGACCCAATCTGAAATTTGACGCGAACTCCCGCTGCAAACACCCTCAAGAAAACTGAACCGTCGAGATCCAAGATGAGCCCGTCAAAGAAGATCGGCAGACCCGAGTTCCGGCGAACTGGAGCAACACGTTTTCTCGATTCCTCTTCGGCCTCAGGCTGGATAGAGGAGCAAACAATAGCATTAACACCATTGTTTGGAGGTCCGTGCGGGTTTCTCGGATCGGCGCTGGACCCCCCGGTGCGCGCTAGAGTCGGCGCTGGAGGCGCCGCCAGGGAGCTCCAGCGCCGATCAGAGAAATTCACGCGGACCTCCGAAAGTTTAGGCTCATGCCATTATTTCTCCTCAATTCAACCCGAGGCCGACGAGGACTTGGGGAAACGTGAGACCCGAGCTCGCCACGCTGAGCGCCAACCAAGAAGGAGACGGAAGAGAAACCGAGGAGGGAGAATGGGCAGCGTGGTCGCCAAAAACGGCATCGGCTCTTCTTGGATCTGCGCTGGGCCCCCCTGGCGGCACCTCGGGCGCCGCCCCTGGCACGCTCCGAGCGCCAGGGAGGGGTCCAGCGATGATCCGAGAAAAATCCGCGCGGATCTCCTAAAGTTCATGCGTATGCAACAGCATGGATCTGCATGTCTCTCCTTAGACTCGAATCTAACGTGTCCCCGATTCCTCTTGCCGGCGAGCCGTGGGGGGAGTCAGACGGTGCGGGCCTTCTCAGACGGCTCGGAAGGCCCCGGGCCTTCCGAGAAATTTCCAAGCCACCCTCGGAGACGCAGAACACCTCTCCAAGGCTGGAGGGCTTCTGAGAAGCCCCGCCACCCTCTGAGGGGGCCTTCTTCTTTTCACTTCCCCCCCTCGCCCGCCGCCGTCGACCGATCCCTCCAAAGCCTCTGGGGAAGCCAAAAAAGGCACCGATGCCCCGCTGCTCCGCAGACCTCTCCCGGGGCGCGCGTCCCGGCGAGGCTCTCGAGGCGAACCCAGCGGTGGCGACGAGGGCCTCCCGGGAGGACCAGAGAGGCGAAGACGAGGGAAGGGGGCAGCGGCATCGGTGCCTTTTCGTACCCGCCTGGAACATATCCCTATCCCTATGCTGGGCACCTCCTCATCACGATGCCAGTCTCAGGGATTCCCTTATTTTTTGAGGGCGACTCCATAAGATTGTCATCGCCTTTTGGCGTGTCAATCTTAGGGATAGGGATACGTTCGAGGCTGGTAACCTTCCTCCTCCGAGGCCGGGCCCCCCGATCGCCGCCGAGCGAGGCCTCCCCGGCCCGCAACGCGTGGCGGGCGAGCGCGGCCCGTGGCGCGCTCGAGCCCTGGGGGCCCCATTTGGCTCGGGACCCCCGGGGCCAGGAGGAGGCAAGGGGGAGGAGGAGGGGGAGGAGGAGGAGGAGGAGGAGGAGGAGGAGAAGGAGGAGGAGGAGGAGGAGGAGGAGGAGGCAAGGGGAGGAGGAGGAGGAGGAGGGGAGGAGGAGGAGGAGGGGAGGGGAGGAGGAGGGGAGGAGGAGGAGGAGGAGGAGGAGGAGGAGGAAGAGGAGGAGGAGGAGGAGGAGGAGGAGGAGGAGGAGGAGGAGGAGGAGGAGGACCAGTGTAGAACCAAGAGTCATCAAAGATGTTGGAATGAACCCTCCCTCCAAACTTCCTCTTCAGAGGCCCCCACAGCGGTTCATTTCCACCTCGTTGGAAGGCAACTGTTTGAAGATCCTGAAGCATGCCAAAACATTGTTGTCGGGATTTCAACGCCACGTGTCAACCGGACTGCTGCGTCTTGACGATCTGGAATCGTGCCAGAGTGCCATTTTTGGGACTTCACCACCGCGAATCAACATAACCGTTGCACCCGCATAATCCTGAATCCTTCCAAAACGCCATTTCTGGTACGTTGATCCTGGGATTCCATGAAACTCTTGCAAATGTTGAAAACGAATATGCGGGGCGCTGAGGCGAGAGCCACATCTTAGACAGGACCGTGAAACTCTTGCAAATTTCGAACACGAACGTGCGCGGCGCTAAAGCGAGAACCACATTTTGAAAACCACCCGCCCTCAATCCGTGAAAATCTTGCAATTTGTTTAAACGAATGCGCGCGGCGCTAAAGCGAGAACAACATTTTGAAAACCGCCCGCCCTCAATGCGTGAAGCTCTTGAAAGCGAATGTGCGCGGCGCTACGGCGAGAACTGCATTTTGAAAACGACCCGCCCTCAATCCGTGAAACTCTTGCAAATGTTTAAAGCGAGTGTGCGCGGCGCTAAGGCGAGAGCCACATTTTGAAAACGACCCGCCCTCCATCTTTAAACATGTGATCACATTTCAAGCTTCAGAATCATAAATGGTGAGGAAGCCTCAGGCGAACGCCCGGCCCGCCCTAAACCTGGCCGCGGGGTGCGACAGGGAGGAGCTATCTGTAAGGAGAAGGAAGGGAGTGATAAGAAGAGAGGGAGGGGAAGAATGAGGAGGAGAAGGAGGAGGAGGAGGCCTTAGGGTGAAGGTGATCAGGTTCTTCACGTCGAAGGGGCTCCTCTCGGCCTGCGGCGGGCCCGCCGCGGAGGCGGGGCCCCTCCTGGCGAGGTGCTCCTTCAGCAGCCGGTCCAGGTAGGCCGCGTGGTAGAAGCACGCGGCCTCGTCGGCCGGGAGGCTGTCCTTCCAGAGGCCCCCCGAGCTCGCCAGGGGGGAGGCGGGAATCCGAAGTCTCTCGGCGTGCTCGGGCCCTCGGGGTCCTGCACGGGCCCCGGGACTGTCAGAAGACGACTCAGGATGAAGATCTCGTCCTGGGGGAAGGCCCCGGGGTTCAGGACCCAGTTCCTTCAGGCCCCTGGGAGGAGGAAAAAGGGACCCATACCGCTGGCCTTGGCCCGTTGTCCCCTTTTTCGCCCTCCTGTGAGGCTCTCGTCACCACCGCTGGATTCGCTTCGAAATTCTGGTCAGAACGCACCCCGGGAGAGGTCCGCGGAGTAGCGGTATTGGTACCTTTTGATTTCCTTAACTTCCTTCAATCAAGACGCAACATAAGGACCGCTTTGGGTTCGGAAAGGGGCTCGCTTTACGCCCTTCCGTGGTTCTTCCTCTAGCCTTTCTCGTGCACGCAAGCGCTGTTGGGGCCAAAAAGGGGCTTCCTTCCTTAATTATCGTTCCTTAGTTCAGCAGCCCCACTGTACCAGCGCAGTTCCGAAGAAGGCGGAGGAGGAGGAGGGAAGGGTGCACCGCAAGCGCCAGACGGAATCCAACCTCGAAGCGGGCCAGGGCAGTCCAGTGCAGTACAGTACCAGGGCAGTCCCTTTTTGCTGGTACAGTCGGCTAGGGCATTTTCTTTGGCCTTCGGTTTCTGGAGGCCTCTCAAGCGAGGTCCGAGTGGGGCCAGAGGATCGCCGACATTGCCGTCGGCATGGAGAAAACTGGGCTCCGCATCGAACCGCATGGCCGATGCATCGGCGATGCGGCGCGATCCTCCGATCCCGTTGCGCCACAAGAGTATGTCCATATCCCCTGCCGTGGGGTCGTGTCCTGGGAACTCATGGAGCGGTGGATACCGATGTCTGCTCGCCCCATGCAGGCGGGCAGGTGTCCACATCCACCGCTCCTCGAGACCTCCGGGTGCGACCCGGAAGCGGTGGACGTGGACATACTCTGGCGGTGGACCTTCCCATTTAGGTGGCCTCCTCCTCTTCCTCGTCCTCCTCCGCCTCTTCCTCCTCCTCCTGGACCTTCGCGATCTTGAACTCCGCCTCCGCGACCCGCGGGATGAGCAGCTCGGCCGCGGGCTCGGTGGCCCACCGCGCGCCCAGCAGCCGCGCCTTCGGGCTGCGCGGGGCGAGCTGCCGCATGTGCCGCAGCGCGTCGTGGCGCGATCCGCGCGCGTAGAGCAGCCTGATGGGCTTGTTTTCCACCACCACCACCATAAGTTGGATGGGGGGAAGGAGGAGGACGAGGAGGAGGACGAAGAGGAGGCGGAGGAGGAGGAGGAGGAGGAGGAGAGGGAGGAGGAGGAGGAGGAGGAGGAGGAGGAGGAGGAGGAGGAGGAGGAGGAGGAGGAGGAGGAGCCCCTCCCCCTCCAACTTATGGTGGTGGTGGTGGTGGAAAACCAGCCCATCACAGCCTGCCCCACTCGAGCTGGGCCTGTGCCAACGTCTCGGCGGACACGCCCGCGCCCGCGAAACTCACCTCCGCAGGGCTGAGCCTCAACGGTGTTTTTCGCTTTCGCCTTGTTTTCGCTGTCCCTCGTTTTGTCTTCAATCCGCCTTTGCCGCAAAACGAGCTCGAAACGAAAACGGCCCACGACATCGCCAAAGCACTGCCTAGGTCCACCCCTGGCACCTCTGGATGCTCCATCGCGGCCGGGGCGCCATGCTTTCGGCACAGCTGCACCACCGCGAGCTCGACGCGCTTGCAGTCGTCTGCCAGACCCATGTCCTGCAGGGCCGTCCGAAGCGGGCTCAACACCAGCTGCTTGGCAGAGAATGTCGGCACCACCACCTCGGCCCGGTCAAGCAGGCACTTGGCTAGCTCCCCTGGCGCTGGCGGCACCGCCCCCGCGTCGGGACGCCTCCCAGCCAGCCAGGAGAGGTCGGAAAGCACGTGCAGCTTCAGGAGGTGCTGGTAGGCGCGGGTGTACGATTCCCTGGCGGCCGATGCCACTGTCTGCGTCACCTGGAGCGTGGTTCTTCTCAAAGCGCTCTCGAGCCCAGCAGAATCTCGTTGGTGGAATTTGAGCAGGGCCTGGCCAAGGGAGACCTGGAAGTCGTCAGCCTCCTGCGCCGCGGGCTTCTCTAGCGCCCTCTCCAGCCTGCCCCAGCTGCTCAGCTGCCAGGCGGCCTCCACGGCAAGGGGCCGCAACCTTACCTGCAAGTCCTCCCCGTCCATGCCCTCGATGAGGCGCAGCGACGACTCGAACCGGCGCAGGTTGTGCGGGCAGTGCGCCAGCCGACAGAGCAGCTCGCGACGGACCTCGCCCTCCTGCGGAGTGGACGCCAGCTGGACCTCGTAGAATGACTGCACGTCCTGCCAGCGACTCTCCTGCTCGAAGCGCAACGCACGCGTCTTGGCAGTGGCGGGCCCGGCACGGAGGGCCCCGAGGGCGCCATCGGGCTCGTCGAGGTCGCGGTAGATCGACTGCAACAGCAGGCAGTCCTCCTCGCTCTCGATGCGGGCGTCGTCGAACACGTTGCCGTCTCCTCGGCTGAAGGAAGAGGAGGAGGAGGAGCAGGAGGAGGAGGAGGAGGGGGAGGAGAAGGAGGAGGGAGGAGGAGGAGGGAGGAGGAGGAAGAGGAGGAGGAGGAGGAGGAGGAGGAGGAGGAGGAGATGGAGGAGGAGGAGGACGAGTGGCCCTGGCCACTGAGTGGGCCTCTGGGGAGCGGCTCGCCGATGGTTGCCTGCGACACGACAAGTGACGGCCTGCGTGCTTGGGCCTGGCCCCCCCCGCCGCGCCGCCGCGTCACCCAAGGAACCGCGCATCGAAGGTCATCCTGGCGAAGGGCACCCCAGATTTCGTAATAAAAGGGAGGGGGTCACAACCCTCCCAGACGAAAAGTTTTAGACCCTCCCAGACCATCCATGAAAGGGCGGCCCTTTGCCCAGAGCCCCCCTAACCCTTCAAGACAGCTCAAATCAGACGCCCCCGCCAAATGTACCCCCCCCTACTTTATTATGGAATCCGGAGTACACGTCGTTCATTTCTAATCGGGCTCATTTCTAGATGTGCTCGTTTCTATTTGTTTCTGGCCCCCTGGTGGCCAGGAAGAGGCCCAGGATAGAACAATTAGAAATGAAAGGATCTTGGCCCCCAGCAAGAATCACATAACTTTCGAAGAATTAGAGATGAACGATGTGTAGATATTCCGTGTAGCCTATCTCCTTCGTGCTCATCGATGATCGCCTGCTCGAGGAATTGCAGCGCCCGCGCGTGCGCACCGCAGCGTACTGAGGCGGAGACTATACGGCGGTGGGTGATCGGCGACTGGAGAGCGCCAATCCTTTGCTTCATGCGCTCCCGGGCCGCCGCGTCGGCAGGCTGGGCACGCGAGTGGCCTGCACTGAGGCACAATTTCTCGCGCCTCTCGATCAGATCGTCTACGAGCGAGAACACGGCCTGCGCGGTGGCGTCGTTCGGAGAGTCCAGCAAGCCCCCGAGAGAAGCGGCGAGCCCTTCTAGCTGCTCGGTGGGGATCCTCGACTCCAGCAAGCTGTGCAGCACATGGTGCATCAGGAAGAGGGACAATGCGTGGTTGCCATGCGCGGCGGGTAGACACGCCAGAAAGAGGGCCCGTTGCTCGCCGTTGGTCAACCCCACTGCCAGCGCAACCACGCCGTCGAACGTGGACGTGTCCTCGAAGGCCTGTGCCCCGTCGACGAGCTGGTAGGAGCTGTGCATATACGGCCGCAGTGTCTCGCGCACGTCCTGGCTCAGGCCCGCCAACACCTCGGGGGCGCGCCCGCAGCCCTGCAGGTACTTGAGGATCTCCTGGGCGGCGAAGGCGTACGAGTTCTTGCCCGTGAGATTGGGCACCAGGAAGTCCGCGAGCACCCTCTTGGCGAGCTGGTCCGCGCTGCCCAGGTCCGCGGGCGTGCGGGAGAGCCGCTCGCGGCTGAGGTCCAGCTGGGAGAGCCGGGCGGGGTCGATGGCCCCGCACGAGCCGAGCAGCCGACCACACATGAGCTGGTCTTCGGGCCAGGCGGAGGACTCCCAGAGGAACTTCAGCAGGGCGCGCATCAGCCTCGACAGCAGCGTGGGGCTGAGCTGCGTGATCCTCGCCGGCATGGGCCGCTGCGACTCCATCAGGGAGGTAATGTGCTCCAGGGCGGCGCGCCTCACGGCCTGCTGCGCGGCACTCTCCAGCTGTTCCAGGCCCGCCTCCAGCTGCCTGCTGAACCCCTCGGGCGTCTCGCCGCGGCCCTCTGGCTGCCGCCCGCCCAGCGCCGCCCGCGCGGCGGACAGCTCTGGCCACGGCGGCAGGCGCGGCAGCGACGCCACGAGCTCGGGGTACACCCGGCAGGTCTGGCACACAACGCTGTCCAAGAGGGCGCGCAGGCAGATCTGGCCGCTGCCGCCAGGCGCGCGAGGCCGCAGCCGCGCGGCCAGCCGCAGCAGCTCGGCCACCACCGCGGGCAGCAGCAGCCGCAACTTCGCCACGCCCACGTGCTCCACGAACAGCTGCCAGCACCGGGCCGCCTCGGGGTGGAAGCCGGAGAGCTCCGAGGCCGAGTGGAGGAACTCCAGGACCTTGGGCGAGAAGCGGTGGAGGCTCTGGGGCACGAGCTCGAACAGCAGCGCGATGGCCGCGAGCAGGCGGCCGTGGTCCAGGCGCCGCTCATCGCCGTGGGAATCGCAGAGGAGCGGGCTGTACTCCTCCCACTTGGGGGACTGCCTGTCGACTACACGCAAGAGTGACCCTGGGCAAGGGTGACCATTAGTGCGCGGATTAAGGGGGCGCAAAGTGGTCAAATCCAAGCGCGCAAGCGGTCACTAGCGCCTCTTGATCAGCGATCGGGGGGGCCCTGGTGAGCCCGCACCGAAGGTCATTCCGGCGAAGGGGCACTCTTGCGTGTAGTCGATGCCTGTTCCCGCTGAGGACTATCTCCAAGATGTCCAGGACGTGCAGGAAGCTGTCCTCTAGTGTCTGCATGGGAGTCTGCACGACCTCGGACAGGGCCGCGGCGTCCCCGGCCGCGGCAACTGCCGCACCACCGCCCACGGTGCCACCGCCTGCCGTCCGACGCTTCCGCGGTGGTCCGTCTGGGGTGCCAGCGGCGGCCCCTCCGCTCACAGAGTCGATTGTTCTCCGCTGGCCCTGGGGCTGCCAAGGCACTGCGCCGAGGGGCGGGCGCGTCGACGCAGCGGCCCCCACGGCAGCGCCCGCGTTGGCGGCGGAGGCCTTGAGTGCGCCCACGATGTTCTCGACGGCGTAGCGGCAGAGTCTGCGAGACTCCTCGTGCCCCTCGGGAGAGACGCTGTTCCAGAGGATGAGGACCAGGACCTGTCCGAGTGACGCGTCGCAGATGCTCGTGATGGACATTTGGCGGCTGTACACCCGCTCTGAAATGAATTTGAACGCCCCAGCCATGCTCTCCACAGGCTGCCGTGCCATGGCGCTCAGAATGTAGGGCAGCTGAGGCGTGAACAGCGACTGGGCGGATTCCTCAAGCAGCGCGCAGATTTCCTCGATGGTCTGCACATTTTTTGTTAGGACCATGGCTGGCAGGACCTTCGGCAGAAGTGCGCGGACCTGGAGCTTCAGTGGCCCGCGCAAGATCAGCTGGCAGATGCCGTCGACGCGGAAATTGCCGCGGGCGTACTTCTCGAAGAGTCTCACGTGCACGCCGCCCTGCAGCGCATGGAGCAGCTCCTCGATGCAGAAGGGCGCCGTCATGCTCAGGGTCCAAAGCTGCTGCAAACTCCATGTCGCTGGCTTCCTGGAGGCGGGCGGCGCTCGGATCGCCACGCAGGCCGCGACCAGCGACGCGAGCGCCGCGGACGCAACGCCCGGGGGCGCCGCGGAAAGGACGGCCCACAACGACAACGGAGGCCATAGGGCTCCGCGAGGCCGGGCGGCTGGGTCGCCGCCGAAGGCCAGCTCCGCGCCGCCAAGAGCGGCCAGGCGCCACCTGTGGTGCTGCTCCTGCCGTTGCTGGCCAGGCTGCCAGTCGCCCGCCAGCGCCTCCACGAAGCTGCTGCACTGCACCTCGGGGCAGGGCGAGCTGAGAGAACAGCAACTCCCAAGGTCCAAACGCACCCGTTTTCCAGGCTGCGTCCGGCCATGGCGAGGGGGGGAAGGAGGAGGAGGAGGAGCTGGGGGAGGAGGAGGAGGAGGAAGAGGGGGAGGAGGAGGGGGAGGAGAGGGAGGGTGAGGAGGAGGAGGATGATGAGGAGGAGGAGGAGCAGGAGGAGAAGCAGGAGGAGGAGGAGGAGGAGGAGGAGGAGGAGGAGGAGGAGGCTGTGGTCCCCACGCGCCCTCCTCCGAGCACCAGCGCCAGCAGAGGGCACGGGGGGCCCGTGCACTCCCAGCTGGAGCCCCTGGCGTGCTGCGGCAGCCGCAGCCGCAGCTGCTCCACCACCACGGGTAGGGGGCCACACGCGAACCCTACCCCTACCCCCCACGATTTCTGAGGGGGAGGGTGGGGTTCACTTCGCTCGGGAGCTCCCGAATGAAATGAACCCCACCCTTCCCCCTCCGAAATCGTGGGGGGTAGGGGTAGGGTTCGCATGTGGCCCCCTAACGGGCGCCAGCTCCCGCAGCTGCCGCGCGGACGCGGAGGCGCAGGCGCCGAGGAGCCCGAGGTCGACGAGCCGATCGAGGCGGGACGCAGGCGCGCCGACGCCGACCGGCGGCGGGGCGACTGCTGCGGCGTCCGCGGCTGGGGCGGGGTCGTCCAGCTGGGCTCGCGACCCGTTGGCCACCCGAAGGACTAGGGCCCGTCCCCCTACAGGGGGATTTTGGGCGAAAGTTGCAAAATACCCAAACCATACTCCACAAATGTTTAAACATATTTTTAAACATCGCCCCTGATTAGTTTTGAATATTTCCCCACATGTTTAGTGGGGTTATGGTTTTCTTCTCTGCCGCGTCGCACCCGCGTCTCCAGCACACACACACACCTCCCGTCCCTCCTCCTTCCTCCCCTTATTCACTTCCTCCCTCCCTTCACCCACGCGCAACACATGCACGGCACGTGCATCAGACACGCGTCAACATGCAGCCGCACGCATAGTGCGTGGCAGGCGTGGCACTTTCTCGACACCAGAGGGGGTGCGCAGGGGGTGGTCTCTCAGCGCGGCCTCTATGCGTGCCAGGGTCGGAGAGCGTGGCAGGCGTGGCACTTTCTCGACACCAGAGGGGATGCGCAGGGGGTGGTCTCTCAGCGCGGCCTCTATGCGTGCCAGGGTCGGAGAGCGTGGCATGCGTGGCACTTTCTCGACACCTGAGGGGATGCGCAGGGGGTGGTCTCTCAGCGCGGCCTCTGTGCGTGCCAGGGTCGGAGAGCGCGGCAGGCGTGGCACGTTCTCGGCACCAGAAGGGGTGCGCAGGGGGTGGTCTCTCAGCGGTCTCTCAGCGCGGCCTCTATGCGTGCCAGGGTCGGAGGGCGTGGCATGCGTGGCACTTTCTCAACACCAGAGGGGGTGCGCAGGGGGTGGTCTCTCAGCGCGGCCTCTGTGCGTGCAAGGGTCGGAGAGCGTGGCAGGCGTGGCACTTTTTCGACACCAGTGGGAGTGCGCAGGGGGGGGTCTCTCAGCGCGGCCTCTATGCGTGCCAGGGTCGGAGAGCGTGGCAGGCGTGTCAATTCTTCGACACCGGAGGGGGTGCGCAGGGGGGTGTCTCCCAGCGCGGCCTCTACGCGTGCCACGGTCGGAGAGCGTGGCAGGCGTGGCACTTTCTCGACACCAGAGGGGGTGCGCAGTGGGTGGTCTCTCAGCGCGGCCTCTATGCGTGCCAGTGTCGGAGAGCGTGGCAGGCGTGGCACTTTCTCGACACCTGAGGGGATGCGCAGGGGGTGGTCTCTCAGCGCGGCCTCTATGCGTGCCAGGGTCGGAGAGCGTGGCAGGCGTGGCACTTTTTCGGCACCAGAGGGGGTGCGCAGGCGGTGGTCTCTCAGCGCGGCCTCTATGCGTGCCAGGGTCCGGGAGCGCGGCAGGCGTGGCACTTTCTCGGCGCCAGAGGGGGTGCCCAGGGGGTGGTCTCTTAGCGCGGCCTCTGTGAGTGCCAGGGTCGGAGAGAGAGGCTTCCAATATGTCCACGGGAAGCTCCCAGGAGGCCACAAGAATGACTGAAGAGGTTTCCAAGAGGTCTCCTCATCCTTCTCCTCATCCTCCTTTTTTCTCCCTCTCCTTGTCCTCCTTTTCCTCCCCCACGTGTTCTTCGAAGGGATTCAACAACGGCTGGGGGAACGCATAGTCCAATAGCGTGGCCAAACTTAGGCTAAACGATTGGCCACATAGCCGTATGCTAAAAGGCAGGGGGCCGGCTGTGATTCGCTGTAGGCGTCTTCGATACCTTTCTGAACGTGGACTTCTTGGATCTAGCGCCGACCCAACAATTCCGCGCAGACCTCCGGCAATTCGTGACCTTTTCCTTGGGCTGCAACGAAACTTTTACCAGGATGAAGCTTGCATGCGGTACAAGCCCCTTTCGGGCCCCAACCGAGTTGTGTCCAAACGCACGAAGAACGCCAGGGAAGACCCATGGAGGAACCCGGGGAACATCAAAGCCCTTCCGGAACCCAAATGTGCTCTGACCAGAATTGCGAGAATCCGGCCGTGGCGACGAGGGCCTTCCAGAAGGCTTAGAAACGCGAAAATGAAGGGAGTGTAGCGGCATCGGTACCTTTCCTCCTCTGATGCATGGACCTTATACTCGAATTACGATCAGGAACTTTTGATCTTGCGTGTCGCGGCGGCGACCCCGTGGACACGCTGTGCTCTGCGAGCGGATAGCGTGTCGCTCCGCTCCGGTGGAGGCTCGGAAAAGCTTGGGACGCGGAGGCCTTATGACTGGGATTTGGATAGACTATCGCGTCGCGCCGAAACGTGGTGGGCCCGACCATAATTACGTGGGGAAACCAAAAGGTACCGATACCGCTACTCCCCGCGGACCTCTCCTGGGGCGCGTTCTGACCAGAATCCCGAAGCAAATCCAGCGGTGGCGATGAGGGCCCCAGAAGGCGAAAACGAAGAAGCGCAGCGGTATTGGCACCTCTTCCTCCTCTGAGCAACGTGGTGGGCCCGACCGTGTGACCGTACACGAGGCCTTCGGGGAAGCCAGCGGGCCACGGAGCTGAGTGTCCCCCGGCTCCAGGAGCCGCAGCGCCCCGGCGCCCCGCGCGTCTGCGCGAGCGCCCGCGCGAGCGTGCGGTGGCGCAGCGCCGGGGGGCAACGCGCGGCGGAGCCTGACGCAGAGGCTACCCATACACCGAGAGGCAACGCTCAAGGGGGGGTTGGCATCCGGGGGGAGGACGCATCGACCTGGAGCCGGCGATGCATGGTCGATGGATCGCCGGTGGGCCCCCGATAGTGAGTCCCAGGTTGGGGCTAATGGACCCCGATCGTTACCCCTGATACACTACCACCTCGAGGACTTGAGGCTAAAGGAACAAACAATGGCATAAACATGAACTGTTGGAGGTCCGCGCGGATCTCCGGGAAACTTACGTTTATGTCATTGTCAACTCCCAGATCGATTCGTTCATTCTGGCGTGTATATATATACACATGTTTACATATTTATACACATATGTAACTACACATTCACAAGCAATGCATACCAAGTAGAGAGAAGAGCGACATACATACATATATATATATATATATATATATAGCGAGAGAGAGAGAGAGTGAGAGAGAGAGAGAGAGAGAACAAAAAAAAACAGAGAGAGAGAGAGAGAGACAAAACGAGAGAGAGAGAGAGAGAAAGAGAGAGAGGGAGAGAGAACAAGAGACAAAGAGAGATAGTAACAACAACGTAGGGAACGATATGAAGGAAGAGAGGGGGACTCTGAGAAGAAAGGAAAAAACCCAATCAGCGCTTGCACGGAAGGGGTCCTATCGGGGATTGAATGGATAGGCGAACGTTGCAAACCAATTTCGGTGGGCGGCCGGGTTCCCAACTTCCCGGTTGCGAATTAGGGGCTGACTTCGATGGGTGGCTCAATTCCTGAATTCCAAGCTCTGGCTTTCTCCGAAGGTTCCCGAGTCCTTACGACGCGAGAATCTCGGGTTTCTCCGAGCTTTGATTCTGGCCAAGAACCCGGGTCCTTGTGACCACGGCCAAAATCAGAGAGTAGATGCTGGAGGATAAGTAAGACATGGTAGCGACTGGAGCGCATAGCTAATAATATACGATATATGATCGATATCTGAAAACAGAAGACAAAGCGAGGCGAGCGGGTAGGTAGAGTGACCAAGGGAACACACAGAGACATACATACACACATCATGTTTAGTATTTGGTCGAGGCTGTGCTAAACGTTTCAATTCGGATGGATCCGCGCTGTGTGGTAACAGGCCGGGTCGTGCTGCCGACAGGTGCGCGCAACGCAAATCACCCTCTGTACTTACGGGCCGTTTGGAGGCACAAAGGCGACCCCTGGCCCCAAGCGTCACGACCGTGCACGGAAAATATAGGAGCCATTGGCGCGTGCAGGAGAGCCTTGGGCGAGGTGGTGGCTGTGACCAACAACTCTCTGGGCGGCCTTTCGTAATTCGTTATCTCGCGCGTCGAGCCCCTCCACGGTCTTGGACAAGAGTAGCGGATGCGTCGCAGGATCAGCGGGGATGGCGCGCCAACAGTTGGGCCGCCTGGAATCGCGCAGGTGGGCCAGCAGGCGGAACCGTGCCCTGAAAATGATGCCGCGCACAGAGCGCGCGCGGCACTGGCAAGCGCGCGCATGTGCTGTCGGCATCTGGCCCCGCGCTTGATCCGGCGGCGCTGGCTCAGCTCGCGCCCGCTGCAAAACGAGGCAGAACGCTGACGCAAATGAAAAGGCGAGTTCGTGCCGCCGAAAAGGCAACCGCGTCGCGGTCGCACGCGTAACCCATGAAAACACCATGGACACAGCGCGGCCCCACCGGGCAGCATCTGCCAGGATGAACTGGCGCAGCTCCTGCGAGCGAGACCCGGGGCAAGGAAGACAGGCGCATTCGCGGACGCGGGGGCGGAGGCGCTGCATATCAGCAAACATTGGACCAAATCCACGGCAACGCGCGGCAGCCAGGGCGCGAGGCCTGCAATGCAAGCGGACTGGCAGGTCGCGCTGCGAGGAGGTGAAGGAGATTGCGCAGTCGCGCGCGCATCGCCTAGCAGTCGATCGGCGAGGCGAGCACCCCCGGCCGCGCCTGCAGGTCCGCGGGGCCGTCGCCGAGCCGCGCGCGGCCGCGCTGCCGCCGCGCGGCCCTCGCGCGCGCGTCGCTGAGCACGTGGTGGGAGACCTTGCTGGGGACAACCACGTGGACATTCAACGAGGGTCTGCCGAAGACCAGGGCGTTGATCCGGAACCGGCGGAGGCGCGGGCCCAATTGCGGCGCGCAAGAAACTCTGGGGGCCAATGGGAACTTTGGAGGCCAGCGGAGCGTGGGGCTTCGTGGCACGTAGGCGGCGGGCCAAAGCGGACGGGGCTGGTGGCCTCCAAGCGGCAATCGGGCCGCCGAGGTGCAGGCGCGCGTCGACTACGACCAGTTTCGCGCCAATGCCGGGCGCGGCTATCGCGGGGGGCTCGCCCGGCGCAGGCTGACGGGCTCTCGGGCGCTCGGCAGCGCCGTGACTGCGGTAGATCAAGGAGGCCTCGCTCTTGGCTTTCTCCTATGAGATGGCGAGGTTGAGCAAGTCAGCGCGCCACAGACAGAAGTCAAGAAGGCCTCGGGCGTCGCCGGCGCGCGCGCCGCAGCGCGGCGGGGGCGGCGGGCAAACGCCGGCCTCCATCAGCTCGCCAGACGCGATCTCCAAGGTGACCGAGAAGTCTGCTCTGAATTGGAACTCGCCGCGCCTGCGCCTCTGGCGGCCGCGCGCGCGGCGACCGCTCCGTCAGTCGCCCCGCAGCTGGGCCGGGGCGCCGCGCGCGTGCGCTTGAGCTGCCGCGCGATTTTTGTGTCGACGCCCCGACGCCCGCAGAGGCGGCCGCGCTGGGTGACCCATTTGGCCACCCACCGCTTCTGCCTCGATGGGGGGCCAAGGGGGCGCAAGTCGATTGGCATCGGGGTCGGCGGCGTCCGCGGGCCACCCTTGCGCGAGCTCGCGCGGGGCGCGGTCAGAAGGCCTGGGAGAGCGCGAGGCAGGAAGGCTTCGCCCGCTCGCAGCCCGCCATGTAGCGAAAAACCAAGTGGCTAGCATAATCTAATTCGTCCGTGCCGCGTCCTGGGGCTGCGCCGCGCTGCGCCGCGCTGCGCCGCCGGCGTGCCTCGCGCGCGCGCCGGCGCGGCGAACGGCGCCGCGAGCTGCCTCGGGCCCTTGGCCCTTGCCAAAATGGTCATCCAGCATGACGCCGCAGTGCTCGTCGCAGTCCTCCTTCGGGCCCTTGCGCTCGCGCACGCCCTGAATGCGCCCTCCCGTCAACGCGACGGGCCAGCGTTCCTCGCCAGCGACCTGCTGGCGCACCTCGGCGACGGGCGCGGCGAGGAGATGTCCGGCGGCCATTGGCGTCTCCACTGTAGCCCCGTCGCGCCCTGCACCCTCGCTGCGACGGAGCTGCTGCCGAGCCTGCGTTGCCGCGCCCGGGCGCGCGGCGACGGCGCGGGGGGGCGGGCGCTAGATTGGCGGGGCCGGCAGCTCCGCTAACGAGGCAGCCGTGCCATGACGTCGCGGAAATTCTCGCGCCGGCGAAGCTGGGGCGCCCCTTCCGATTGCGGCAGTTGTCCACTGACCAGCTGGACTGGGTGAGACGTGGTCGAACCGCCCCTGCCGCTGGGCGATCGGGGGACAGCGTGCGTCTGCCTCCAGTCGCTGAGCGTCGCCGCCTGCTGCGCCTCGCAGGCCCTCCTCTCGAGGTGCGGCGCTCGTTCGTCGCGCGTCGTCGGGCGGCTCAACTTGCCCAGCGTCATCGTGGGCCCATGCGATAGGGCGCGCAGCGCGCGCGGCCCCGCGGGCGCGGAGCAAGGCGCCCAGGGTGGCGCGCGCGCGCCGGCAGCCGAGCTGCGAGCAGGCGTCGCCCTTCGAACGACGGGCCGCCGGGGGGCAGTCGGCGCGGCAGCAGGGCGCCCGCGCCGCGACGCCAAATCCGATGGGCGCGCTGCTTGGCACTGTGGCTGAAGCTGCGCGTGCGCCACAGCGCAGATGAAGCCAAACGTGGCGGACGTGATGCATGGCTTCCTGGGCCAACCGCCTGGCGCGCCGATGGCGGCGCGCGCGTGGATCGCGTCGACGAGGTTCTGCGCCTGTCGCCCCCAGAGCCTCAATCCTCGACCGCGACGATTCTTTCAGGGGCGCAGGCCCCTAACTCTCAACTCCATCTTGGCTTGTCGCGTGCCCCCCGGGGCTCGTCGCGTCCTGTCGCGGGACTGTCGAGCCCGAGAGGGCCCCGAGGGGGGCCGAGAAAGCCCCGAGAGGCCTCCGAGACAATCCAAGAGGGCCCCGAATCGCCGACCAATCGGTCCAAGACGCCCACGATGGCCTCCAGTCGGCCGGAAAAACGCCCAAGACGTCCCGAAGGGCCTCCAATAACCTTCCCAAGAGAGCCCCGGAGGCCAACAACACTGATGCTCCTGAGGTCTTTCAATGCTTGGTGAATTCCGACGCTGCGCGGTCTCCAAGATGCCTCTGATTGTGCCGCGATGGCTTAAGATGGCCTCCGCGACTGTCCAACGCATGCCCAACGCACGGCCAAACGGGTCCACGAGAGCCCAACGTGGCCCAAGATGGACCCAAAAAGGCCCGAATGGGCTTCAAGACTGCCCAAGAGGCCGCCAAGCCGTCCCAGGAGACAGGAGAACTGCAACTACCCCCTCAAAACACAAAGCACTCATCCCCCCTAGGTTCTTGAAGATTTAATGCGTTGTTTTGGGCCATCCGAAACCAAGGCCGCCCGAGAGAGGCCCCAAAGACGGCTTCCGACGGCGGAGCCTCTGAAGGCCTTCAAAGGCCTCCAAGAAGCCAAAGGAGGTCCCCAAGAGGCCCCCCAAATGGCCCAGGAGGCTCCGATACCCTCGAAAGCTCCAAAGAGTCCTCCCTCTCCTCCTCCCCGTCTTCCTCCTCCTCCTCCACCTCCTCTTCCTCCTCCTCGTTCTCCTCCTCCTCCTGCTCCTCCTCCTCCTCCTCGTTCGCCTCCTCCTCCTCCTCCTCTTCCTCCACCTCGAGTTTCATGGATCATAAACTTGTTTCTGTATCGGGAATATCGTCAGGCACATGCCCTCGCAATGCTTCCGCGTCCTCATCATCTCCACACCTCGTGGCCTGCCTCGTGGGCTTGCGATTCATAGCGGCTTGGCGCCCTTTCGCGAGACGGTGGCAGTGATTGGAGTCGATGCCTCTCTAGCGAGATGTGCTGGCGCCGCGCCTGGCGCCTGGCACAATGGTGCTGCGCGTTCCGCAAGAAGACCCACGGGCTCGCAGCAGGTCTGCTCGTGGTGTCGCATGCGTGTTGCCTATGGAGGGCAGAAGCTTCTCAATTCCTGAATGTTAGTGCTTCTCGGCGTTTTTCCGGTAGCGCAAAGCTTGCAGCTCATCGGGAAAACGCCCTCGACGTGCGCGCCGACTCCCATGGCAAGGGACCCGTGGCCGCCAAATCCCCTTGAGATCGCTCCCTGGAAAAGAGCCTCTGGCACCTCGTGCTTTCCAGGCCGAATCCCCTGAAAGGGATATCTGGCGGCCAAATCCATTGAAAAAGGACCTGTGGCAAACCGTGTTCCCTGAAAGGAGCCTCTGGCACCGCGCGCCATCCAAGCCAAATCCCTTGAAAAGGACCTCTGGCCACCAAGTCCCCTGCAAAGGACCTATTGCCAGCCGTGCTCCCTGAAAAGAACCTATGGCACCGCGCGCCTTCCAGGCGAAGTCCGTTGATGGGGGCCTCAGGCCGCCAAGCCCTGTGAAATAGACATGTGACCAGCCGTATATCCTGAAAGGAACCTCTGGCACCACGCGTGCCTTCCAGGCCAACTCCCCTCAAAGGGACCGGTGGCCTCCAAGTCCGTGGCAAGCCATGCTTCATGATAGAACCTCTGGCATCCGGCTCTCTTCCATGGCTCCTGAAAACGGAGCTGCGCGTGGCAACTGCCTGTCATCGCTTTACCCGCCCTCGCCGCCCTACGGGGTTTTCGCCAGCGCCTTGTCCAGGTTGGGGGTCGCGGATGAATCTTCAGAAGTGTTTTGTGAGGCATCGCTCATTACACACCCATTTGCTGGCGCAGCGGCGCCGGCCACTCCAGGGAGGGCGCGGATGACGCAATGCTTGTCCTCCCTCGTCCTCTTCCTCTTGATTCTAAGCCTTTTCCCAGAAAAGGTTCCCACAACGGCTGGGAGGGACACGCACTCCGATAGTGTGGCCGAGTTCTGGCCACAACGTTCGACCGCATAGGCGCTTACACGAGGCAGGGGAGCGGCGGTGATTCGCTGTAGGCGTCTTCCATATATATTAATGAACGATACATGTACACACAGTATGAAAGGAAAGAGAGAGGGAGAGAGAGAGAGAGAACAAAGAAAAGAGAAAGAGAGAAAAAGGAGAATAGTGAAATATAGATAAGAGAGAGAGAGAGAGAGAGAGAGAGAGAGAGAGAAAGAGAGAGAGAGAGACAGAAAGAGAGAGAGAGAAAGAGAGAGAGAAGCAACAAAACAAAGAGAGAAAGAGAGTGAGAGAGCGAGAGAGAGAGAGAGAGAGAAACATACATAAAGACATAAAACGGGAGAGATAGAGAGAGAGAGAAAAAACATATTACGACCACCGTCAATCTGTCAACAACTTGTATACACTTACGCAAGACGAAATATTATCCTCTCGAGATGCAGATGGCGATGATGAGTTGGAAATTCATGACCGAACCCCATTTCCCCCGTAGAATCTTAACACGGGCGAATTCCGGGGTCCGCGGATCCGGTTTCCTCTGGTTCCCCGTTGTAATTTAATACTATTCTTGTTTTGAGAAAAAAAATCGGATCCGTCGAAAAAAATGAGGCCGAACACGGGTCCAACAAATCCGGAATCGGATCCACGCGGACGGAAATCGGATCCACTGGAACAAACAACAAAACCACACTTCGTTCCGCGAGAACTTCATGGGATCCGGCGGCGGTTATCTCATACGCGTTTGCTCAACACTTCAAGCCGTCGTTCTGGGCCCAAGAGGAAACAACTTTCGTCCTGGGGGGGGCGTTTTGGCCTTCGGCCTTGTTGGTTACCACATAGCCGACACATCACATCTCACAGGCAGTCCGTTGTTGGTTACCACATAGCCGACACGCCACATATCACAGGCAGTCCGTTGGGTCAGGAGACGCAGGGCCTAAACGAACTTACGCAGGACGAAAGATTTTTCTTTTCAGGTGCAAATCGCGATGATGAGTTGGAAATTCATGACCGAACCTCCTTTCCCCGTAGAATCTTAACACGGGCGGGTTCCGGGGTCCGATTTCCTCCAGCTCCCCGTTTAAATTTAATAATCAAGCTTGAAACGGGGTAAAAATTGGATCCGCCGTACAAAAACACGAGCACGGATCCAGCACATCCGAAATCGGATCCGCGCGGACGGAAATCGGATCCAACCGAACAAACACCAAAGCCACACTTGGTTCCGCGCGAACTTCATGGGATCCGACGGCGGTTATCTCGTACGCGTCTGCTCAACACTTCAAGACTTTGTTCCGGGCCCAAGAGGAAACAACTTTCGTCCTTGGGGGGCGTTTGGGCTTTCGGATTTGTTGGTTACTACATAGCCGACACACCACATCTCACAGGCAGTCCGTTGTTGCTTACCACATAGCCGACATGCCACATATCACAGGCAGTCCGTTGGGTCAGGAGACGCAGGGCCGAAACGAATTTACGCAGGACGAAAGATTTTTCTTTTCAGGTGCAAATCGTGATGATGAGTTGGAAACTCATGCCCGAACCCCTTTTTCCCGTAGAATCTTAACACTGGCGGGTTCCGGGGTCCGCGGATCCGATTTCCTCCAGTTCCCCGTTTGAATTTAAGAATCCACATCTTAACGGGGTAAAAATTGGATCCGCCGTAAAAAAACGAACACGGATCCAGCACATCCGGAATCGGATCCGCGCGGACGGAAATCGGATCCACCGGAACAAACACCAAAGCCACACTTGGTTCCGCGCGAACTTCGTGGGATCTGACGGCGGTTATCCCACTCGGCGACTACAACGGGTGCGGTTTGCGAAGGGTGCGGTTTGCCTCCCGTCCTATCTGTCCCTCCCGCCCCTGGAAAACGGATGAGACTGTCACTCAATGCGGCCGAATCGCATGACAGTGTCGCTCTTCGTAGTACAGTGGAGCACACATCGAAGATGACAGTGTCGCTCGAAACGACAACAATGATGATATTGTCTCTCACAAAGGCCCCGGAAAGGCCGCCACAAAGCAACTCGCAAACCGCACCCCGGCGTAACCGCACCGATCGTAGTCGCCGACTCATACGCGTCTGCTCAAGACTTCAAGTCGTCGTTCCGGGCCCAAGACGACAAAACTTTCGTCCTGGGGATGTATGTATTTGTATACATCTGCATGTGCACAGGTCATACGGTAAAATAAATCGTACGGACGAGCACCGAGACCCGCATGGAGACTCTGGCCTGAACGCACCCCAGGAAAGGTCTACGACACGATTTCCACCACCGTGCCGGGCCATCCTGGGTCTACCTGGGCTCATACATAGTGTGTGCGCCCGTCTGGCCAAGGCCATGAAAGCTTTACACACGCACGCGCCAGCCTCGGGGACCAGGATAGCCCGGGCCAAGGATGGTGGTCGTTGTGTCTGACGAGGAGGAGGAGGATGAGGATGAGGAGGAGGAGGAGGAGGAGGAGGAGGAGGAGGAGGAGGAGGAGGGAGGAGGAGGAGGAGGAGAGGGGGGGGAGGAGGGAGAGGATGAGGAGGATGAGCAGGAGGAAGAACGAGGATGAGGATGAGGATGAGGAGGAGGATGAGGAGGAAGAGGAGGAGGAGGAGGAGGAGGAGGAGGGAGGAGGAGGAGGAGGAGGAGGACGAGGATGAGACCGAGGATGATGAGGAGGAGGAGAACGAGGATGAGAACGAGGATGAGGACGAGGAGGAGGAGGAGAACGAGGAGAACAAGGAGGAGGAGAACGGGGAGGAGGAGGAGAACGGGGAGGAGGGGGACTCTTTGGAGCCTTTGGGGCTCTCGGGGCCTCCTGGGCCATCCTGGGGGACTGAGGAGGAGGGGGTGGAGGAGGAGAAGGGGGAGGAGGAGGAGGAGGAGGAGGAGGTGGATGGTGGTCGTGTCTAGATGCATCCTGCGGCCGGCACAGGCGTACAAAACCACTCTCTGAGATGGATGTCTTCTCAAGCGCTGGGCCTGCGGTCCTGGCCCGGCGCCGTAGACACGCTGACGGCGACGCCGGGAACGGCAGTGCAGGCTTCGGTCTTGTAAGTGGGAGTGGTTCGTGGCCAAGCCAATTGCAGGAAGGCTTGCTCGTGTTTTCTACCAATTGCTGTGCGTCTACAAACTCCTCTGCTCGAGTTCAGCGCCGCAGAAACCAGATTCTCACCGTCCCCGTCAACGAGCACCGCCGTCAGCGTGGCCCTGGCAACGCTCAAGCAAGAACTCATCTAAGAGCGCAGGTGCCGCGCTGGCGGGCTGTCGCGCAGGAGGCCGCCGAGGGCCGCGGCGGCGTCGGCAGTTACTCAGTGCGTCGGCAGCGGCTAGGGCCGCCGAGGCAGGCGAGCCCAGAATCGAATCGATACGTAAGTCGGATCGATCGGCGATCGAATCGGAATCGGAAGCCATCGACATCGAATGCAATCGAATCGGAGGACTCGAAGCGAGCCCCGAAGGCCTGGCGCAAGCGTCCAGCAGCTCGCCGGCGCCCTGCAGCCAGCAGGCGCCGCCGGCGCCCCTGCGGCGCAAGCCACACCACGCCTCGGGCAGCCGAAGCCGCCCGCCGGCCAGCCCAGCCCCGAGCGGGCGCCAGTCCTGCGCAGAAGGCTCCCATGCATCACGCGTGTGGCCACGACCACCCTGGGCCCTGGCACAGCGCACGGTCGGACCTGGGACAGAAGGGCACTTTTCAAGAGCACGAGGCCCTCCGCCGGGACAGCAGACCCATCATTCAGGGTACCCTTCCCCAGGATGCTCAAGAACATCCAACAGCCACGAAAAAGCATGACGGTACCCTCCCCGAACCGACCTCGATTCTATACCTCGGTCCGGCCGTAATGTAATGGACGGCAAGCTCGCGCCATGACGACCCAAACACTGGGTTTTTGACACCACAAGGATCGCTCAGCCTTAAAACAATCGCGGCTTTCCGACGGCGCTGACCGTCTGATCTCGGCCGATTCCAGGCCACTGTTAGGTCGGGCCTGTCCCCCTACGGCCCTACAGGCGGACTTTGGACGAAAAATGAAACATACAGCAAAAATGCCCAGAAATGACAAAAATAGTCCCCAGACTCTTGTTAAAACTACTTTAAGGCCCGTCTTAAGGCCGGTGGCGGCGTTCCGCCTGGGACGCCCGCGCCGGGGTCGACACGCCGCGACAGCGCGGCGCGAGCCTGCCGGACACGCGCCCTCCTGGCAGAAGCCAGGAGTGCGAGGCGGGGATGTGCCCACATCCGCCGCCCGGGAACCGGCGTCCTGGTGCCCCAGCGGGCGGTGGATGTGGATACATTTTGGCCCCCGGGGGCCCGCACATATCCACCTCCGCCGCCTGCCGAGGTCCCCGAACACTGGCCCTCCAGGCTGTGGTCATGTAGAAGTGCCCGCCTCGGAAGGAGGGTCTGCAATCGGGAACATTTGCTTGGTGTGTCGCGGCGGCGGCGACAGGCTACTCCCTGCAGGCGGGCAGCGTGTCGCTCCGCCCCGCGGGGCGGGAGGCCGGAAAAAGGCTCGGGAGGCTTCCGCTTGAAAGCTGGGACGTGGCTGGCGTGTCGCGCCGAAGCGTGGTGGGCCAGGGCCGGCGGAGCGACACGCTGAGCACAGGTTCTCGACAGAGGACGGCGCACAGTGTCTCTGGTCGGGAACCTGTGCTCAGCCTGTCGCTCCGCTGGTATCTGGCCCACCACGCTTCGGCGCGACACGCCAACCACGTCCCGGCTTTCAAGCACGCGGGGACAGTATGCGTTACGTCGGTCACGTCCCTCTACAGAAGGAATATTCCAGAATAGTTAAAACATAAGTTGGGGACAATGCTTTGATGATTTCTGACAAGTGTTGGGTATTTTTAGGGTATTTTCAATTTTTCGTCCACCATCCCCCTGTAGGGGGACAGGCCCGACCCCAAATGTGCGCCATCCTGGTTTGGACGCCCGACATGGGTACGGAAAAAATGGGCACAATGCCCAACAACAAATGTTGTCCAAGACCGAAAACGGCCGCTGTTAGGCAGGCGGCCTTCTGTCTCAAATGGGCACAGGCCGCGGCGGCGCGGAGAGCGAGTCCGGTTCAAAATGAACAGGAGCTGCTGTTGGGCATTGTACAGTGAGCGGCTTGAATAAGGAACACTTACTTTTCAAAAGGGGCTCGGTCGTTCCTCAGGTTTGCATGCGTTATTTGCAGTTCCTGATGCGTTATTTGTTATTTATCGTTCCTTATGCGTTATTCCTTGGGATAAAAAAAGGGGCTTCGTTCCTTATTCATCGTTCCTTAGGTCAGGCCGATGACTGTACCCATTCTTTCCGTACCCATGTCGTTCGTGTCGCCACTGGAGCCTTACATCTTACACCTTACATCCCCTTCCCGGGGGCGCAACAGTGGGAGAAGGAGCAGGAGGAGGAACAGGAGGAGGAGGGGGACGACGACGAGGCGGAGGAGGAGGAGGAGGAGGAGGAGGAGGAGGAGGAGGAGGAGGAGGGAGGAGATGGAGGAGATGGAGGAGGAGGAGGACGGAGGAGCGAGGAGATGGAGCGAGGAGATGGAGGGAGGAGATGGAGGAGGAGGAGGAGGAGGAGGAGGAGGGCCACGCCGTTCGTGCCGCCACTGGAGCCCGGGGCGACCCCCGGCCAGGACTGACGGCGAGCGGGTGCCTCCCGCGGAGGTCCAGCTGCAGCGTGCGGCTGGCGCAGCCGCCGCAGGGCGGGCCCAGCAGGGAGCAGCCCAGAGGGCCTTTTTCTTTTTTCCCCCCGGCGTTTGCTTCGATACAGAGAGAGAGAGAGAGAGAAACAAAAAAAAAGAAAGAGAGAGAGAGAGAGAGAGGAAGAGAGAGAGAGAGAGGAACAAAAAGGAGGACGAGAGAGAGAGAGAGAAACATAGATAGAGAGAGAGAGAGAGATGCAGAAAGAAAGAGAGAGAGAGAGAGAGAAAGAGAGAGAGAGAGAGAGAGAGAGAAAGAGACAGCGCCTCCTCCTCGTCCTCCTCCTCCTCCTCCTCCTCCTCCTCCTCCTCCACCTCACCCCTCTCCGATGTGCAAAAGCGTGACGTCAGCCCTCCGGAGCAGCCAAGGAGGGGCCTCCTTCGAACTCCCCTGATGTCCTGGGTCGGGCTGGGTCGGATCGAAAGGCGACATCGGATCGGCTGACATCGGGCGGGCGGCGGGTGACCTGAATGGGGGGTGAAGAAAATGGCACCTACAGGGGTCCTTTAGGGCCCCGTTTGGGTGCTTTTCTTCACCCACCCCCCATGTAAATCACCTCCCTCTACCACCCGCCCGAGTACACTCGGATCGGGGGGAGTCGAAATCGCGCGCATATCTCGAGGCGTTTGAGATCTGGGGGGTCCTTGGGCGGGCGAAGAAGCGTGCACCGTCCGCTCGTGCCCTTTTTGGACCCCAGGTGGTCCCCTTTGGGCTCCTAGAGTGCACCTCTCTTCACCCCCTATCTCTCGAGAGGCTTCCTAGATAGAGGCCGGGTAGATGGGGTCGGAGGATCGCGCCGCATGGCCGGTGCTTCGGCGATGCGGCTCGATGTGGAGCTCGGGTTTCTCCGCACCGACGTCGCCGATGCATTGGCAATGCGACGCGATCCTCTGGCCCCATCTACTCGGATACTATCTGGGAGGCCTGGACCATCGCCCCCCCACTTCGGCTACACGCAAGAGTGACTCCGGGTAAGAGTGACCTCTGGTGCACGGATTTTCGGGGGCCGCGGGGGGACCAAACATCAGCGCGCAAGACGCTACTATCCGAGCCCTATGGGCCCGCACCAGAGGCCACTCTGGCGAAGGGTCACTCCTACAGTCGAGGCGTTGACCCAAGGAACCCTAAATAAGGAACGAGGCCCCTTTATCCCATAAGTTAAACTTCGATTTCCCATCGAACCCCTAAGCAAAACCAAAGGCGAACTGCAAAACAACTAAGGAACACCGAGCCCCTCCCCAACGAAAAGGGTTCCTTCCTCAGCGCCCCGACTGTACGTGTAGTCGACCACTACGCAACGCCCAAAAGACCAGCAGCCTGGCCTGCTCCGGGAGCGCCCGCGGCCGGGCGCGGCGGGCTCTCGGCGGGCGCGCTGCCGTTGCAGAAGGGGCACGGCGCGGGCAAGGGCACGAGCTCGCGCTGCCGCTCGGCCGCGGGGGCGGCCGCGGCTGGCGGTGGCGCGAAGGCCAGGGCGGCCCGCAGGGGGTTGGCCACGGATAGCGTGGGCGAGCCGAGGGTGGACAGCGCCGTGGGGCTCGAGCAGGGGGACCTCCAGGAGAAAGGAAGGAGTACCTCGGGAGCGGCCAAGAGGGGGGTGTCCAAGAGGGGGGGGGTGCAAATCATGACCGGCGGCATGTGCGCGGCCCAGCGGGGGGGCCAGGGACGTAATGAAACAAGAAGAGGCGCCATGAAATCTGGGGAAACATCATGGCCCCCGCCATGAGATCCCCCCCCCTAGTCATCACCCCCCTCTTTTCCGCCCCCGAGTACCGACGACGCTGCTCGCCCGGAAAAGCCCTCGTGAACACGGCTGGATCCTCTTCGCAATGTTAGCCATAGCGCACTCCAGGAGAGGTCCGGGGAGTGGCGGAATCGGTGCCTTTTTGTTCCGCCACGACCGCGCCCCGAAGGCCTGCCGCAGCGCCGGCATGCAACCCCTCGCGCCCTGCTCGTGGAAGCCAGGTAGGAGGTACGAGAGGGTCACGATGATCGAATAATAGAAAGCGGCACAAGCGTGACCTTTTGGAGCTCCGCTCGGATTTCTTGCATCGGCGCCGGGCCCCGCCTGGCGGCGCCTCCAGCGCAGCCCCTGGCGCGCTCCGCGCGCGTCAAGGAGGGGGGTCCAACGCCGATCCAAGAAATCCGAGCGGAGCTCCAAGTTTTTCTGTTCTTGCAGATATCTATCATTCGAGATGAGGGGGACAACGTAGGCTATCGCGGCCAGCACCGACGAATGCGTGACGCCGCCGTCCTGCAGCACGCGAAGGACGAGCTGGAGCAGCCTCGCGTGGGCCACCTTGCGGTGGCCTGAAGGGTCGTCCAGGGGCTCCCAAGCGGACGCCGCCTCCGAGGGTAGCCGCCCTATGTGCCCATCGAGGTCGGAGGCCAGCACGCGTCCGATCGCCACCCAGGCGGCGGCCTCGATGTGCGGGAGGGTTGCGGCTCCTGCGGCGGGCCTGGCCACGACGCCCTGCAACAGCTGCAGCTTTTCGGGCAGCGGCGCTGGGGACTCCACCACGAACACCTCGAGCGACAGATTGAAGACGGGCCACCAGGCGGACCCCCGCCTGTGCCTGAAGGCGGGGCGGAGCAGCCTCTTCACAACCTCTGCGCCGTCCAGGCGCAGTCCTGGCACCAGTGCGGGGCGCTCGAGAAGGGCCTCGAGCACGGCTTGGAGCGCCTGTGCGTTCGCCTCGTCCTCCCCGGGGGGCTCGCCCAGCAGCCTGACCGCCACCTCTGCGAAGCGCGAACAGGCAACGGCACAAGGGCCTCCCGACCCGCGGGACGCAACCGCGGCCTCCGCCTCAGAGGGCGGCATCGCCTGCACTGCCATGGAGAGCGCGAGCACAGGCAGCGCTGGATTTGATGGGCCTGTTCACCACCAGCACCACCACCACCACAAGTTGGAGGGGGGAAGGAGGTGGAGGATGAGGAGGATGAGGAGGATGAGGAGGAGGAGGAGGAGGAGGAGGAGGAGGAGGAGGGGGAGGAAGAAGAGGGGGAGGAGGACCCCCTCCCCCCTTTAACTTATGGTGGTGGTGGTGGTGGGAAGCAAGCCCATCAAGATTGGCTCCTGCCGCGCTGCACAGGCTCAGCGCCAGGCGGCAGGCATGCTCCTGGGCGCCCAGGCAGCCCGCCATCGACGCCAGCAGCTGGCGCGAGGTGGGGTCGGCCAGCAGGGTGGCCAGCTGGGAGGCCCGCTGGTCCCCGGGCGCTCCCCCAGCGCCACCCGCGGCCGTCCGCCAGGGCTCGCAGGCCGTGGCGGCGCCCGCGCCGAAGCGCGCGGCGGCGGCCAGGAGGACCCGCAGGAACGCGGGCGCGGCCTCGGCGGCCAAGCCGCCGCCCAGCCACAGAGGCACGAGCAGCTCCCCAAGGCGCGGAAACAGCACGACCTCGTCGCAGTCCACCACCACGCGCAGCGACAGCTCGGCCAGCGCGGCGTGCGCCAGGGCGCCACAGCCGCGGAGTGCGAAGCCGGCCACGCGCGGGAGCGCCTCCACGGCCTGCGCCTGCAAATGGAGCGGCAGCGCGCGCAGCGATCCGCGCTCAGCGCCTCCGGCGGGCGGCGGCAGCTGCCGCAGGCTCGCCAGGCCTGCTGCGACGATGCGGGCGGCCTCTGCGGTGTCGAAGGAAGCCGACTCCGCCCACCCCGCGGCCTCGGCCGCCAGAGCCAGCGTCTCGCCCATCAGACCGTCCAGGATGCTGGGCGGAATGAAAGGCGATAGGGCCTCTGTGGCCTGCGCCGCCACCCCTGATAGCCGAACGCAGAAGCAGCTCAGGCGCGCAGCGCTGTCCAGCTCCAGCGGCAGTCCCGGCTGCGCCGTCTGGGGCGTGGCCGGGCCACCCCGGAAGGTGCTGCTGATGCCAGCGCCAGCTGCCATGTCCACCCTGCAGCGCTGGATGAACTTCGGGAAGGCGTGGAGCTTCACGGGCCGCTCGCGGGCCGCCGCCAGGGCGCCTGCGCAGTCGCTGACGAAGCTGCGGAGCAGGGGGAAGTCTTGCCTGCCGAGCTGCTCCGCCAGTCGGACCACGACCCTCACGAGCGAGGGTGCGGAGGCCTCGAAGGCCGGCTCGGGCAGCAGCTTCAGCAGGTGGATCAGCACTATGCAGGTCTGGCGAACGCCGAACATGTGGTTCCCGAACGAGCACGTCTGCCCATGGAGTATGCGCTCGATCAGCTCCAGCGCCCGCGCCGCGTCGCCCGCGGCTCCGCGGGGGCCCAGTGCGGACTTCAGGGCCCCCTTCATGCCCGCCTTCTCGGCGGCGACGATGGGGGCGAACTGACCAGGAGAGACCGATACAGGTATCCAGTCGTCAAAGGCTTAACGACTTCTGCCGTCCTTCGACTCGCGCTGGAGCAGCCGCGAATTCCCTGGAGATCTCTGGATTTCTCTGGATGTATCCGGATGTATCTCGATTTGCCTGGATGTACCCTGATTTATGTCGATTTATCTGCATTTACCTGGATATATCTGGCTCGACTCCCACAAGTCGAGTGGCGAAAAGTCGATAAGCCCTTAGGGATCCAGGGGCGCCGATGGCCCATGCCTTCGGCGAAGCTTCCGGGCGAACACGCGTGATGCCCGCCCCTGGGCTCTTCGCCCCCCCTCGTGGCCCCCGAGCCTTCAGCCTGCCCAGGCACTCGCGGTGCTCCCCGGCGTCGTCCTCCGTGTCCTGCCCCTCCGAGAAGCCCACGAAGCTCTGCCACTGCTCGGCCGCCTCCATCTCCGGCAGGCGCGCGCCCGGCGGGCCTCTGACAACCCGCCTGGACGCCTTGAGCCAGACAGCGGGCCCGCTCGGCAACGAGGCGTTCGAAATCGGCCATTGGATCTCTCAGGGCTGCAAGCGTCCGATGGCACACTTGCTCGCAACGTGGGCCTCGCGGACCTCTGCACCCCAACGGTTGGGTTGGCCACGAGCCATCCCCACCCACAATACCGCGGCCTACATCGCCGCTAGCGCGGCTATGGCTAAATGCTTTTCTCGGGCCGGGCGAAAGGGGGGGATAGCAGAAGGGGGGTTTGAGAATCAGCTCGCGTAGCTGATTCTCCCGGTGCCTCCCGGCGCCGGGAGGCGCCCATGTATCGAGGCATGGGCCCGGCGGCGGGGCCGAAACCAGCTGCATGCAGCAGATTTCGTACCCCCCCCCCCTTTCCCCATCCCCTCCTTTCGTTCGGCCCGACCTTCCTCAGCAGCCAGCAGTCTCCACAAACATTCTTCCGCGGCGCGAGGTGCCCCCTGGGCCAGGCGCCCGCGATTCGGGCGCCTGGCCCATGATCTGAAGAAGCGGCCCTCCCTCCGTCGAGCGGGGTAGACGCAGAATGCGAGCCCCGAGCGCGTCCACTCTCATGGCCGAGCCCCTGCGTTTTTGGCCTTCCAGGCAGGACGTGTGCCCCCTGAACGCCCACTGAGGAGGAGGAGGAGGAGGAGGAGGAGGAGGAGGAGGAGGAGGAGGAGGAGGAGGAGGTTTGGGGGAGGGACGTTCAGTGGACCGTCTCCCCCCCCCCCCTGGGCGCCCGCCCCCCGCGCGGTGGCGGAATCGCGCGGCCGCGCCACCGGACAGCATGCGAGGTGGCGTGGCCGCAGAAGTCAAGACATGCGGGCAGCGATCGGGCGGACACACCGACCCGGAAGCGGCGATGCCTCGCACAAAAAGATCGGCGACGTGCCCCCGCTCGCGAATCCGCGCGCGCTCCTGGGCAGACTATAGGGCTATCGGGCGCCTGTCGGTCGGCGATCAGTGGGCGACTGAAGGTCGGTGCACCCCCCCTACAGTCGAGGCGTTGACCTAAGGAAGCCTAAATAAGACGAGCCCCTTTTTCCCACAATTTCCCTCGCTTCCTATGGAAACCCTAAGCAAAACCAAAGGCGAACTGCAAAACAACTAAGGAACACCGAGCCCCTCCCCAGCGAAAAGGGTTCCTCCTTCAGGGCCAAGACTGTATGTCTGTTCCCCCCCGATCGTCGCCCCGGGAGCAGATGCCCAGCGACGGCCCGCTTAGAGAAGGAGCCGCCCTCCGCCCGTGCGCGCGGCTGCTCTGGCCAGGAGGCCTGGCGGAGTCTCGGGGGAGAGAGCTCAGTTCTGAAGAGGAGCCACCCTCCATCCATGCGGCCATGGCACGTGCTCTGCGCGCGTGGTACCCCCCAATTTCTTCCTGAAGCAGGATCAACTATGTTGGAATTCAGGTACGGGAGTCGGAAATTCAATGCAGTTCACTCGATAAGTTTCTACTTCTGAATATCGGGTCGGGCGAAAGGGGGGGATGCAAAGGGGGGGTTTGAGATCAGCCGCGGTACTGATTTTTCCCGCGCAATCCCGCGCCTAGCGCCCATATATCGAGACGGGCCCTCGGTGAGCCCCACCAGCTGCATGCAGCAATTTCGTAACCCCACCTTTTCCCAATCCCCCCCTTTCGCCCGACCCGAGAATACATCTGCGACTTGGGAACGTCTCAACCCGTCGCTCCACTGTGAGAAGGAACCGCCCCCCGGCCGGTGCAAGCAAAGGATCAGTCACCCTCCAACCCCTCCTTCGTGGAGGTGGGCCCTCTCTTTGAGTCCGCAGCGCGCGCGCGCGCCTCCTCCTCTCCTCCTCCCTTCCCTCCTCTCCTCCTCTCCTCCTCCCTATCCTCCTCCTCCTGTCCTCCTCTCCTCCTCCCTATCCTCCTTCCCCTCCTCCCTCTGCTCTCCCCGTGCCACTTCCGCACGCCTCACGAGGATCGCGGCCCTGGGGGGAGCTCTGAGGAGGAGGAGGAGGAGGAGGAGGAGGAGGAGGAGGAGGAGGAGGAACCCCCAGTCTCAGTGGGCGCAGACGCACGCCGCACGCCGCGCCCCCCGTCGGCACACCCCATCGCGAGGACCGCGGCCCCGGGGGGAGCTCCACGCACGGTCTCCGTGGGCGCAGACGCACACCACCACCGCGCCCATTTCGGCACACCCTGTCGCGGGAGAGGTGGCCCCGTAAAGGTACACGTCGTATACATATAACGGGGGGCAGGGTCCGGGGGCCGGGGGCCACGACCACGACCGCAAATGCGGGGACAGGGCGTAGTTTTCCCTTTGTTCCCAACCATCCTGTGGTGTTGGGTCCTCGTTTTGAAGAGACGTCGCCCCGCGTTCCTTCCTCCTCCTTCCTCCTCCTCCCCTTCCTCCCCCCTCCTCCCCCTCCCACACCCATTCTGGCACACCCCTCACACGTTTCGTGGCCCCATAGGGAGCTCCACCGAAGGCCCCAGTGGCTGCGCCCGCATGCGGTTCCACCCCCCATTCTGGCACACCCCTCACACGTTTCGTGGCCCCATAGGGAGCTCCACCGAAGGCCCCAGTGGCTGCGCCCGCATGCGGTTCCACCCCCCATTCTGGCACACGCCTCACACGTTTCGTGGCCCCATAGGGAGCTCCACCGAAGGCCCCAGTGGCTGCGCCCGCATGCGGTTCCACCCCCCATTCTGGCACACCCCTCACACGTTTCGTGGCCCCATAGGGAGCTCCACCGAAGGCCCCAGTGGCTGCGCCCGCATGCGCTTCCACCCCCCATTCTGGCACACCCCTCACACGTTTCGTGGCCCCATAGGGAGCTCCACCGAAGGCCCCAGTGGCTGCGCCCGCATGCGGTTCCACCCCCCATTCTGGCACACCCCTCACACGTTTCGTGGCCCCATAGGGAGCTCCACCGAAGGCCCCAGCGGCTGCGCCCGCATGCGGTTCCACCCCCAATTCTGGCACACCCCTCACACGTTTCGTGGCCCCATAGGGAGCTCCACCGAAGGCCCCAGTGGCTGCGCCCGCATGCGGTTCCACCCCCATTCTGGCACACCCCTCACACGTTTCGTGGCCCCATAGGGAGCTCCACCGAAGGCCCCAGTGGCTGCGCCCGCATGCGGTTCCACCCCCCCATTCTGGCACACCCCTCACACGTTTCGTGGCCCCATAGGGAGCTCCACCGAAGGCCCCAGTGGCTGCGCCCGCATGCGGTTCCACCCCCCATTCTGGCACACCCCTCACACGTTTCGTGGCCCCATAGGGAGCTCCACCGAAGGCCCCAGTGGCTGCGCCCGCATGCGGTTCCACCCCCCATTTCGGCACACCCCTCACACGCTTCGTGGGTGGCTCCATGGGGAGCTCCACCGAACGCCCCAGTGGCTGCGCTCGCATGTGGTTCCCCCCCCATTTCGGCACACCCCTCACACGGTTCGTGGCCCCATAGAGAGCTCCACCGAAGGCCCCAGTGGCTGCGCTCGCATGCGGTTCCACCCCCTTTTTCGGCACGCCCTTCACACGTCTCGTGGCCCCATAGGGAGCTCCACCGAACGCCGCAGTGGCTGCGCTCGCATGCGGTTCCACCCCCCATTTCGGCACACCCCTCACACGTTTCGTGGCCCCATAGGGAGCTCCACCGAAGGCCCCAGTGGCTGCGCTGGCATGCGGTTTCACACCCCATTCTGGCACACCCCTCGCACGTTTCGTGGCCCCATAGGGGGCTCCACCAAAGGTCCCAGTGGCACTGCCCGCTTGCGTCCGCCACCACCCAGCACAGCCCTTGTTCCCTGCGCTTCGCCCACCCAGAACAGCGCTTCGTAGCCCTATAAGGAGCTCCACCAAAGGTCCCAGCGGCACCGCCCGCATGCGTCCGCCACCACCCTGCACAGCCCTTGCTCCCTGCCTGCGTTTCACCCACCCAGTACAGCGTTTCGTGGCCCCATAGGGAGCTCCACCGAAGGTCCCAGTGGCACCGCTCGCATGCGTCCGCCACCACGCAGCACAGCCCTTGCTGACCGCGTCTCACCCACCCAGTACAGCGTTTCGTGGCCCCATAGGGAGCTCCACCGAAGGTCCCAATGGCACCGCCCGCATGCGTCCGCCACCACCCAGCACAATTGCGGCATTCACAACTGCATATGGTTGGGTCCTTCGCCAGGCTAATTTTTACAGGGGTTCGGCGACCCGGGGCCAATTGGGCCCGAGAGGCTGCAGGGAGGCCCCAGGAGGCCGCAGCGATGGCTCCAGACGCCTTTCAAGACGACTCCCATGACGCCAAGAAGGCACCCGAAGGCTCCGAAGACGCCCCGAGAGGCACCCCGAGAGATGCCCAATAAGCAACAATCGTCGATTTCCGATGGGGAAACTTATATTTTTGGCGTGTTTGCCTTTTGCGCGTCCACTGCGTCCAAGACGGCCGAAAAAGGCACCCAAGACTGCCCCACAGGCTCCCAAGAGGGCTCCAAGACGACCCCAAGAGGGTCCCAAGACGGCCCGAGAGGCCTCCAAGACAGCCCAAGGGAGCCCCAGGACGAGCCCCAGAGGGGTCCCAGAGGTGCACAACCATATTCAAATTCCGAACGTTTGGCCCCAGAGGCTCCCAGGAGGCCCCAAGAGGTCCCCAGGAGGCCCCAAGAGGCCCCCCAGAGGCCCCAAGAGGCACCCAAGAGACCCCGAGGAGGCTCCCAAGAGGGACCCCAATAGAGCCCCAATGAATGCAAATCGTCGATTTCCAATAGGAAGCTGCTGTTTTTGGCGTGTTCCACTTTTGGGCTTCCCCTGCGTCCAAGACGGCCCAAGAGGCACCCAAGCCTGTCTAGGATGCCCCCAAGAGGGCCCCAAGACGGCCCACGAGGCGCCCAAACCGCCGAAGAACGCCCCAAGGCGGCGCCCAAGACGGGGACGAGGAACCGAAAATTCTCGCCTTTTGGCCCAAGAGACCCCCAGGAGACCCCAAGAGGCTCCAAGAAGCGCCCACTCCCCAAGAGGCTCCCATGAGACCAGAAAAAACACCCAAAGAGGCCCCGAAGACGCCCCGAGAGGCACCCCAATAGAGCCCCCCTCCGGCCCTGGGTGCCACACCACCCCGGGCCGTGACATCTTGGGAACGCTCCCGGTACCGTTCCCCCGGGCGTTTCGGGGGGCCTCCCCAGGAGGGCCCGAGCCGCCTCCCAGGAGCCCCCAGAATGCGAACGGATGGTCCAAAACGCTCCCACGCAGCCCAAGTCAGCCTTCCGACGGCTCTCGAGGCTCCCAGGTAACCTCCAAGAGACCCCAACAAGAGAGGTCCGAGAGGCGTCCTGGGACGACCCGGAGATGCCAAAATCGTAGATTTTCATTGTTTTTGTTCAATGTTTGTGGCTTCTCGCGTTTTGCAGCTTCCAACGGTCCAAGAGCGCCGACGAGGCTCCCAAGACCGCCCCAAGACCACCCAAGAAAGCCTCAGGACGGCCCCAAGACGGGCCAAGAAGGCTCCAAGACTGGCGAAGAGGCGCCCAGGACAGCCCCAGACCACCCCAGAACAGGCCCAAGATGGAGCCAAGAGCAGGAGCAGGAGGCTTCCAGAGATTCCGAAAGGCCTCCAGGACCACCCAGAGGCCCCCAACACCCCCCCGATCCCAGAGAGGCCCCAGAAAGACCCCGACGAGGCTCCAAGAACAGCCCAAGAGAGCTGCGAGATCCGTCCCGTGAGAGCCCAAAGAGAGTAAAATCGTTGATGTCCCATGGTTGTTCTAATGTTTTTCGCCTTCTCACGTTTTCCCGCTTCCAACCCTCGAAGATCGAGGATTTGAGAAAAACGGGAATTCCCAGAATCCCCCCTTTTTTTCAAAATGGGACTCCTACTCGAGGGTCCTACACATCCCCTGACATCTGGCTGGTACCGCGCCTCCCGGCTTCCCAGGGGGAGACCCCAAGTCGCCGAAGGACAGCCCATGACGACCCCAAGGAGCCCCCAAAACGTAAAGAACGGCCCAACACGCCCCCGCGCAGCCAGCGACACCCTTCCGACGGCTCTCCAGGCCTCCAGGAGGCCTCCAGAACCCCGAAGGGTCCGGAAGATCCCACACCCCTGAGGGGCCCCGCTAACAAAACCCAACGCAATGCTTTGCACCGCACTGCTCTGCAATGCTCAGGAGTGTAGCCTACTTGCCTTGAGAGAAGTATGACCCCTACAGCCAGACCAACGATATAAGAACATCCTCCAAGAAAATGAGACCTTCCGCGAGCCAACGCACACATAACACCCAAGGATGCCCTCCCCAGGATGCACGAGAACCTCCCACAAACACGAAGACCATTAGGGCACCCTCCCCGAGCCGACCTCGATCTTATACCTCGGTCCGACCGCAATTGGGATCGCGCTGGGTTCGCTTTGTCTTGGCCGCCCCGAAAGCGCGCTCCGAAAAATCGGCGAGGGCCCCCCTCCCTGGGCAGCGACGGCGGGAGGGGCTGGCGCTGCCCGGGGAGGCTGGTGGATCCAGGTGTAGGGCCTCCGCAGCGGTCTATCGACCGCGCTGCTCAGGCTGGCGGCGAGCCCGGGGGGGAGTGAGAAGGGACTGGGCCTAAAAAGTGTTTTGGCGATTTCGTGGGCCTTTTTCGTTTGGATTTCGTTTTGCGGTAAAGGCGAATCGAAGACAAAACAAGGGAAAACGAAAACAAAACGAACACGAAAAACACCGTTTAGGTTCAACCCTGGGAGTGAGAAGGGGCGGGCCTTCTCTTGGGCGTCGCTCGATGGGGGGGCGATACGTGGGTGGGAAGAAAGGCGCACTTCTCGGGACCGAAAGACCCCCTGAAGGGGCCCCAAAGGACCCATCTCAGGGGCCCGAAATGGCTCCTTTTCTGCAGCCCTCGCTGCCCCCCCCCCATTCATCGCCCCCCCATCACGCGACGCACCATTCTCAGAAGGCTCGGAAGTTTCCCAAGCCTTCCCCGAAGACGCAGAAAACCTCACAGAAGGTCCGTGGGCTTCTGAGAAGCCCTGTCGCCTTCTGAGAAGACCTCCTCTTTATCACTTCCCCCCTCGCTCGCCGCCGACTGTCGACCACGCTGCTCAAGCCTCAGGCCAGCTCCCGCACGGCGGAGGCCAAGCGGTCCGTGGCGTCCACGAACGCGTCCACGTTCTCCGCGTCCCACTGGGAGTGGCCGCCAGCGGTGATCCGCAGCTCGGACCTCGGCACGGCCGCGGCCAGGTCCTTGGCGTTGCGCACGGGGCACACGCAGTCGCGGCGCCCGTGCACAATGTAGAGCGGGAACTCGAACCTCGCGATGACGCTCGGAACGCGTGCTAGCGCCAACGTGTGCTTATCCACTGCAGCCCTTCAAAGCGACGCGGGCGGGGAAAGGAGTGAGGGCCGGCATAAACCGTGTGCTATCGGCGGAGCTGGACGGGACAAGCACACATGGGGGCCAACACGCGTCCTGAGGACCATCGAACCTCTGGGCCTCGTCCAGCAGCGAGAAGCCCTGGGGGAAGAAGCCCCGCTCCGCGACGTAGTGGATGGTCGTGAGCGCCTGGACCCTGCCTAGGGGAAAGAACAACGCCATAAACATAATAACGCGGAGGTCCGCGCGGACTCCTCGGACATGCGCTGGGGCCCCCTGGCGGCGCCTCCGGCGCCGCCCCTGGCGCGCTCCGCGCGCCAGCGAGGGGGGTCCTGCGCGGATCCAAGAAATCCGCGGACCTACAAATCTTTATGTTTACAGTGGGGGCCCGACCACAAGAAACCTTCCACAAGAAACCCAACCCTGAGACCCCAGGACGTTCCCCTGGATTTTCGGTGCGGGAACGTCGCGCCTTCCACAGCAGCACCATCGAAACCCAAGATGCCCAGGGCACCCTGGAGGCGAGCAGGGCGTTTCTTGGCGTAGGTCTCCACTGTATGTCATTTTTCGTTCCCCTACTGCCGGCGTCCAAGCGGGGCCACGGCGTCTGCGGAGCCTCGGCCACGCCCTCGCCGCGCTGCAGCGTCACCTCCCCCCTCCGGACCTGCGCGGGAGGCCGCGCACCCATCAGCGCGAACTCCCAGGCGGACCACTTGCTCACGGCGTCCTGCCAAGGGGGCCCAGGAAGGCGCCAATCCGCCGACCCTGTCGGCGTGTGGAAGGGGCTGTTCCGTTGGACTCGTCTTCGTCGTCGTCGTCGTCGCCGTCGACGTCGCCGCTCCATCTCTCTCCCTGGGGCCGTCGCCGCCCTCCCCTTTTCCTGGGCCATCCTCCTTAAGCGCGCCAGCCACAACGAAATCAGGCAGCGTCGCAATTGAGTCGAAGGGAAGCCCTTTCCCTTTGATCCCTTCCCCGCCGAGGGGGCGGGCCCCGTGGGGGGGGGTCCCGCGTCAGAGTACCACCCCCCCCTGGAGAGGCCCGGGGCCCCGGGGCCCAAAAACGTCCCAAGACGAGCCAAAGAATGCCCCAAAAGGCCCCCAAGACGGTCCCGGAGGACCCCGTATCGCCGAACAATCGGTCCAAGACGCCTTTAGGGCATCCAGACGGCCCAAGAGGGCTGGAAGCCGCCCCAGGAGCGAGAGGCCTCGAAGAGCACTCCCAAGAGAGCCTCCAGATGTACAATCCCTAGATGATACTTAAGTTTTCCAAAGATTTGGGCGTTCCCGCCTTTTCAGCTTACCGACACTCCAAAACGGCCCAAGAGGCTCGCTCCAACGATCGCCCCAAGAGGCCTTCCAAAGAGTCCCGAAACGTGCCAAAGAGGGTCCGAAGACGGCCCAAGACGCCTTCAAGACGGCCCAAGAGGCCCCCAAGAGGGCTCCAAGAGGGTACCCACACAGGGGAACCAAACGGACATTTCGAGCCCTCCGCCCTGGCTCCCAGGATGCCCCAAGAGGCCCCCAGGAAGCCCCAAGAGGCTCCCAAGATGCCTCCAAAATTCTCCCCAAGGGCCCTCCAAATTGGGCTATTGTCCGTCTATGGGTCTCCCATGATTTAGTACGTTGCAGATGCGAATAATCGGAAACCCGAGGTCGCGGGCGCCAGACGCGACCCCCACGACCTCAAAAAAGCTCTGAACCCATAGGTCGCCAGAACCCCTTAGGGAATCTGGCGACCCGTGGGTTTCCCAGAATAGTCCCCGCCGAATTGTGAGAAACCCATCGGCCGCCAGATTCCCTAATCGTTTCTGGCGGCCTATGAATTTCCCATAATTCGGGATCTGGACCCCGCTCGTCGCCGCGAACTATGGGAAACCTAATAGGTCGCCAGATTCCCAAACACATCGGGCGAACTATGGGTTTTCCACCCACGAGTTACCGGAAACCCATCGGCCGCTAGATTCCCTATGGGTTCCTGGCGGCCGATGGTTTTCGATAACTCGCGGGGACAATTCTGAGAAACCCATGGGCCGCCAGAAACCCCTACGGAATATGGCAACCTACTGGCTTCCCATAATATTCGCGGCGGCGAGCGGTGTCCAGATCCCGGATGATGGGGAACCCTTAGGCCGCCAGAACCCCCAAGGGAATCTGGCGGTCGATAGGTGTCCCATAACTCGCCGCGGCAATTCTGGGAAACCAATAGGTCGCCAGATTACCTAAATAATCTGGCGACCTATGGGTTTCCCATGATTCGCGGCGGCGAGCGGTGTCCAGATCCCGAATTATGTGAAACCCATAGGCCGCAAGGAACCCATAGGGAATATGGCGGCCATATGGGTGTCTCATAACTCGCGGCGACAATTCCCAGATCCAAAGGTTTCTGGCGATCTATGGGCTTCCAATAAGTCGGGATCTGGAGCCCGCTCGCCGCCGCTACTGATGGGAAACCCAACATGTCGCCATATCCCCTAGGTAATATGGCGATCTATAGGTTTCCAAGAATTGTACCCGCAAGTTATGGGACACCCATCGGCCGCTAGATTCCCTAGGGGTTTCTGGCGGCCTATGGGTTTCCCATTGTTCAGGATCTCGACCCCGCTCGCCGTCGCGAATTATGGGACGCCAATCGGCCGCCAGAAACCCAAATGGTTTCTGGCGGCCCATGGGTTTCCCATACTTCGGGATCTGGACCCCGCTCGCCGCCGCGAATTATAGGAAATCATCGGTCGCCAGATTCCCTAAGGAATCTGGTGGCCTATGGGTTTCCCAGAATTGTCACCGCGAATTATGGGAAACCCATCGGCCGAAATAATCCCCAGTGTTTCTTGTGGCCTATTGGTTCGCCGTAATTCAGGGTCTGGACCCCGCTCGCCGCTGCGAATTATTGGAAACCCATAGGTTGCCATATTCCCTCAGGAATCTGGCAGCCTATGGGCTTCCCAGAATTGCCCCCGCGAGTTATGGTGAACCCATCGGCCGCCAGATTCCCTAGAGGTTTCTGGCGACCCATGGGTTTCCCATTATTAGGGGGTGTGGACCCCGCTCGCCGCCGCGAGTTATGGGAAACCCAGAAAGGTCGCCATATTCCCTGAGGAATCTGGCGGCCTATGGTTTTCCCAGAATTGTCGCCGCAAATTATGGGAAACACATCGGCCGCCATATGCCCTAGGGGTTTCTAGCGGCCTATGGGTTTCCCATCATTCGGGGTCTGGACCCCGCTCGCCGCCGCGAATTATGTGAAACCCATAGGTCGCCAGACTGGCGACCTATGGGCTTCCCAGAATTGCCCCCGTGAGCTGGCGGCCTATGGGTTTCCAATAATTGTGGATCTGGACCCCGCTCGCCGCCGCGACCGCCAGATTCTTTAAGGATCTGCTGGCCGAAGGATTTCCCATACTTCGGAATCTGGACCCTGCTCGCCGCCGCGAATGATGGGAAACCCATCGGCCGCCAGTTCTCTAGGGGTTTCTTGCGGCCGATGGGTTTCCCATAATTCGGGATCTGGACCCCGCTCGCCGCGAACTAGTGGAAGGAAACCCACAGGTCGCCAAATTCCCTATGGAATCTGGCGGCCGATGGGTTTCCCAAAAATTCTGAATCTCGATCCCGCTCAGCGGCCCCATTGCGCGAGCGGATTCGAATGCGAATGTCCCGGGATTGCGCGGCGTGCGGTGTTATGTGAAACTCCACGGAGTCGCTGGCCTGGGCGAACCATGGGAAACCCATCGGCCGCCAGATTCCCTAGGGGAATCTGGCGGCCGATGGGTTTCCCATAATTCGGGATCTGGACCTTGCTCGCCGCCGCGAAGTATGGGAAACCCATCGGCCGCCAGATTCCCTAGGGTTTTCTGGCGGCCGATGGGTTTCCCATACTTCGGGATCGGGACCCCGCTCGCCGCGCGAATTATGGGAACCCATCGGCCGCCAGAAACCCCCAAGAACTCTCTGGGCCGATGGGTTTCCCATAATTTGGAGTTACGCGAAGCCATAGATGGACAACTGCCCCTAAACTGCCCCCCAGAGGCCTCCGAGAGCGCTCCGAAGAGACCCCAAACAGAATCCCTGAGGACTCTGACCCGCGTCGGCGTCGTCGTCGTCGTCGTCGCCGCCGTCGTCGTCGTCGTCGTCGTCCCCCTTCAGGGTCGGCGGCACCGGCCGCAAGGCCTTCGCAATAAATAGGCACAAGTTCCACTATCTATTATATGTGTGCATCCTTTCTGACTGTTCTTCTTCCCCTATGTTTCCAATATTGAAGGGGCCCTGGGACACGCACACACAAATAATCACACACAGATAACAGGATTCCCCAAATTGTCCAATATTTTCTGGGTCTTTGTCTTCCCCCCCACTTCCAATCTTTTCCAATCTTTTCTGGAGAATCGGCGATCCGTTATGTCTGTGTGTTTTCTCCCTCCTGAAAAATCTTCAGATTTTGTGGAGATCGATGCTGATGTGTATTCGTGCCTATTTTCCCCTCCTACCTCAAGACAAGCGCCCAGAGGTGCCTCCATAGCAATTTGACATTTCGGCTCCTGGATTGCCTCGCCGTCGCGTCCCAACCCCTTGTCGCGTCGTGCCTGCAACTGCTGGAATTGGCGGCTTTGGCATCCCGCTCCAGTGGACCAGGATTGGGACGAACGCTTCGTAACACGCTGGTCCTGGGGGGACAGCGCCGCGAGCTCCCCCAGCGCGGCGCTGCGGAAGGCGCGGGCGATGCCGTGGGCGGACCGGCGGTCGCCCTCGCCGAGCCAGCCCGTCAGCCGCGCCCACGCGTCCGGGAGCGCCGTCCTCGCGCCGTCCCCGGGCCCCAGGAAGAAGTCGAACTCCTCTGCACGGGGCCCAGGGACGCACAGATAAACAGACACAAAGAACAGGATTCTCCATATCTTTTCTATATTTCCTGGGTCTTCGTCCTCCCCCACCACTTCCCACATTTTCCCATATGATTTGCCTGGGAGTCGCCGCTTCATTGTGTCAGCGTGTTTCCTTCC
The DNA here is from genome assembly GCA_963575745.1 of Prorocentrum cordatum. NCBI lineage: Eukaryota > Dinophyceae > Prorocentrales > Prorocentraceae > Prorocentrum > Prorocentrum cordatum. The sequence goes on along the minus strand of CAUYUJ010016660.1, from coordinate 802,303 downwards.
CTCCTGATCCTCGTCCCGGAACAGGCACGCGGCGCGCAGCGCCATGCCGAGCACGCGGCCGGCGTGCCGCGACGCGTACGCCACCGCGAGGCAGGAGCCCCAGGAGCCGCCGCAGACCACCCAGCGGTCGACGCCGAGGTGCTCCCGCAGCCGCTCGAGGTCCTCCACGTGGTGCCAGGTGGTGTTGGCCTCCAGCTGGTCCTCGGGCCCCCCCTCGCGCCGGCTCTTCCCGCAACCGCGCTGGTCGAAGAGGAGGATCGGTGGTCCAAAGATGGGCCCTGAGGGGTGGGGTCCCAAGGACGAGGTGCCTCAAACAATGTGAATCCACCCTTGGGTCCCTTCCTATCCTTAGGGCCCCATCCCTCAAGAACCCACTTTTGATCCACCGAGAAGATCCTGTACTTCTCTGGGTCGAACAGCGTCGCCATGCGCTCGGTGGCGCCCGCCCCGGGGCCCCCATGGAGGAAGACGACGGGCACGCCGTCTGGGCAGCCGTGCTCCTGGTAGTAGAGCCCGAAGCCGTCGCCGACGTCGAGCGTCCCCGACAGCGTCGGGTCGTAGCCTTTGGCCTTGTGCAGGGTCCGGAGGGGCGAGGAGGCCCGCCAGGCCTGGAGGCGCGAGGCGCCGCGTCGCCGCCTCGGCCTGCGGGCCGCGTCAGCCGACGCCGCGGCGGCGGCCGCGAGCCCTGCGGCCAGCGGGCGCGCCGCGCTCCCGCTCGGCGCGGGCGCCGCCGCCGCTGCGGCCGGCGCCTGCCGCGGGGCGAGCGGCAATCGCACTCGAGACGGCGCGGCGGCCCCGCGCGTCGGCTGCAGCATGCCCGCCGGTGGCGGCCCCGCTGGCGAGGCGGCGGCCCCGTGTCGGTGGCGGCGCCGCGGTGGCGGCGCTGCCGGCCGCAGTCCGCTGAGGCCCGTGGTGCCGAGACTGCTCTCGCTTGCCTCAAAAACTACGGATGTCGGCGAACAGCTCACGAGGCCCCTGCTCCCCACTGCCAACTGCATCCTTATGCCCCTGCTCTGCATTCCTCTGCAGGGATGCAGAGGTTGCAGAAGGATGTAGAGGATCGCGGCCCCACAGGGAGCTCCACCGACGTTTCCAGTTGGCGCAAGCGCATTGCGCCACCGCGCCCAGCTCGGCACATCCACCTCGGGGTACGCGGCCCCCGGGGGAACTCGACCTACGGTCTCAGCGAGCGCAGGCTCGGACCGTGGTCCCATAAGAAACTCCCTCTACGGTCTCAATGGTCGAAGCGCATGGCGCCGCCGTGCTGGCTGCGGCGCACAACTCACGGAGACCGTGGTCCCATAGGGAGCTCCACCGCCGGTCTCAGTGGTCGCAGGCGCATGGCGCGTCGGCGCTCAGCTCACGATGATCATGGGAGGAGAAGGAGGAGGAGGAGGAGGAGGAGGAGGAGGAGGAGGAGGAGGAGGAGGAGGAGGAGGAGGAAGAGGAGGAGGAGGAGGAGGAGGGGAGGAGGAGTGCACGTACTCGAAGAAGAGGAAAGGGCAAGCGCGGCAAGACGCGAGACGAGGGCAAGTTGTCCGCACGCGCCCATCCGCTGGCGCCGATCTACTTCCAGAGCAAGGCTTTGGCAGCGTTCAACCGTCAACCCTTCAGCTATCGTGGCTGGGGTCGGCGTGGCATGCTTCATGTTGTTGTAAAAGTTGAAGGCTAGCGCTGTCCGCTGGATCGACCCCAGCAGCGAGAGGTCGCTGTCAGGATCAGACGGATAGGCTGCGGCGGGGCCCAAGCCCCAGTTTGTAAATGTGTTACGGAGCGGGGGGGGGTCAGGGGACCAGAGGAGGCTCAGGAAGCCAGGGCAGGAGAGATAGTGAGGGAACGAGTCGGGAGCCGCCTGGCACCCGAACACGCACTGCTTCTGCTGGAGGACGTGCATGCGGTGGGTGGTCGTCCATCCCCCAGCAAGCGTCTTGTAAACCGCCCGGCGCCAACTGGGGCGGACTTTGCGGAGTGCGCTGGTGAGAGCGGTCCAGCGCGTCGCGAGCTCTGGGGCTGAGGGCGGCTGATAGATGCCCCAGGCTGCGATGCGCTTCTCGAGACTGACGGTAAACGGCGACGAAAAAGAGGCACGCTGAAGCGCGAGCGCGACCGCGCGCTGCACCTTAGGGCGGCGCAGTGGCTCGGCGGCTGGGGCCTCTCGGAGCTCGCGGGCATCTGCGCGGTTTGCTGCGGCCGCGGCAGCTGCTGAAAACGGCGCGGCACGCTTGCCGCAGGACAGGGCATGGTAGAATTGCACGATGGAAGTGCCCTCTTCCCAGAAGGGCGGAGACCGCTGCCCAGCCCCCCACCGATGGAAGGAGTGAGTCGTGCTCTCCCCCCACGCGGTGTCTCGCAGACGCGCAAGGAATGGCTCCCATTCCCCACGCAGCGTGTAGGTTGCAGAACGAATTGCGGCGGCGACGGCAGAAATCTGAGCAGAGCGTGATATAGGAGGTGGGCACCACTCCGCCATTGCGACGAGATCTACTTTGTGAAACGCATTCGGCGGCAGGCTGAGAATTTTGTGAAATATGTAATGTTCACGGCGAGCAATCTTCAGATCAAACGGAAAGAATTGCGAGACATAGCTGAGCGTCGAAACGACCGGTGTGCTGTGCAAGCGCACGGTGGCGTCACCGCCACTCTGAACAAGCTGGAGAGAATTGCCACGCTGCCACCATGTCTGCCCAGGGGCGAGCCATTATGAAGCGAAAGAGGCCGAGGGTCCGAGGAAGGTCCCGAGGTGCTTGGCTCGCCCCGAAACCGAAAAGCCACCCCAAGAACGACAGAGGTCGGCCAGAGGGGGCTTTCGTTAGGGCTGTGGTGGCAGGCGGTGTCTTCGTCCGAAGCGAGACGACGACGTTTTTACGAGGCTTGAGCGAGAGGCGCGCGAGCTCCTCAGCAGCGCAAAAGGGCTCAGATGCGCGGCGCAGCGTGTCGAACGAGAACGTGAGGAGGCCAGCGTCGTCCGCGCACACGCCGAGGTAGCCCTTGTCGTAGTCAGGCATGTCATCGGCCGTCTCGACGAACGAAGCGAGGTGGCGCACCAGCGGGTCCATCGCGATCGCCCGCGCTGAGCCGCTCGCAGGGAAGCCCTGCGCCACGCCAGACTCGATTGGGAACATGAAGTGGCGGATACCGTCGACCTTCAGGAAGCTGTTCGGGGCGTGGTACAGCTGGCGAAAGAGACTGAACAGGCCCTCAGGAACGCCAAATCGCTCCAGTGATGCGAGGAGCCAGCCCCGTCCGAGCGACGGGAACGCCGCCGCGAAGTCGAAGCTGGTGAAGACGGGCTTGTGCCTCTCGGAGTCAGGGCGCACCCCAGCACGGCGCGTCTCCGCGTCAAGGTTGACGATGTGCTCGGTGAAATTGCGGCCGCCGACGAAACCCTGCTGCGCGTGATGCATCCGCTCTGCCACAGCGGACTCGACGAGAAATGGCAACGCCCGCGATGGCCTTCATGTCCGTGTTCTTGAGCGAGAGCGGGCGAATGTCCTCTGGCAAGCGGTCCGTCGTGAGCTCGCCCGTGAGGATGTCGCCGTTCGGGGGGAAGGCGAAGTCGGAGTCATTCAGATCGTGGACCAGGTCAGCGTTGGAGCAGAGGTGCAAGGCGAGGTCCTCGAGCAAGTCCAAGGACGCGTCGACGGCGAGCCAGGCGCGGCACGGTAAGAGGTCGGGCCCAGGCGCGGACGGCGCAGTGCGCTGCAAGAAGCCGCGGATCTGCGCCTTGGTGGGCGCGCCAGCGTCGATGGTGGGGCTGAGCGGCATGCGCGTGGCGATGTACTGCCTGACCTTCGCTTCGTCGACCTGCTTGCGCTCGAAGACAAGGCGCCAGTGGTCGCGCAGTGCGTCCACCATCGCACAACTCTCTCTGGCTTCCCCGGGAAGGTCCGATGCGCCTGCATTAGAAAGGGGGGCTCTGGGGCCCGAGGGGGGCGGGGCACGAGCTCGCCAGCGCTTCCCCGGGGCCTCTGGAGCCCAGAAAAAGCCCCAAGACAGCCCAGCAGGGCCCAGACAGAGCGCCAAGACAGTCGAAGAGATCGCCATGATGGCTCACTGGCCCAGCGTAGCCCCACGACGATCCAAGATGGCTTTGAGCAGGCCCACGAGGCCCCCAGGACAGCCCTAACGCGCCTCCAGATGATCGCCGAGAGGGCCCCAATCATCTCATTCCCAAGAAAAAAACCTATATGTTCAGTACGTTCGCATTTTCTTTTTGACAGCGAGCATGACGGCCCAAGTGGACCCCAGGATCGTCCCAAGACAGCCCCTGATGCCTCCAAGAAGGCCCCAAGACGGCCCGATAGGGCCCAA
>CAUYUJ010016660.1:630492-790492 GCA_963575745.1 Prorocentrum cordatum | reverse complement strand
TCCCAGGGCCCGACACGCGAAAACCCTCCAGTTTGGGTATTTGGTGTTCGAAATCATTTCTGGCGATCATGGCTAAAACAAGGTGGCGCACCATAACTCTGATCCACGATCCAGGCAGGGCGGCGGCATGGGCCGAGGGCACCTAGATCCGCCGCCCCCTGTCGATTCATCGCAGGGGTGCCTGGCGTGCTAGACCCTTTCGGTTTTGGTTTTGGTCCTTTTTGCAAAAGAACCCCCCCTGGGGCTCCGGCGCGTCCCGCCAGGGTCCCGGGAGGATTGCCACGGAGCAGGATTTCCAAAATTTGTCCTCCAAGACGGCTGAAGATGGCCTCCAAGATGGCCACGTTGGCCCAAGATGGCCTCCAAGATGGTCTCCAAGTCCGCCCAAGAGAGGAGGAGATGCCTCCAAGTCCGCCCAAGAAACCTCCAAGACCGCCCAAGACGGCCCAAGAGGTGCCCAATGCCAAAGAGGCCTCCAAGACGGCCTAGGAGGCCTCCAAGAGGTCCTCCAGGAGGGCCCGAAGAGGCCAAAATCATTGATTGTCATTAGGTTTCTAAAGGTTTTTCGTATTTGCTCCTTTTCGGCTTTCCGACTACCCAAGACGGCCCACGAGGCCGCCCAAGATCGCCCCCACAGCGCCAAAGAGGCCTCCAAGACGGCCTCATGACTGCCCAAGAGGCCCCCAAGATCGCCCCAAGAGGGCACAAAGACAACCCAAGAGGCCTCCAAGACGCCCAAGATGGCCTCCAAGACGGCCCTGGAGCACCCCAAGAGGGCCCCAAGTCGGCCCAGAGAGGCCCCCCAAACGGCTTCCGACGGCGTCAGACGGGCCAGGAGCCCACCAAGATGGCCGAAGTTGGCTCGAAGCTGGCCCAAGACGGCTCAAGAGGCCTCCAAGAGGGCCTCCAGGAAGGCTAGAAAATGCACAAAAAAATGATGTTCGATCGGATTTTGACATTTGCTTCTTTTCGGCATCCGAAGGCCCGATACGTCCCAAGAGTCCTCAAAGATCGCCCAAAGATCGCCCAAGAGGCCTCCAAGATGGCCCCAGAACGGCCCCCAAGATCGCCCCAAGAGGCCCCTAAGACGGCCCAGGAGGCTTTTAAGACGCCCAAGACGGCCTCCAAGACGGCCCTGGAGCATTCCAACAGGGCCCCAAACCGGCCTAGAGGGGCCCCCTAAACAGCTTCAAAAACGGCCGAAGATGGTCCTAAGGTGGCCCAAGACGGCCCAAGAGGCTTCCAAGAGGGCCTCCAGGAAGGGCCGAAAAGGTCAAAATCATTGATTTTCCATTCGTTTGGCCCAAGAGGCCTCCAAGACGCTCAAGATGGCCTCCAAGACGGCCCAAGAGTCCTCCAAGACGTCCACCAAGAAGGCCCGAAAGGGTCAAAATAGCCTCCAAACGGCCAAGACGACCTTCAAGATGCCCACGTGTTCCCTGAAGGCTTTCCAAACCGATTCGGGGAACACACGGTCCGATAGCTTGGCAGGTCTAGCCTCAACGTTCGGCCACACAGGCGCTTTCAAAAAGGCAGGGGGCGGCGGTGATTCGCCGTAGGCGTCTTCGATTACGTCCACGAAAACGTGTTGCAGCATCACCGGGATACAGTCGGGGCGTTGACCCAAGGAACCTTGAATAAGGAACGAGGCCCCTTTTTTCCATAAGTTAGCCTTCGATTTCCCATCGAAGACCAAAAGAACACCTAAGGCAAACTGTGAAAGAAATGAAGGACACGGAGCCCCTCCCCAACGAAAAGGGTTCCTTCTTCAGCGCCCCGACTGTAGTTCGGCGGGAGGCAACGAAATCAGCCAGCGAGAGGGAAGGGTGGAACGTCGCAGGAAGAGCCCCTCCAATCGAACCCTCGGCCAAACTATGGCTGGTTCAAGTTGGGCGCCCGAACTATCCGGGGTAACTCGGGTCCGGGGTAAGTCGGGTTCGGAATCTCTAAAAACCAACCCGAGTTAGCCCTGACCCGAATTACCCCTGATGATTCGGGGCTCTGGACGCCCGAATTATCCGGGGTAAGTCGGGTCCGGGGTAACTCGGGTTCGGAATCCCGAAAAACGAACCCGAGTTAGCCCTGACCCGAGTCACCCCTGATGATTCGGGGCTCTGATCAAGTCAAGTCGGCATGGGCACTGGGCTCTGACACCGCGCCGATCGTCCAATCTTGAGCGACCTCCCTGTCCTGCAACGGGGATCCTTCAGTCTTGAACGACTCACCCGGCCCAGGCCGCCTCTGGCCAGCCTTCCCGCGCCGGGTGTCGCCACCGCGTCGGCGCGGGGCTCGTCTGCAGGAGCGAGCCGTGAGCCGTCCTGGAGCACCCCGTGGAGCACGGGCGGGGTGCACGGCCCCCCCGAAGCATCCCTCCCCTGGCCATCGCTCGGACGTCCATTTCCTGTGTTTTTTTCGGTTTCGTGCGTGTTTTTTTCGCCAAATGGTGGAGGATGCTCCTCGAAAGTCCTCGCCGAGAAAAAATGCACACGTCCGAGCGATGCAAAATCCCAGCCCGAGCGGGCGAGCCAGGCACACCCCCGAACGGGAGGGAGGGGAAGAGGCACCGCCGGGAAGCATCCGCAGCCATGGCCGCTGGAGTCCTGCCCTGGGCCCCTGGGGGCTCTGGGCACGGATGCCTCCCCGCCCGCAGGGCAGAAGAGCAGATGTCCGTACCCACCACTCCTCGAGAGGTACCTAGGTCCCTGGGCGTGGCTCCGAGGCGGTGGGCGTAGACACAGTCTGGCGGCCGAGGGAGGAGCAAGGTGAGTCCAAGAATCCCACCAGCCCTGCAGGGCGTAAATGGTTTAGAGCGCTTCCTCTTCCAACTCCCCTTCTTCCCCTCCGATGGGGGGCTTGGGCCTTCCCCTCCCCCCCCCTGGACCTGGAGGGGAGGTTTCGCGACCCATTGGAGCGTCCAAGAAGGCCTCGGTGAGAAATCGGAAATCATTGATGTTCCAATGCTATGGGGAGGCTAATATAGTATCCCCCTTCTTTGATCGAACTCCTCCACGATGGCCCCCAAGGCTCTCGAGTACCCCAAGAGGCTCCAAGAGGCGCCCAGGGGGCCGAAAAGGGCCCCCCAAGAGATTCCCAAGAGGCTCCCGAGAGACCCTAAAGAGACCCCCGAGAGACCCCGAAAGGCTCCCCGAGGCATCCAAATCGCTCCAAGAGGCCCTCAGGACTGCGAATAGGCCCCCAAGACGCCGAAAGAGGACCCCGAGAAGCTCTGAATACACATCCGAAGACTCCGAGAGGCATCCAAGAGGCCTCTGGCCATTCTGCTCGCCCTCCTCCTCCTCCTCCTCCTCCTCCTCCGCCTGTTCGTCCTCCCTTTTCCCCCTCCCCCTCCCCCTCCTCCTCCTCCGGTTCCTCCACCACCCTCCCCCTCTTGGGATATGAGGGCTTCCCCAGCCTGCTATTCCACTGCATGCTCATCCACATCCCTGATCAGGGCAACTCGCCTGTTCTGGATGGGCTGGTGGGGTCACGCGAAGCGTCGATAATCAGTTGTTAAATATTAACTGAGGGGCCTATTTACATATCTATAATCATATTTAGGAGGAAGAGCTCTGAGGCCGATCGCAACACATTCTTGAGCGGCACAAAGGACCGCCGGAGCCGCGTCTCTCGTCATCGCGGGTATCACAGCAGGCAACAGCAGCTGGAACGCCGCGGCTCGATAGCCGCAGCAGCCGCGGGGGAATACCGATACGGTCAACCCCCCGTATACGGCAGGTTCGTGTCGTGTCGACCCCGGCGTTGGTTCCCGCCATCGCGGGGCTCGCTCAACCTTGAACGATCGGCCGCTCCCGAAACGCCAGGATCGTTCAACATCGCCCGATTCTGGGTCGCTGGCGGCGTTCAACCTTGAACACCCGAGGCGGGGTCGCCGCGGGTCGACACGACGCGAACCGACCGTTGTAAGGAGGCGCGATGAGGACGCAAGGGCCGCGGACGCCCATTTCGAAGCTTTTCGAGCGGGGCGCGGCCAACGAAAGTGGCCAGGGATGGACCGAGGAGGCAAGGATGCAAGGGTACCCTTGGGAAGGCTGCCCATCCTTACCACGCGTGTTGACTGTACATCTCTCGCCGTCATGATCACGGAGCATATGGATGCAAGGCGCCTGGAAGGTACCGAATCGTGGGCACTCTTAGGCTGAGAAAACAGAAAACATCGAAGGCCCGCTTGGAACCGAAGGATGTCAGGGCCCCTAGGGCCCTTGCTCCGAACAATCATCCTTAATGTCTGCTTCGACTGGAAAACATGTTTTGTCCTACTCTTCCGTAAAGCATTGCCCGATCACTAACTCTGTTGTGCAAGACAAGCGCACTTTGAGAAACGCATTTCAGGCTGGTGACGTCTTGCCGCATACAGGCTTTAGCCGTTTGAAGCAGGGGGCTCTGCAGAGATGAACGTATGGCATCCTTTGGCATTCTTAGAACATGGGGGAAAAAACGCGCAGCGACAAGCGCTTGTGGCATGGACTGGACCCCGTCCATTACGCAGAATTCCGTGCCTCCAAAGGCGAAACGTGAAACGACGGAGGTCCATAGGGCACCCCGTGAAGCGATGAACGGACGGACTGAATATTGATTGTTTATGTGCTACTTTGTCTGCAGTCTCTTGCTTGGCGAGTGTAAGAAGATTGGGTGTGAGAAGCATTGAGAGTGGCGCGTGCGACACGCATCAAGACTTGTAGGACTCGCGCGAGCGCGGAAGCCCGCGCAAGGCGCGCTCTGGCGCATGCTGCCACTGTCCCCCAGACCCCCCGAAAACGGACTACTCACACTGGGAGAGCAACAGCGCAGACCGAGACGTACGCACGGCTCCGTGACTCGGGCACGCACGCACGTTTCTAGTGTATGGGTGATTCCGAAGCAGTGGTGCGGGGTCGAGGCGTAACGAATCGTCGCAGCCTTACGAGCTCAAGCACCACAGCGCTATCGCCAATCCAACTCTGCACAATATTTGTTCAGTGAAGGCTGCAACACTAGCTAACCAAGCGCGATCATAGTCACTGAATTCGTGCCACGCATGCATGCAGTGTCGCATGTGTGCAGGGCGTACAGCGTCGCGAATCAGAACACGTAACGACCCCTCGTGCGGAACGTAGCGCTCCCACGGAATGCGACCGAAATCCTTCGACGGATACGCAAGCATCAGCTGCTGTGAAGTGCACGCGGCACTCGACACCTTTCTCGCCCAAGAGGGCGAGACGGGGTTTTGGGGAGGGGCGGGATGACGAGGCGGGAGATCCTGGTGATGATGCTGCTGATGATGACCACGAGGCACAAGAGAAAGAGGAGGCTCCTCCTCCTCCTCCTCCTCCTCCTCCTCCTCCTCCTCCTCCTCCTCCTCCTCCCTCCTCCTCTCCTCCTCCTCCTCCTCCTCCTCCTCCTCCTCCTCCTCCTCCTCCTCCTCCTCCTCCTCCTCCTCCTCCTCCTTCCCCCCCCTCCTCCTCCTCCTCCTCCTCCTCCTCCTCCTCCTCCTCCTCCTCCTCCTCCTCCTCCTCCTCCTCCTCCTCCTCCTGGATGGGCCCGTGCACACGAAAAGAAACCCGGCCCGCCGCGGCGCACGCGCGAGCAGGCCCCCGAGGGGCGGCCCCGGGCCCTTTGGCGCAGAGCCGGTGCGCGAGCCTGCGGCGGCGCGCGCTGCGGAACAGCTAGACTCGAACGTCCCTGCGCGACCGCCCCCTGGGACAGCTTCTTGTAAGCGCCTTGTCGCGGGGGCGCGCAAGCACGGATTGGCGATCCATGGATATGGCGCGCGGTCGCCGAACCCATGGATCGGGGGAGGTGCCCTCCCCAGGATGCGGCAGGTGCCGCCTCGCTCGGCGGCGGAGATCCGCGATTTCCCGTGGAAGCGGGACCCGTCGCTAATCCACGCCCCCTTAATCCACGTTTGCGATCGCCTGATTGTCGAGAGGCGATGGGCACTAGTTATTGAGATGAACAAGAGCTGTCCATAGGCACAATTCCGATTTGGCGTCTGCTATCTGCTGCGGGCGGGGCGAAAACAAATCCAAAGACGCTTCCCCTAACGACCTTTCTGGTGCCACGCGCGGGGGCGGGGGCTGGAGACAGCACGCATGTCTGTGCGGTGTCAAGGTCAGGTCCCATGGGAGCAGGATGAGGAGCAGTGGGATGGAGGAGGAGGAGGAGGAGGAGGAGGAGGAGGAGGAGGAGGAGCGACACTGGCCAGCAAGGGAAGGGCGGACAAGGGAAGCAGGACGATCCAAGCAGAGAAGAGCGAGAGACAGCAACAATGGAGGAAAGATAATCCGCTGCCCTTCTAGAGGGCTATCCCACCATCGGACAGCGAGGCGAGCCACAACGCAGCGGGGACTCACGACCCCGTACTTCTACCATACAAGTTACGGGTAGAGTCATCTCTCCGTTCCAACTGCTGCAAACGAGCCTTGGCATGCTTCCGCAACCGGGCCGAAGTTATAGAAGAGTGTTTTGAATCATGGTAGGCTTTGCTGTATATGTCGAGGGCTAGAACAACGGAGGCCAGCGTCTCGTGAGGCATGGGAAAATGACGCCAAACACACAAGCGATCTTGCCATCCACCGTACTGGAAGAAGTTAGGGAGAAGGGGCAAAAGGAGAAGAAGAGGTTCAAAGGTGGGGCAAACAACAATGTGCCTCAGACAATCGCCCCGGGGGGCATTGCAGGCGCGGCAGCGCTGTGCAATCCTGAACCGACCAGTCGTGCACCACGCATTGTACAACGTGCGAAGGAAGGAGGAGAGGACACACAGAGGGAGGAAGGGAGAAAGCTCGGCGATTACCGTGGTCAGGGACATCTCCTGATCCTGAGTGAGGTCAGGGTCAAACTTCCGAGCACGTCGCACAAGCACTGTGTTGCACGAGTAGCTGGAAGAATCTATCAAAAAGGCCTCAACCTTCTTCTGACGGTGGGAGGAAGGAGGAGGGAGGCCCGGCGCCGACTACACAGAGCAGCATCAGCTCCAACTCTCGCCGGCCCCGCCTGCAGCAGCGGACGTCCAAACAGCGACACCACCTGCAAACGTATTCTCACCGTGCAGGCCCATGGTTACTACGGCTATGTTCTTGCTGCACCTTTTCTCGGGCAGACGTCGAATCGAGGATTTCCAGTACCATTTCGAGATGAACATTCGGGAATGTAACTTGGTAGTACTATCGATCGACGTGCAGATAGACCCCGACAAAGGAGACCTGACGAAGCCAGACGTCGTCGAGTTTTGGTGCGCAGCGATACGACAGGGCAAAATATTTGGTATTGTGGCGGGCCCGCCCTGCGAGACGTGGTGCTCATCGCGCTGGCATGCCGCCGAGGGGAATGCACCACGACCACTACGCACACATGAATCCCCCTGGGGCATACAAGCAGCTAGTCAAGCGGAGCATCAACAGATCGCGCTAGCCAACGAGCTATACAGGACAGCTTTACTACTCATCACCACGGGCCTGCAGTACAACGTTTCAGCCGTACTCGAGCATCCCGCCCCAGCCACCTGGTGCCCTCAAGCGCCTAGCAGCTGGCAGCGAGCAGAGACACTCTGGCTCCTGGAGCAGACGGGCGTCGAACTTCACTACATAGACCAGTGCCAGTTTGGGCAGGCTGCGAGAAAACCAACATGTCTGATGGCGGCACACCTCGGTGAACTCGCACAGGAGCTAAGGGCGGTACCTGGGGGACAGCTATGCCGACATACGGGACATGCCAGAGCTTACGGACGAGACGGCCAAGGCGGCTGGAGGACCGCCCCCCTCAAAGAGTATCCATCAAGGCTGTGCAAGGCAATGGCTACCGCTTTCGCAGCCCACTGGGGGCAGCTTGCTGACGAAGAGGCAATGTGGGCCGAAACGGATGAATGCTACCACAGGTTCTACGCCCCCTTGGATTACTACATTGAGCCAGAGCAGCTCGGCCATGACTGTCACAGGGCATGGGGCAACCATCGGCGCTAGCAGCTGGCACTGCAGCGGCACTACATTATTTGGTGCAGTTAGTCGAGTCAAGCGTTCAGTATTATATACTTCAGCCCCTGAAGGGAACATTGGTCTGCAGTTTGGCGCAGACCACCGGCCTGCTACAGATTTGAGGGCAGCTGGCGTTACAATATTGTATACAGAGTATTTCAGATTGGCAGCAGACGTGTCAGCATCAGCGCACCTACTGCATGGCCCAATACCCCGTTGCTACTGGGTTACTGGCACGGCTGCGACCTGGACAACGATTGCGTGCCACACTCGAGGGGGGGGGACCCGTAGCGCCCATACGGGTGGGCACGATCCCTCAATGGCGACGGAGCGTGCCCCCCCCTCGAGCACTTTCTGGATTTAGCGACTTTCCTTTGGCATATATTTCTATGATTATCTTGCGCCCTGGACAAGGCATTACGGAGTGCTGCTTAAGTCCTGAGGAAGCCCCGAATGCGTGGGAAGACCTCAGGCAGCGTCGCCAAGTTTTGCTATGGTTAGAACGCAAGTCCTGGGGAAGCCCCGAATGCGAGGGAACACCCCAGGCACAAGTCGCCACGTTTTGTTGTGTACCCCGGCGGCGACTGGATATCTACAATTTGGATGGCGCCAGCTGGCTGGCAGCGGGCGGCCCATTGGCCGCCAGCGTACCACCGACCGACATCGACAGCATACCCAGCACGACCCCACACACAACTCCTGCCAAGTCAACGCTGTCCTGGTGAGGATCAAACTTCGAGACGGGCTCGAAGGGCTGGGGGGGAAGGACGAGTACTTCCCGCGCCCGCCAGCGGGGATGGTGAGGGGCAGGGGGGGGGTAGGACGGCCACTACCTGCGCCCCCGCGGTCCGCCCTAGCTCGCCACCCCCACCATTCCCATGGAGAAGGAGGAGCTACCCGATCGCCCGAGGGCGAAGCTGGACAGCCGAGACACCCCACTCCGACGATAACAAGTACCAGGCCTGGGGTTCGCCCCCACCGAGGGCACCGTGACCCCTAGCCATAGCGGGACGAGGTGGGACAGCAACGACCCCCACTTGAAGTCGGTGCATGGAGGCCTTGGTAGCCCACAACCAACACAACACCAGCAACGAACCGACCCCCAACGACCGTCCAACTCGCTCCACATCTTGCACTCAGCCCCCATACATCGACATCTACAACATCCGTGATCAGCACCCCCCTGCACCTCAAAAGCAGGGGGGTCATGACTGACGACGGCAGCACCGCAGCTCTACATGGAGCCCTACAAGCGCAAGCTCTACATGGTGCAGCTCTGCAACGTCAGGCAGTACTGGAGGTATACAGCGTCAGTCACCATGGAGAATTACAAGCCATGGAGTACTCGACCAGAAGGGGCAGCCTGCCCCGCGGTGAGGGAGACACAGCGCCTGGCGCCGAAGGGTGTCTCCCCACCGCCCTCGCGTGGCAGGCGAGGAGATTGCTGCAGAGCCGCCGGAGTCCAAGAGAGGCTCGGCGGGCCTCCACAGCGCTAAGCGCCGAAGGGTGGAGGCCGCCGCAGAGAAGGCGGCCATCCATCTGAGGACCTGGCGGCTGGGCTCAGCGCGAGGCGCCGAAGGGAGCCCAGCCGCCACACAAGAGGCCGACCGCCCACAAAGAGGCCGAAGGCCTGGCTGCGCGCCGAGCTGGCTGAGCTGGCACGGGCGAGCGCGGCGCCCGCTGAGGGCCCAGACGGGCCCTCATCTTTTTAGTTTTGCTGAAACCCGGCCCCCCTTCTCCCTTCTCTGTGATTATTTGGTCCCTGGCTCCCTGCTTTCCTCGGGGTCGGGTTCCCGGGGCCGCTGTCTGAGTGCCCGCACGGCCCTGGAGGGCCGCTGCAGAGCGCTCCGCGCCCGCGGGGCGCGCGACAAGACGCTGCATAGCGAGAAACGTAGAAACGTAGGGAGGCCCGGCAGAGAAGAGAGGGAATGCCAGTTTTCGAGCATATGTCGAAAATGCGATTCCCGCCAAAGCGGCTGGAATTCCCATGCAATGACACAGTCGTCGGAGGAGGCAAAATCTTCGAGCAGGGACTTGATGTCGAAGAACGCTTTAGAATGCTCGGCAGCACGGAACAGAGCAGCCCAACCAGCGTGCTCCAGGCACCTACCTTGGAGGGGAAGACCGAGAGAGCGGAGGGAGCAGAGGAAGGGGGAAGGGAGGGCGAAACGCGGGGCAGAAATCACAACCTGCAGCATTTCACGCTCAATCCGAAGCGCATGCTGGGTTGGGGAGGTGAGCTGAGCAACGTATGAGAGAGTACTGTAAGCGAACATGATATAATGGCTAAGGGACTTCTGAAGCCCAAGGCCCAGGCTCCGCACAAAATGACTGCCGGCCTGGTATTTTACAAGCGGCTCAGCCCACGTAGCAGACCGGCAACCGTGCCCAAGGTGTACTCCAAGATACTTCCCACATCGACTGACTTGAACGGCAAGGTCTGGGAAGCCGGCCTCGGCCATGGCGCTCAGGAACTCGGAGGACGAGAAAGGGCCGAGTAGTACTATGACAGTTTTCGCAGCGTTGAGTTCCAAGCCCAGTGCAGAACCAACCACCTGCCAGATACGCAGCGAGATGGCCAGGCTGAGCACGATGTCCCACGATGCCAATCCTAGGTCGTCCGCAAATGCTCTGAGGGAGGAGATGCATGGTGGTAGGCGCGCGGCGTGCATCCGTATGACTGGGTCAGAGCACAGGGCGAACAAGCTCCCAGAGAGTGGGCAACCTTGTTTGATGCCCCTCTTGCAAAAGAAGCCCACCCCATAGACGCCCCGGTGATGGACCTCCACCCACACGTCCTGATACAATGCCCGGATGGCCTCAACCACATAGCTGGGGATCGCCATGGCGGCAAGAGTCCAGAAAATAGCTGTATGAAGAAGAGGAGGGGGAGGAGGAGAAGGAGGAGGAGGAGGAGGCGGAGACGGAGGCGGAGGAGGAGGAGGAGGAGGAGGAGGACGAGGAGAAGGAGGAGGACGAGGAGGAGGACGAGGAGGAGGAGGAGGAGGAGGAGGAGGAGGAGGAGGAGGAAGCGGAGGACCCCCTCCCATCACCCTGGCCAGCCCCCTCATCTTTCCCGCTCCCTCCTTGTCCCCCTCCCCGCCTCCTCCCCCCCGGGCCCTCTTGGCTGTCTGGGAAGAGGGCCTCTGGCCCTGAATGGGCTGTACTATCTACGGTCTGCCCTGGGGCATCCTCGGCAGCGCCTTCCTTCAATTGGGCCCCCTGGGCCTCTTGGGCCTTCTTATCCTGGGAGCTCCAAAATGCCTTCGAACACCTCTAAGCGTGCCCTCAATCTCGAATCGCCCTTTCATGCATTGAGTCGAATGACAGTGCCCGTCGGAGGACGCGTGGTCAGACTGGGCCTTCGCAGCATCATCACAAGGGCACGCGACACCAACACATCGCGTGCACTGCAGATCCCGTGAGCCAAAATTTGAAGACGGTGAGCTGCCTTTCCTGTTCTTTCCCCCCTCCTCTCGCCGTGTTGTGGCGGTAGCCTCTGGCTTCGTCGATGGCGGCTTCCCTTTTCTTCCTCTTCTCCCCTTCTCTGCCAGTGTACACGCCGTCCCAAAAGCACCAGCAATACATCCCAGTGCCATGACTAGACTTCGCGACACACTGCAGAAAGTATCGCAACGCAGACAATCACATGGTATCGATACGCCTACTCGTCGCTGCTCTCGTTCCCGCACCCCCACTACCTCAGTAGCACCCGATTGCTTCTCACTGCACGCGAGAGAAGAATCGCCAACGAACCCGCAAAACCGTTCAAGGCTGCTATTCACGGACATGGGCAAAGATCACATATCCTACGATACAGTCGGACCTAGGACAGAAACACATCCTTCAAGAACATGAGACCATCCGCCGGCCCAAACACACAGAACAGCCAAGGGTACACTCCCCAAGATGCACAAAAACATCCAACAAGCACGAAGAACATTAGGGCACCATCCCCGAACCGACCTCGATTGCATACCCCAGTCCGACCGTATGTCTACTCCGACAGACTCAGCGGGCGGCCCAGCGCACGATTCCCACCCGAGGGCGCGCGTGAGAGCGAGGGCACCCCACAGCTTTTGTTGCGAGGCACCGCGCGGCCCGTCGGGCCGCTGCTGGGTCTGTTCTGCTCCGGAGGAGTGGCAGCGAAGTCGGAGCGGACGAGAGTGGGGGCACGGCCGGACCTAGGACAGAAGAACATCCCTCAAGAGCATGAGGCCTTCCGCCGGTCCAAACACCCCAGACCATAAGATCACCGAGGGTAACCGCCCCCAGGATGTACAAGAAAGTCCAACAAGCACGAAGAACATGAGGGCACCCTCCCCGAACCGACCTCGATGTCGTACCTCGGTCCGACCGTAGAGGAGGGGTGGGGTCAGCAATTCAGCTTCGGCGGCGACGATAAAGGGCGAATAGCCCAGGGGTGGGCATTACTCGTAACTATTCGCCGGGGAGCCTTGTCGAAGACGTAGATCATGGGCGCCCCTGGATACACGTCGTTCATGTCGAATCGTGCTCAATTCTAATTGTGCTCGTTTCTGATTGTTCCTGGCCCCCTAGTGGCCAGAAGAGGCCCAGGATAGAACAATTAGAAATGAAAAGATCTTGGCCTCCAACAAAAACCAAAGAACTTTCGAAGCATAGGAGATGAACAGTGTGTGTATGTGTGTGTGTTGCTCTCCCCTAGGCTCTTTGCCCCGATCGTCGCCTCTGACAGCGGCACGCAGTCAATTCTTCCAGCGTCTCCCCGGCGCTGGGGGCGACCATGCGTCGAGGGGGGTGCTGGGCGGCGGGGCCGGCACCCGCCGCTGGCAGCACACTCTCGCCCCCCCCGCCCCCGGTCTTCCGCCCCAGTATGAACGATTCTGACTTTTGACCGAACCAGGCAAGATGATGTACCAACGTCGTCGCCAACCTGCTGCTCACCAATGATTTCTTGCATGTTCACTTGAGCATCTACGTCATATGTCAACGCAGTGCTCTTTCACCTTTTTATACTGACCCCGCGATGGTGGCAATAGGGGCTCGACCACAACAGTCCTTCCGCAAAAAAACCCAGCCCGGAGACCCCAGGGCGTCCACTGCTTCTTGGTGCGGGAGCATCGCGCCTTCCACCGTGAAGCAATCGAAACCCAAGAAGGGTGTTTCTTGGCATGGGAAGAGGAGGAGGAGGAGGAGGAGGAGGAGGAGGAGGAGGAGGAGGAGGAGGAGGAGGAGGAGGAGGAGGAGGAGGAGGAGGAGGAGGAGGAGGAGGAGGAGGAGGAGGAGGAGGAGGAGGAGGAGGAGGAGGGGGGAGGAGGAGGAGGAGGAGGAGGAGGAGGAGGAGGAGGAGCAGGGTGTTACTTGGCATGGGTCTCCACTGCATGTTCCACGCGCGGCCCCTGGAGGTCCCGACCCATCCGGGGGCAAAAAAAACCTCGGGCGCGAACGCCTCGGCGGGCCGCCGCGGGTCCAGGCCGCCCGCGCTCGTGTCGAGGCCTCGGCCCTTCCCAGATGCCATCCTGGCCAGCTTCTCGAGCTGCGTCCAGGCATGGCCACGAAAAATGCCCCCCCGAAAACATATACAAATGCTGAATGTTGAGTCCCGGGGGGGGGACGCCAACACTCGGAAAATTATGACGTCGGAGGTCTGAATCGGGGTGACAACAAGAGGCCGCGGAGGGAAGAGAGAAGCAACGATATGAAGGAAGAAGGGATGGGGGATGATGGCAGGCCCCCTCCACCAGTGTCCTAAGCGTCCAACCAAGAAACGGGAATATGACAATGTTTGTGGTGATGATGATGATGATGCAGATGACGACGACGACGACGATGATGATGATGATGATGCTGATGATGACGATGATGTGGACGACTCCGTGGCCAGACGATTCTTTTTGTGCAAGAGGGCGCGAGGCGAGGACTCGAAACCTGATGCCGCAGGGGCCAGCACCAGGCCAAAGAAAACATTCTTGAGTTGGGAGAAAAGGGGGGGAGGGAGAGACTTGAGAATGGAAGCGCGGCCCGAAAGAGAGCCACAAATAGCCGCGGGCAGCATAATGTGGACGACTCCGTGGCCAGACGATTCTTTTTGTGCAAGAGGGTGCCAGGCGAGGACTCGACATCTGATGCCGCAGGGGCCAGCACCAGGTAATATGGCTAGTCCAAGACACTGGCTGAAAGCCGCAACACTTGAATGAACACTCGCACACATCTCGATAGTCGGGAGACGTATCGCAGGCTATCGACGCTGTTGGCCATAATTTCACATGCGAATCGTCGGATACAGGCAGGTGGGTGGCGCGCAGCGCTGCGCATCTGACGGTCTAACGATGGGATGCCTAACTCGCCGGGGTGTCGCTTGCGAGTGCGACGGCACGGCGAGGCAACAGGCGAACAGGTCAGGGATAGCCGATCAACATTCTTGACGTTCCAGCTTGCAAGTCGATTGCGGCCAGCGTACATGCATGAGTCGAAAACTGTCGAAGAAGAACACTGGCCCACAGGGGTGGTGCACGCACGGCCGTCCCATATAAAAGACGCGTCGGGATGGCATAAAATGGCGGGCACTTTCTTATCACAGCATTCAGACAGGACGCGCAAGTACTGATCCTGAAAAAGGTTGGCGATGCAAACAGATCGAGCTTTAAAATTGGTCAAAGACGGGAGGCCGCGAGGATGCAGCTTAGACCGCACAGCAGGGGACTGACGAAGCCAGGTAGCGGTGTCGGGCCCCACCCACGCGCGCGAGAGGCAGCTAGAACGAATCCAGCCTAAGACGCGCCGTATCACTGCGGGATCGGTGATGTCGCCACCTGCGTGGCGACTCGAGTCGAGGTGCACGGCGCCGAAGCCCAACCGCTGCAGGGCGCGGGCCGCCCCGCCGTCGCAGCCGAGCACCAGCGCAGGGCAGTGCCTGCTTCTCGTAGACGCCCGCCTGGCAGAGCGCCACAGGCGCGTCA
Source organism: Prorocentrum cordatum (assembly GCA_963575745.1). Lineage (NCBI taxonomy): Eukaryota > Dinophyceae > Prorocentrales > Prorocentraceae > Prorocentrum > Prorocentrum cordatum. The sequence goes on along the minus strand of CAUYUJ010016660.1, from coordinate 775,581 downwards.
GGCGAAGGCCCACCGTGCAGTGATCTGTGGGGGCTGCGGCCTGACAACAGGCGGCGTCGGCGCCACTGCCAGAGGCACCTTCAGTGGGAAGACGCCCGAGGCCGTGGTCTGCAGGATGAGGTCGTTCATCTGCCTGTCCACCTGCTCGCCGAACTCCACGACGTTCTGGCCTAGGCTGGCGAACCGCTGCTGCATGCGGGCCCGCTTCGCGTAGCGGAGGAGGCTCTGGTCCGTCCTCCAGCGGCCGCGGTCCTTGACCTCCTTCCTCGTGCGCCTGAGCGACAGCAGGTCGTCGGACGCACCCCCATGACGAAGCGTGGGTTCGAGAGTCAACTCGGTCTCCAGACCGAGGGCAACTGCCGCTCGACGGAACATACTCCGCACCTCGTCGGGGGCGAAGGTCCACAGGCCGTCGGTCGGGCCCTTGTCGTGAACCAGGGCCTCCAGGAGCGGCCAGATGGTCGGGTTGTCGACGATCGCGCTCTCGTCCATCTCGCCCGTCTTGCCAGGGCGGTCGAGGCAGGCGTCGTTGACGATCAGGGCCCAGTGGCCGTGCCCCAGGACGCCGTCGGGTCGAGGTCGTATCGCGCTCCCCGCCGTGAGGCGGTATGCCTCGCTGGGCCTCAGGTATGTGTCAAGCATCAGCCTGACGAACACAGCCATGCCGAAGAGCTTCCACGCTATCAGGACACCCACGATGGACGCCATCGCCGCTCGAGGAAGAGGGGGTCGCATCTGCGGGGGAACGAGCTTCCGCCAGCCTGTCAAGGCGCGAGCCGCCCGTGGGCACGGAGTCCTGCCAGCGAGGATCGCGGGCAGGTAGTGCTTCAGAGCGGCCATGAGTACACGGCCCGTGGCACTGTCGAAGCCGTCCAGAAGGAGGTTCACGAAATAGGTAACTAGGATGACATCGACCTCCCCTGCCGTGGAACGTCTGGGACGTCCAGCGGCACCACTCCTCGAACTTCTTGGCGGCGCCCCAGTAGTTGGCCATGGTCGTGTCCGACACGGCGGCCGTCTCCAGCACCGACAGGGCCCCTCGGGCGAGCAGCACTGGCCCAGGATGGGTCTTGGTCCTTTGCTCCGCCAGAGTCGTGGTCCGCTGCCGTCGAAGTTCGGGGGGCATTCGCTTGGTGCTCCTCGAAGGTCGGCCCGACGAAGAAGCCCGTCCTGGACGGCGAGTCAGCGGCATTGCTCTCGCTGGGGATCCACCGAATGGCGTGGCGGATGCCCGTGGCCGCCGACAGGGCGCATAGACGGCGTAGAGGGTCGCGAAGGCCTCGGGCGCCAGAACGGCCCTTGCCAGCAGCAAGAGCTAGAGCCAAATTGTCAACGGTGAACAAGATGCGATGATGACGAAGCCGTCCAGACCGAGCCGAGTGTCGCATCGCAAACCCGAGAGCCTCCGCCTCGTATCGCATAATGTCCAAGCCGAACCTCGAGTGACACGAACTGTGTATCGTGGCCCAGCCGTCGAAAGCCGTGATCGAGTCGGGAACTTCGTCGAAGCCGTCGAGGGAGGCAGCGTCAGCTGGTTGATGTAACGATGATGGCGTAGACGGAGGGCACTCAGGGGTCTTAGGAGGCCTCGGACTGAGGCGGCGTTCTTCGAGGCAATTTTTGTCCACGGTAGCTTCAAGCACAGTGCGAGGCTCGATCCCGAGAGCGTGGGCACGGGCGTGCACGGCGTCGGAGAAGCGATAGCGCCATCTCTCAGACAAGCGCCCAGCGGCCGCGACGACCTCCTGGTCGGCGGTCTTGCGGCAGACCCCGATGCCGTAGGGGGAGGCGTCGCTGCAGAAAGTAGTCGCCGACCACTCTGCTCTGACGTCGGCCCACCATAGCGGTATGAGGGCGGCTGCCGCACGCAGCTCGGCGATGACCGACGGCCACAGCGGCGCGGCCACTCGGGCGTCCAGGCTCATGAAGCGGTAGACTGCGTTGAAGATCGACAGCATGGGCCTATTGGTGATCATACCCCACGTACAGTGACCCACAACTGCTGACAAGGCCAAGGGCGATGCGAAGCCACGTCTAAGTAGACCAAGCAGGGCTTGACGCAACCGGCAGAGCCTGTCGATCTTACAGCGGACGATGCCGACGTCGCCGAGAATGTCCAAGCCAGTGAAGACCACGCGCTTGGCGGCGGGAGCGAACTCGTCGACGGGCAGACCCCTCGACACGAGCACGTCACGTATGGCCTGGCAGGCTGTCGTGGCCACCTCAGGGTCGAGGGACACGGTGGCAAAATTGTCTACGTAGCCCGCGCCAATGACGTCGGAGTCCTTCCGCGACGGGGGGATGGCAGCGCCGCCCACCAGCAAGGAGCTCTCGTCGATACCCGAGTCGAGGATGGCCGTGGTCAGGGCGGACTGGCAGAAGTGGAGGGCCCAGGACCAGCCCATCGGCATGACGGAGACGAACGGCTGCAGGAAGACGCTCGTCCCGATATTCATGCCATTGAGCCGCTTGAAGCCCAGGTGCCGATTCGGGACGACGGGCAAAGAAAAATATCGATGCAGATGTGGCGGTAACTTCATGTGGTAAAAAGCGCACTGAATGTCGCCCTGGGCCACGTAGAAGTCACGGTCGGCCTCGAGTGCGCTCCATGCCGACGGAGTCGGCAATCTCGTAGAGGGAGGGCAGAGAAGGACATGTTGGCCACCCGCGTGTCGAAGACGAGGCGCAGGTTGACGCCGTTGGACTTCTCGACGAAGAAAAAGCCAGTAGAGTAGGTAGCCTGGCGATCGGCGACCTCCCACTCAAGCATGCCAGCCTGGTCCAGGCGTAGCAGAAAATCAGCATACTCCCGAGGGCGAAACCGAAGGCGTGGATCCACATCGGGCGACCCCAGACCCGAGTCCTTCCTGAGAGCAGCTGCATCAGCAGGGCCACGTAGCATTTGAAGCCTCCACCCTGCCAACATAGAACGATCAGCTTCAGACGCGAGGTCAGCCGTCGGGACGGGCGCCACGTGCTTCGGCCAGGAGACGAGCTCCTTGTTGTAGGGTCTTACCCGAGACTCTCCAGAGTACCCAGGCGCCGATGCGAGCAACTCTGCGAGGGCTGCCTCGCATCTTGGAGGAGATTCGGAATATCCAGGAGGTAGTTCAAAATCGCGATACTGTTGAGCAAGATACTCCTCAGCGTCACTACGAGCACGCGGAGGAAGACCAGGAGGCGGGCTGATCACATCGTTCGGGTCGCAGTGGTACATGTCGTCGAGCGTGGACACCGCGTCGTTGTACCACTCCCGCCACGCAGCACCCCTGGCGGCCCGTCTGCGCGCCGACCCGCCCATGGATGAAGTGCCTGATCTTCGCTCCACAGGAATAGGGCGGAGGGGGAAAACGTCTCGCTGTCGAAGGGGTGGTGCAGCGAGGGGGCAATGAGCCTGGCTGGCGCCACTGTGGCGCGCCCCACAGCCAGGCCTGAAGTTCTCAGGCGCCGTGGCGCCCGCAAGGCCCGCTCCTCGCGAGCCTTGCGGCGCTCTTTGCTGATGGCGGCCTCCGCCCTCATCTGGTCTGCGATGTACTCCAGCAACTTCGGCGAGATGCAGAGATTGGCCTTGGAGACACCTGCGCCGAGGAAGTAGCTGGTCTCAGGTGAGCTGGAAGTCCCAGCTGAGGCGCCGCCTCTGGCCGCGGCCTTGGCCTTGGGGGCTGCGCCACTCGGAGGTGGCGATCGCGTCTCGTGCACCCGCTCCTCCAGGAGCTGAAGTTGGCGAGCGATGATCTCGAACGATGTCATCTCGGCGATCTGCAGCTGATCGTACACGACGGCGAGGTCCAGGACGCGGCAGAGCGTCTCGTGCAGCTTGGCGTGCTCGTCCTCGTCGGGCAGGGCCGTCGACGTGAGCCACCTCTGGTGCCGCGCGGTGGGCGTGCCCGCCATCGTCGACATGAAGGACAAACACCAGAGGAGGGTCCTCGGCCCTTGCACGGGCCAACCCTGCACGGGGGTCTCCGAGAGGGCGTTGACGGTCTCTCCGAACCTCCTCTCGCGCTCGCCCCTCGGGCTGAGCAGCCTCGGGAGGACCCTGAAGTCGCCAACGGGGGCAGGCGCCCCAGGGGCGGCGGCGGCGGGCGCAGCCTCCAGTGCAGGGGCGGGCACCAGCGGCAGAGCCCCAGCAGGCCCAGGCGGGGCGGCCCCCAGCGCGGCGGCCAGCGCAGCGACGCCAGGGGTGACGCCGAGAGGGGCCGCCGCAGCGGCCGCGGCCGCGGGGGGTATCGCCAGCGGGGCCGCGGCCCCCGCAGGCAGCGCCGCCCCTTCCCCGCCGGGAGGTGGCGGCAGGGCCGCAGGCGGCAGGGCTGCGGCAGCCGCAGGGTCCTCCAGCGGGAAGGGACCAGGCGGGACGCCCACGACGTTGCCCGCCGCGAGCGCCAGCGGCAGAGGGTCGGGGGGCCTCGGGTAGCCTGCGGCCACCGAGCGCGCGACAGCCGCCCACAGCTCCGAGGCCGTCGGGAGGCGGCGGAAGCGGTGCACCGCGACGCCCGCCAGCGCTGGCGGCGTGTCGCCTTGGCCCGCGAGCTGCAGGACCGCTCGCACGTCGGGGCCGACGGCGATGGGCTCGTCGTAGTCGTCGAAGTCGGGCGTGAGGATGTAGCCGAGGCCCCCGTTGACGCCAAGCAAGAGGCGCTCGTGCCACAGGGGTATGCCGCCGACGCGGTAGCGCAGCACGTGGAAGCTGCCCGCCATCACTGCAGCGCCGGGGCGCGGGCTCTGGCGTCACGAACCTGCTGAGCCGCGGGGGCGGCGATGTCGATGCCGTCCACGAACTCCACCACGGCGGGCGGCTGGCGGGCCGACGGTCCGAGAAGCCGCCGCGCCGCCCAGGCGCCTCCCACGGCCCCGAAAGCGAGGCCGATGGTCAGCGCGGCCACCGAGTAGGCCGTGACGAGGCCCAGACACGAGGGCTCGACCACGTGCCCGCCCGCGCAAGCGCAGACGCAGGCGGGGCAGGAGAGGGTCGGAGGCGCGGGGCAGGCCAGGTGCGGCGAGCAGGCTCCGCAGCTCGGCGCGGCGGCCCGCGCCACGACAGTGGCCCCCAGCGCCTGCGCCCCGTACCTCAGGACGTCCGCCGCATGGTGGGCGATGTCTTGCATCACTGGGCAAGACACCTGAGAGACTTGAGAATGGAAGCGCGGCCCGAAAGAGAGCCACAAATAACCGCGGGCAGCACTATAATGATGATGATGATGATGGTGATGATGATGATGATGATGATGATGGGGACGACGATGGCGAAACATGCGAACGACGACGCTGCTGATGATGGTGATGCTGACGACGATGATGATGGTGGCGATGTTGAATAATATGGTGGTGATGAAGGGACGATGTCATTACCGTGAGAATGCTGGTGAGGCTGGTAGTGGCGATGTTTTTCGCCAGCGGACGGATGGCGATGAACGGGGTGACAATCGATGCAGTCATTCGAACTGTAACCATATGCGCAGCGGCTGGGATTAACAGCGCAGGCGCTGGGCGCAATCAGTTCCGGGCCGTCTTAAGGGGCGGGCACCAGGGAAACGGCAGGCAAAGCGCGGAGAGAAGGATGGACGGGGAGACGATCAAGCCCGATCGGGCCATGCACGAAACCAGCCGCCCGAGAGAGCCGGGGAACCGCCGAACGGCGGCGGCAAGCGCGGGCGGAAGCGCTTCGAACTTGTCAGGACCTCGCGCACGGGCGAAGGCTGACAAGAAGAGACGTGCCGATTTGTGCAGACAGAACCGAATCGCATCAGTTATGGCCCACAGAGGTGACGACCGCTGAATGCACAGTGGCGACGGGATCGGAGCTCCATCCGCGGCACTCCAGACAGACTCGGCGACCGCCCCAAGAGGGGAAGCGGCGGCAGCATCCCCGTGATGCACATGTCCGAGAGGGAAGGCGGGCGGCGCGAGCCGCGGACAGAGAAGCGCCCTCTCGCAGCGCGGGGCAGACTCGAGAACCAGGGCTGTCAGCTCGGATGTCAACGCGCCCAGGCTTTCGCAACCCAGCGCGCCCCCGAGCAAATCGGGGTCCTCGAGCAGGGGGCCGCGGCGAAAACAAACCGACCATCGACGGCGACAACGGCGAAGGCGCAGCGAATTAGTGGCAGGAAGGACGCGCAAGAGGGAAGGCACAAAAACAAACAGCATCGGCGACGACATCAGACGCAGCAAAGGTCACGCAGGGGGGGGAAGGGGGGGCGCGAGAGAACGCGCGCGGAAGGAAACACAACAAAACATCCAACAAAGGCAGAGCGGAACGCCCGAGCATGTCGGGGCCACGCGCGCGAGCGCAAGCAGGGCATGATCAGCCGTGGCTAAATGTCGAGCAACCCCCGGAACGCCAAAGAAGAATGGGCGAGCCGGCTAACCCGCCAAACTACGGGCACGTTGAATGGGCGCCCGAGTCGGGGGGCGGCGCTGCGTCCCACTGCAACCCGCCGTAAAAAATGCGTTTGACCGACGTCCCTGGCGGAGCGGTCCGCAAACGCAGCTGAGTGGGCGCGATGGAAGCAGGCGACAAGAGCGCATACGGCAACGTCGCGCATGGCGTCGGGAACCCGACCGTCGGCGCAGCAGAGGGCAGGGGCATGGGGCGCAAGGCCGAGAGGAGAAGGGGGTGGGCGCAAAATCGAGAGACCCGCGACGCGGGGGCAGCGCTGGGAGGGGCACTGATCGCGGGGGCACTCGCGACAGCCAAAAAGACAACGCCTAAGCTGAAAACGACATCGAGCCGAAGTCCAGGCCCGGCAGCACGCGGCCCTCAGGGCCGCAATAACAACTCCACGCGCCGAGGCGGTTCGACCAATTTGTGCATTCCAGCCCGATGAACTGGAAGCTAAACTGCAAGGGGGGAGGGAGGGGGGGCGCCGATCCAGCACTCGTCTCTGGGGATTTCACCAGCTATCGCGCCGGATTGCGCCGCTTCTCCCACGGCGCGAGCGAAGTGGTCTTGCGCCGCGGGCGCTTGACAATCGGGGCAGACCTGCGCGGCGAGGGGGGCGCCCCCTGAACCACCGTGCCCATGTGAGATAGAAGCGGATTCACATGCCGTCCGCAGGATATCCGGCCAGGAATAAGCTCCAGGGGGGGCCCAGATTCCGCGGCTGAAGCGGTGCGCAAAGCGGCGCCGCGCTCGCCGAGGGGGAGGGCGCAAAGGCCTCTCCCCCCATGCATGGGGCCCCCCGCGCGCGCCCAACGGCCCCGCGACTGGCGCCCTCGCCTACCTGGCAGGAGTAAAGTGCCCAGACCGCGAGGCCGACTGCCGCGCGGGGTCTTCCACTGGGCGCGGGGGAGCTTTGAGCCCTCCGTGGCGCCCCCGTCACTCCCCCCCCGCCGCTGCCGGCAGCTGCAAGCCGGCGCTGAATGCGTGGCCTACGGGGCGAGGGAAGTGGGCAGCGCGGCGATGAGACCGTGTCGGGGAGGGCGGGACAGGCGCCCATTGGGCGAGTAGCTCTCCGCGCCATGGGGAGGCCTTGCCCGTCGGCGCGGCCGTGTCTGTTGGCCGCGGTAGCTCCGGCACTCGCTAGCAGGGCCCGCGGTGGCGCGCCGCCCCCGCCCCCGCCAGTTCGACGCCTCGCCCGCCCCGCCGCCGCGAGAGATGCGCGTGGGGGGGGCAGCTGCGGGCGGGCAGATTAAGCGGGGGGCGCGCGCGCAATGGCCGAGGTCGCTATGCGGGGGGGGCAATGCCGGAGGGCTGCGAGGCCTTTGCGCAGCGGCCATCTTCGGTGGCCGCGGCCACCCTGGCCCTCGCCCGAAAGGCCTGCAGTGGTGCGCCATTGCCGCCCCTGCCCGCGCGACCGCCCCGCCCCCCCCCCGCCGCCTCGCGAGGGGGGCGGGGGGGGCGGCGGAGGCAGCGGGGGAGGGGCTATTGCGAGAAAGAGGGGCCGGCAGGGAGTGGAGGTCGGCGGAGGGCCGCGCGCGCGCATGGACCGCCGTTGATCGAACAACGTGGGTGAGAAAGCCCCATCGGGGACTCGCATTGGCGCGTCAGATGAGATGCCCGCCTCGTGAGGTTGTCATGCTGCAGAATCCCTGCTGCGCTGCGGCTGTGGAGGCGCCCGTAGGAATCGGGCATTTCAGGTCGGGTGGCCAGCGGTCGCTGCCGGGCGCCCCGCGAGCGCGCCTGTCTGGAGAAAGGATTATACCGAGAGAATACGATTGGAGCAAATATTCGCCAGGCGAGTCTGCCGTCGGCATGTCGGACAAAGATATGGCAACATTGAAAATTTGTAAAGACGACGCGCTGGCAGGCCGCCGCCAGGCCGGCCCCGCCGAGCGGCCCATGCCTCGCCGGTTGTAGGCGATCAAAAGAGATGCCCCTGATCCGCTGGTCTGGTCGATTGGTCGATCTGGCGCGCTTCGACAAACGTCGGCCATGGCGTGCGTCCCGACTGGTCGTCGCTCTGGGCGGCAGCGATGCGGGGGCGGGCTTCGTCTGTGTGGTGGCGCCCCATGGGTGTGACGCTGTTCGGTGCGCTTGATCGTAGTGATGGGCAATCGGCGGGCGCGTCTCCGTGGGCGGGCGCTGCGTTGCGCAATTTTTGAGGTCCGCGACGAGGCGTTCCATCCCGTTGATGGCACTGTCGATGTGCGGCACCTGGTGATGCTGATCTGGTGCTCGCGTGACCTGGCGCTGGTGCTCGCTGCAGGTGGCCCCGTTCCCCGCTGCGCCCGCGTGTTTGCGAAGTCCTTCGCCGCCGTGAAGATCGCGCCCCTGGCCTTCAATCATCTCGCTGAGTTGGTTGGCGGCCCTGTCGGCGACCCCCCTCTGGGAGGAGGCGATCGCAAATGGGGATGGCTCGGATTGAGGCAAATCCCCGGCTTCATGTACATAAAGAGGCTGCGACGCTGCTGATCAATCGCAGCCGGTCTCCGTAGGTCGTCGCCCCCCTCAGTTGCGGTTTGCGCTGCCGTCGTTGCGAGCTGGTGGCTGACGAAGTGGGCGAGAGTGATCTGGTTGTCAGCCATCCTGCGCAATCGGTCTGCTGGGGGTCCGCCGCGGCAGAGGTGGTCAATGAGAGAAGCTTCGGTCTACGTCAAAAGCACGTCGCGTTCGCGCCGCGCGTCGTCGTCTGGCCCTGGTCAATGGCGCGGGTGGTCTCTGGGTCGCTACTGCCTCGAATGGCAGCCGATCTCATTCCGCGGACGTGGATCTTGACGAGGTGGGCGCCGCGTTCGCGGCGGGCGCCACTGGCGTTTTTTTTTCCCCGGCGGGCAATTGCGCCCTGCAGTCGCTCGCGTCGCGCCCCCCCCAGATCTCGCGGCCCTGCGCGGGGGGCCCGTCGGCGAGGCAGTTCGTTCGTAGACCTTCTCCATGCGGGGCGCGGCTGGAGCTTTCGCCTCGGTGGGCGGCGGCTTCTATAGCGCAGTTGTAATGTTATCCCGCCTGGCGTTCGCTGTCTAGGCGGCGATCTCCAGGCGCTGAAATAGGGCGCTTGTGGCATCCTCCACTCCGCAGGTTCCTGTCGTCGGCCGGCATCCGCCCAGCCGTTGCCCCCGCTGCCTTGGGCGCGTCGCGAGTGGGTGGCGGCGCCTACCGGCGCGGATGCTATTGGCGGTGCCTCGTGCCGAGGTCCAGTGGTAGGCAACGCCTTGACGATGGTAGCAAGTCGACTAGCGGATGAAGATGGCCGCGGTTGGCGAGCCTTGTGCAGGGCCTCTGTCGCGGTGGTCAGTCGGTCTTCCGTCTACCCTTGTCGGGGTGTAGCGGCGTGTGGAACTGCTTGCCGACGCCGTGGTCAGCTGGGTGTCGGCCGCGGCGCTTGCGGCTGTTGGCCGTGGGTCGGTTTGGGTATCCGTGATGATCCTTGTTATGCCCTCTTGGCTGAAGGTGGTGCCCGTTTGGTTTCTGATGAGCGCGTTGATGAGCTGGGCGCGCTGTCTGTTGGTCTCCACTTAGGCGGACATGTCGTCGTCGCTGAAGCGTCTTGTATGACGGCCTTGAATGTGCCCACCGCGTGCTTGACGTCGCGGTCGGTATGGAATTGTGCCCCATGATGATGATATTGTGCTCTGGTGTGTCCACGTAGACTGAGCGCGCTTGTGGTGATGGGGACCTTGCCTTCGGCGGCGGTGGTGGCTGCCGAAGATCTCTATCCACCATCGGTGGGAACCTCCTGATGATGTTGACGTCATAGATGCACGGCTGGTTGTCGGAATCCACGGCCCGCTTCTATCAACATCGTAGAAATACGTTGCCTCGGTCGTCCCATTCCGACCCGCGGGCTCCCAGGTTCTAGCACAAGACCTGGGCGTTCCAGCGCACCGGCCTGCCACCTGGATATGCGACCCGTGGCCACGGTGGAAGTAGTGTGTGCTGCGGGTCCATCGGTAAGCCGGGTGCCAGGTTCGCTGGCCTGATGGCCGGCGCAAGCGTGTGCTTGGTCCACGCCGCGAGAGTGGGCGGATACACTGGTGGTGGTGGGCATGCCGGTTGTGGTATAGCTGGCGTAGGTGGGGTTGGCACTCAAGACTCGGTTTGCAGTCTTGGGCGTACTGGTTGTTGCAGATGGTGGTCATGGTCGCTCCCTCCGCGCAAGCTGCAGGCCGTGGTATTGGGGTATGTTTTTTGTCCACTGCAGTCCGCTTAGCGGAGCTGGATAATTCCATCGTGGCCTCGTAGTCGTCGTTGGCCTGTTCTAGAAGTCGTCTCCCATCTCCGTGGGCACTCTGTTTCCTTCTTGGCGGAGCTCGTTGCTGCGAGACATGAGATTGGAGATGTCCGCCACTTCCATGTCCGTGCAGCCAATTATGTGGATCCTGGTCGGTTGTACCCAGGCGGCTGGTTCAAGAAGAGGTGGCCGCGGGATAGTGACACACTGTTGGGGCGGCCCCATGTTGGTGGTCCATCACGTCAGCTGGCGGGTGCCAGCTCCAACTTGGTATCTTCGGCCACTGTGGGTTTCCGTTCGGCGGTGGTCCCAATTGCAACTCATACATTTCCGGGATATCGCTGAGATTGTTTTCGGGGGCCCTGTAATCCGCACTGTAGTTATGTAGGTCGTGGAACTCGTCGCCAGTAAGCTCGATGAACGGAAACCCCTGTTGGGATCTCCTTCTGCTGCGTGAAATCCTGCTTGGGTCTGCAGCATGTAGTGGCAATTCTTTTGCTCGAAGATGAGGTTGTCGCTGTGAGGGTGTATTGCCGTTGCCCCCATGGTCGTCAAGGTGTCCGTGAGGTAGAATAAGAATGGCAATGCCTCGCTCGGTTCCTGTAGGTTGCTGTTGGCATCCGTGGAATGCATCAGGTAGGATACGCCATGGCTTTTGGATTGGATGAAGTTGGGATCGATTTCTTGTAGATCCGCCCGCTTGTAGACTTGGGCGGTCAGGACCTTGTGGACCTGCTCGGCACTGGACATCTCTGAACCACTTGGTCCTGAATGTGCTGAGACGAATCGGATCACGATGGCTTCTGCAAACTACTTTGCCCGTGGCCATGGTGGAGCTGCGAAGAGCGCCTTTCGTTGCGTGTCCCTTCATTGCCGACGTTACTGTCCCTGGCCCACACTGCTGTACGGTAGTGTGGTGTGTGGGTCGGCCTTGCAGTGTGGTGGCCCTCCATGTTCTCGATGTCGCTGTTCGAGTGGTCCTTGTTGAAGAAGTTGTGGATGGCATCGTCTGCAGGGTCGCGCCCAGGCATGTAATGGTGCAAAGATGCGGGTAGAGCGAGCTCTTGGACGCTGGGCCGATAGTCGGAGGGGACCAAAGGGCAGGATAGCAAAAGGTAAGGTAGAGAATCGGAAGACGTGACTGGTTCTCCTGGCGCCTCGAGGCGCCCATGTATCGAGGAACGGGCCCAGCGGCAGGGCCGAAACCAGCTGCATGCATCAGATTTCGTAGCCCCCCCTTTCCCAATCCTACGTTTTCGTCCGTCCCGAGATAAAATCTTCTTCGCCCCCGCCCTCGAGGGCGGCCCAGCCTATACCATCATTCATTCTCTTCCCCTGCTCCCCCCTTCCGTTGACAAAAACAAGCGTAGGAGGAAGGGACGCGTGCGGATGTGCGGCGCTCGCGGCACGTACCGGAGCAGCCCCGAGGGGGGCTGCTTTCTATGTCTGTATCGGGAGACTCTTCATGGGGGGGGATCCCATGGGGGAATAGGATCCCCGGGGGGGGGGTCCCATAGGATCCCCTGGGGATCCCATGGGGGGGCAGGAGGGGATCCCATTGGGGGGATCCCCTCCTGCCCCCCCCCCATGGGATCCCCCCCCATGGAGAGTCTCCCGACTGTAGGGTTCCATCCCGGGGATGAGTGGACCTTCGGGTCATGTCTGTTTGCGCCACCTGGCATCACCTGTTTGCCCCACCACTGGCTGGCTGAGTGTACCGGTCGGTGCAGGTGTGGGCCGCAGACGGCGGCCCATCGGACCACTGCTCCGCCCACCAGATTCATGCTCGGGCTTCTCTGCATGGCGCTGGGACGGGGGACGCGTCGAGTGGTTCGGCAGGCTCCCCGTTTCAGCGGCGTTTGTTCGCAGTGGCCCAAAGTCGACGCGGTCACTCGGGGCCGGCACGCAGTCCTCCTCCCACCTGTTGCTGCTGCTGCTGCTGCTGCACCTCGGTCCTTTTTATCATCCTCTTCTTCACCCCCCCTCCCTTCACAATCCTCCCGCCTCCCTCCTCCTCCTCCCCTTCCCCTTCCTCCTCCTCCTCCTCCTCCTCCTCCCTTCAACCTGCTCTATCGGCGCCCCCTCCTCCTTCTCAATCTGCATGCCTCTTATACTTCTAGGTCACGCCTCCAGATCGCACCACTAGGCGTATTGGTAAATTGGGCTACACGCTTTAAAAAAGGTTTCGGCTTCTGGCCACGCAACTGGATCTGTCAACCAGATACACTCTTTATCGCCGCGTGCGTTCGTCCGACAAGCTGACATTGACTACACGGATGGAGGGCGGCCCGTTGCGGGTGGGGTGTGCTCGTCTTTCAATGGGGCGCTTCCAGTGGACAGTGCACTGAATCATCAGTGATACACCCTGGGTTTGCTCTCATCTGCCTCCCCCTCCTCCTCCTCCTCCTCCTCCTCCTCTTCCTCCTCCTCCTCCTCATCATCACCATCATCACTCCCCCTCCCTCCTCCTCCTCCTCGGGCTCCCGAGGCCCAGGAGAGGGCCGACAGCGTCCGCAGAACTCGATCATCGAACCTCAACCCCAGGAGCCCCAATCCTCGACGTCGCCGCCCGAGGCCGCTCGCGCGCGCGCGCGCGTCAGCCGCTTCCGCGCGAGGCGCCCGCGCGGCATCAGCCGCTGCTGCCCGAGGACGAAGCCGTGGAGTCGGAGTCGGACTGCGGCGCGCTGGGGCGACTATGGCGGCTCCCTTTCCTCCGCCTCCTCCGGCTCCCGCCGGCTCCCGCCCGTGCCGGCGGGAGGGGGGGGGGGGGGGGGCAGGAAAAAGGAGGGGGATGGGGGTAGTGGAGGGGGAGTGATGGGGGAGGAGGAGGAGGAGGAGGAGGAGGAGGAGGAGAGGAGGAGGAGGAGGAGGAGGAGAGGAGAGGAGGAGGAGGGGGAGGAGGGGAGGAGGAGGAGGACGAGGGCGAGTTTTAAACCCGCGTGCTCGCGCCCACGAGTGAGCGCCCCTGGTCTCGACACCTCAGCCGAGCGCGCGGCGGCGCGCCCAAGGCGAGGTGGGCCAGCGGCCTCAGCACGTGCCGCTTTTCTCTGGGGAAACCTGCGGCGGGCCTTGCCGCCCCCAGCAGAAAATAACAGATGCTAAGTCTTACGTCGCCTCACAGCTCAGCCACAGGACGGTCCTCTGGCCGCCTCAGGTCGGCGCCCTTGCGCCGAGCGATGCCGCAACCTCCGCCCAAGCCTCCGCCTGCTCTGCAGGTCGGGACTCTGGAACACCCTCGGCCGCCAGGTGGGTCCCCTGGCGCGAGACCTAGTGGTGCCCAGGACCACCCCCCCCAAGTCCCCTTGCCCAAGGGGGACCAGGTGGCACGCGCCATGAGCCTCCCCCGACCTCCCTGGGTGCGAGGTGACCCGGGTGCTGAAACTGGCGCCCGGGCGGCGAACCCGGGCCGTTTAGCGAACAGCACCCACTACCCCCCCGACTAGGGGTAGATTTACGCAGGCTCAAGTTCCCCCAGGGCGCCGCGCGGGTGCTGCACCAGCCCGCCGACCTCTGCCCTGGGGGCAGGGGGACGAGGACGAGGACGAGGAGGAGGAGGAGGAGGAGGAGGGGGAGGAGGAGGACGAGGACGAGGAGGACCAGGAGGGGGAGGAGGAGGAGGCCTCCTCCTCCACTCCTCCTTTGAGCTGTACAGGATACCCAAACGCCAATGGACGAGCTGATGCAGGGAGGCGTGCAGCGAGGTCAGGGAGGCAGAGAGCACGGCAGCGGAAGTGCCGCCGCGGGGGCGCCCGCTTCCCCGATAGGCGAGACCCCGGCCAGAGGAGGCGGTACACGGACAACATATTCGAACCCTCACATTGGGCGCCCGAGTTATCCGGGGTAACTCGGGTCCGGGGTAACTCGGGTTTGGATTCCCGAAAAACAAACCCGAGTTAGCCCTGACCCGAGTTACCCTTGATGAATTGGGGCTCTGGGCACCCGAACTATCTGGGGTAACTCGGGCCCGGGGTAACTCGGATTCGGAATCCCGAAAAGCGAACCCGAGTTAGCCCTGACCCGATTTACCCCTGATGATTCGAGGCTCTGATCACACGCTTGAGGGGGATGTTCATCACCCCCCGCCCCAGAAGCCAATGCAGGTTTCAGCATGCGTGGTGGTCTGGGGGTCCGACTATCTCCGTCCACGCACGCCTTCTCCACTGCCGCGCCCTCCGCGCAACTTTGGAGGGCCTGGGGGGAGGGCATCTTGCGCCGCAGGGCTCGACCGCATGATCCAGGCACGGGAGGAATCCGCAGCCGAGGCCCCGAAGGGAAGCGGCGAAGAAGCAAGGGTGCCACCCGGCGACGGGTCGAAGACCTCAGAAGGTGCGCGCACGAAGGGTGGGAGGCGGACGGGCGCCGGACCTCCTCCTCCTCTTCCTCCTCCTCCTCCTCCTCCTCTTCCTCCTCCTCCTCCTCTTCCTCCTCCTCCTCCTCTTCCTCCTCCTCCTCCTCCTCTTCCTCCTCCTCCTCCTCTGCCTCACTTCCTCCCCTCCCTCCCTAATTGCCTGTCTGGGGGGGGGTCTGGTTACACCCGCATCGCTTCAATGCTATGGCCCCCTCGTTTTTCCATTGCGACTGGTGTCGTCCACTCATTTTGGGTCATCCCCTGCTGGTGCGAACGCGCCACTGCCCACACCTCCCCCGCCCCGCGCACTGACTGCTCGCATGGGCTGTTGGCCCAACACTTGAGACGGAACACGCTCCGTCCTGTTCATCAAGATTTCCGCAGCACTTGAGACGGAACACGCTCCGTCCTGTTCATCAGGATTTCCGCCGAAGGCACCTGTGGGTGGAAAGCATGGCGCGGCCTGCGAGAAGTAGGCGCAGCAGCCCGCGGGCCGCGGGCTGGCCCGCACCCGCACCGAGGAGGAGCGCACAGCCGAGCGGCTCGGCGGTGGCGCGCGGGCCGGGACCGCCAGCGGCCCGTGCCCACGCAGCGAACATCGATCACGGCACTTAGACGATCAGGATCGAAACAGTCGGCAGTTTCCGAAACGTCAGATCGTCCAGCATCGATCGTCTCTGGGTCGCCAGAAGCGTTCAGCGGTGAACGCCGGCGGCGAGGTCGCCGCCGGTCAACATGACGCGAACCCACCGTCCGGAGATGACATAGCGACCTTATGCGGTGGCGCGGGCCGCCAGCGAGGCAGGCCACTTTGGAGACGAGGGCGCTCACGCGCAACCTTAAGCGGGAAGAATGCGTGCCAATGCCAGTGAAGACGACCCCGTGTTCTTCCGTCGCATCTGTTGCTGGGGCAGGCGCGTAGCTCCCATCAGATCTGCCCCGATGAAATCCGGCAGCTGCGCACAGAAGTCGGCCGCCTGAAGGCAGGGGTGAACAGGCTACACGTGGACCTTCTGACCGCGAAGATGGCTGGCCTGCTCATGGGTGCACTCGTGCTGGTGACGCGGCTGTACAACAAAATCTCCCTGCAACTGGTGGCTCTGCCATGCAGGCCACGGCACCTCTGGGCCCTGGCGAGGGTACGCACGAGCCAGGGCCACTTTCGATATCCTGTTGTAGGAACGGCCTTGCAGCAGGACGTCGACATGCAAGTCGAGGGCGCCCTGATGCCGCGTCTTGCACCTCGTGCAGCTGCTGGTGGTGATGACGGATGGCATGCAGAGCTTTAGCAAGGGCGCGCACAAAGGCACAAAGGCACGGGCGCGGACAGTGGGATCAACACTGGGAGCAGCACCTACGATAACTACGACGACGGCCAGATCAGCGGTGAAGCCTCCCGCTGCACAAAGGCTGAGAACAATCTTCAGCGAATGAATTGTTTCGCTGGGCAACTGTAACCGCGCGCCCGCCCTCCTCTCACTCTCGTATCGTTGAATCTTCGAGGCGACGGGGGAAGTGTGGCAGATGGAAGGAGGTCTCAGCTTGAATCCCAAAGTCGCGCACGCTCGTGGCAGGGGCGTTGGCCCAGTTGAGCCATGCCGATTTTCACCGTCGATTGCTCCGAACGTGTATCGCTGTCGTCGTGGTCCTCCTCGCTCCTCCCTGCCTCCCTACGGATATATCCGAACTGGTCGTGGCGGCGATGGAATCCGAGTCGATGGCGCCCCGCCTGGCTCTCGTCCTCCTCCCTCGTCCCAGTCCCCCGAAGAGAAGAAGGAGGAGGAGGAGGAGGAGGAAGAGGAGGATCTCCTCGCCCTCGTCGACCTCCTCCCCCCTCAAGAATCGGCTCCTGGAGCTCTGAAAGTGTGCGCTTCGACCACGCGGACCCGGCCCTGGGGACACGGATGCCCAGAAAAGGCCAGACACGCTCTCAAACCCTTCCTCCTCGAACCGAACCTCAAAGCTCGAACCTCGATCCTCGACCCTCGAACCGCCACCCTCGCTGGGCCTCCGAGCTGGTCGTGTCCGCGGTGGAGTCCGAATCGATGACGCTCTTCCTGGCTCTGCCCTCGCGCCACCCAGCCTTTGCGCGCACGCTCGCCGAGGCCGCCGCCGCCGCCGCCTCGCTCGAGGCAGACGCCGCTGCCGCCGCCGCCGCCGCCGCCGCCCTCGTCGCCGACTGCTCTCCGTCGTCTCTTCCTCTGTCGCCGTCCCTGCGCTTCGGCGGCGCGCCCAGGGGGGAGGCAGAAGGGGGCGGGGCTCCTCGAAGGCTCGGAAGGCCTCAGGCCTTCCGAGAATCCGGGCCGGGCGGAAGGGGGGGATAGCAAAGGGGTGTGTGTGTGTGTGTGAGAATCAGCTCGCGTAGCTGACTGTCCAGGCGCCTCCCGGCGCCGGAGGCGGCTGTGTATCGAGGACTGGGCCCCTCGATGGAGCCGAAACCAGCTGCATGCAGCAGATTTCGTACCCCCTCCTTTCCCAGTCCCCCCCTTTCGTCCAGCCCGAGAGAAGCTTTCCTGAGCCTTCTGCGAAGGCACAGAGGGCTTCTCAGAAGGCCGGGGGGCTTCTGAGAGGCCCAACCCGCCCCCCCTCTCGCTCTCCCCCCTCGGCGGGCCGCCGAGTGATCGTCGTCGCCTTTCTATTTGCGGTCGTCCTCGGACGTCGCTGGCTCACCGAAGCCCCCGCCTCTCCCTTCGAAGCCCGCTGCTGCTCTCGGGGCGCTGCTGGCAGTCACCGTGCTGCCACCAGGAACGCGGACCAGGGGTGACCACAGGGCTAATCCTGGCCACAGCTGGCCACGGTGAGCCTCGGCCACGAATGGGCTCGTGGAGGAGGAGGGGAAGGAGGAGGGGGAGGAGGAGGAGGAGGGGGAGGAGGAGGGGGAGGAGGAGGGGGAGGAGGAGGAGGAGGAGGAGGAGGAGGAGGAGGAGGAGGAGGAGGAGGAGAAGGGGGGAGGAGGGGGGGAGGAGGAGGAGGAGGAGGAGGAGGAGGAGAGGAGGAGGAGGAGGAGGAGGAGGAGGAGGAGGAGGAAGAGGAGGAGGAGGAGGAGGAGGAGGAGGAGGAGTCCCTCCTGAGGCCGAAAGGGTCCCTTCTTCCAGCGCCTTGGCTGCAAGCAGGGGGGGGGGTGAGAGGAAGAGGTGGACCTCTCACGCCGCGAGCCTGAGGTAACGACAGGGCTTCTCTGAAGGGGCCCTGGGACACACAAATAGATATACACAAATAACAGGATTCCCCATATTTTCTAATATTTTCTGGGTTTTTGTTTTCCCCCCCTCTCCTTATACTTTTCCATTTTTTCGGGGGATTCGACGATTAATTGTGGGAGAGCGGCAGAAGGGACAGGGGGAGCGACGGGGAGAGATCGAGGCGGGAGTGAGCCCCGCTGCCGTACGACAGGTTCGTGTCGTGCCGACTTCGGCGCTGGTTTCTGACACCGCGGGGATCGTTCGACCTTGAACGATCGGCCGTTTCCGAAACGTCCAAAACGTTCCACATCGACCGATTCTGGGTCGTCAGCGGCGTTCAAAATTGAACGCCGCTGGCGGGGTCGCCGCCGGTCGACACGACACGAACCTACCGTAACCCAACCCCTGCCGCCCTCCGGGACGACGATGGCGACGACGTCCATGACGACGACGGACGGCCACGACCACGACGACCACCGACGACCGACGACCGAACGCCCGAACGAACGAACCACGACGGACGACGACGGCGACGCTTCCAGAGGCCTCCAGAGGTCCCCGCGGGCTCGCGCTAGGGCCCGAAAACTGATAAACCACATCGAACCCTCGATGCCGTCGAAGTCCTCGAATTTGCCCCTACGACGGCGACGATGTCAACAACCGCTACGACGACGACAACTATAGCCATGACAACGACGTTGAGTACGTAAGCGACGACAGCGACGCAGAATTCAAGACAAAGATGACAAACGACGGCGACGGACAACGTCGTGGCCGTCGTCGTCGTCGTCGTCGTCCCTCGTCGTTGTAAACGTCGTCGGCGTCGTTTGTGGTCGCCGTCGTCGTCGTCGTCGACGTCGTCGACGTCGTCCCATTTCATCGTCGTCGTCGTCGTCGTCGTCGTCGTCCCTCGGCGTCGTCGTCGTCGTCGGCGTCGTCCCTTGTCGTCGTCAACGTCGTCATTCGTGGTCGTCCTTCGTCGTTGTCGTCGTCGTCGTCGCCGTCGACATCCGTCGTCGTCGTCGCTGGCGTCGTCGTTGTCATCGTCGGTGTCGTCGTCGTGGTCGTCGTCCCTCGTCGTCGTCGTCGCCGTCGCCGTCGTTGTCGTCGTCGTCGTCGTCGTCGTCGTCGTCGTCGTCGTCGTCGTCTCGTCCCTCGTCGTCGTCGTCGCCGTCTTCGTCATCGTCCCCCGACGTCGTCGTCGTCGTCAACGTCGTCGTCGTTTGTGATCGTCGTCCCTCGTCGTCGTCGTCGTCGTCGTTCGGGGTCGTCCCTCGTCCTCCTCCTCGTCGTCGTCGACGTCGCACGCGGTCGTCCTCGTCGTCGGCGTCATCGTCGTCGTCATCATCGTCGTCGCCCGTGGTCCCTCGTCGTCTTCGTCGTCCCTCATCCTGATCCCTCGTCCCTCGTCTTCGCCGTCGTCGTCCTCGTGATCACGGCGTCGTCGTCGTTCGTGGTCGTCCCTCGCCGCCTTCGTCGTCGTCACCGTCGTCGGTCGCCCTTCTCCTCCTACTTCTCCTCCACGTTGTCCTCGTTTGTGGTCGTCCCTCGTCGTCGTCATCGTCGTCGTCGCTTGTGGTCATCCCTCGTCGACGGCGTCATCGTCGTCATCGTCGTCACTGTCGTCGTCCCGCACCCCTCATCCCTCGTCCCTCGTCGTCGTCGTCGTCGTCCCTCATCCCTCATCCCTCGTCCCTCGACGTCTCCGTCGTCGTCGTCCGTGGTCGTCCCTCATCGACGTCGTCGACGTTGTCGTCGTCACTCATCGTCGTCCTTCATCGTCGTCGTCGTCGTCGTGGTCATCCCTCGTCTTCATCATTGTCGTCGTCGACCTTCATCCATCCTCCCTTGTCCCTGCCGTCGTCGTCGTCGTCGTCGTCGCTGGTGGTCATCCCTCGTCGTCGGCGTCATCGTCGTCGTCGTCGTCCCTCATTCATCCTCCCTCGTCCCTGCCGTCGTCGTCGTCGTCGTCGTCGCTCGTGGTCATCCCTCGTCGTCGGCGTCATCGTCGTCGTCATCGTCGTCGTCCCTCATCCATCATCCCTCGTCCCTGCCGTCGTCGTCGTCGTCGTCGTCCCTCATTGTCGTCGTCGTCGTCGCTCGGGGTCATCCCTCGTCGTCGGCGTCATCGTCGTCGTCATCGTCGTCGCTCATCCACCATCCCTCGTCCCTGCCATTGTCGTGGTCGTCGTCGTCGTCGCTCGTCGTCGTCGTCCCTCGTCGTCGGCGTCGGTCATCGTCAGCCGTCGCCGGCGGTGGTGGGGTGCCGCTGCAGAAGCCGTGGGCGCGGCGCGCGACGGCGCGGGCGCGTGGAGGGGGAGCGGCGCGCGGCCGACAGCTTCGACCACGCTTCCTGCGGCGCGGCTCGGCGACGCCGCTGCCGCCGAGGTCAAGAATCGCGGCTAGGTGACGACGACGACGACGACGACGACGACGACGACGACGACGACGACGACGACGGCAGGGACGAGGGATGAGAGATGAGGGACGAAGACGACGACGACGATAACGACGACGATGACGCCGACGACGAGGGGTGACCACGAGTGACAACGACGACGACGACGACCTTTAGATCGTGTCCTCTTCCACCCCCCCCTCTTCCATCGGGGAGGCGTTTGCCCCTCCCCCTACCCCCTCCCCCTGGACCTGGACGGGGGGGGGGTCCGCGAGGGGTTAGAGCGTCCAGGATGGCCTCGGCGAAAGGTCAGAAGGATTCGTCCAAGGCTTTGGGCCAATCTGGCCTCCTCGGGGGGGCCCAATTGAGTAACCTTCCTTATTTGATCGAGGCTCCCAAGAGTGCTCCAAGAGGCGCCCAGGAGGACCCAAGAGGCCCAAAGATGCTCCACAAATGCCATCGAAAAGCTCTCACGAGACCCCCAAGAGGCACGAAGAGGCCCCCCCCGTGGGCACCAAGAGGCCTCTGGCCTTTCTGTTCGTCCTCATCTTCTTCCTCTTCCTCATTCGCCTAATGCTCCCTTCCTATTCCTCTTCCTCTTCCTCTCTCCTCCTCCTCTGGCTCCTTTTCCTCCTCCTCTTCCTGCTCCTCCCTTCCTCCTCCTCTTCCTCCTCGTCCTCTCCCTCATTCGCCTAATCCTCCCTTCCTCTTCCTCTTCCTCTCTCATCCCTCCTCCTCCTCCTCCTCCTCCTCCTCTTCCTCCTCTGGCTCCTTCTCCGTCCTCCCCCTCTTGGGATGTCACCGCTTCCCAGCCTATATTCCACCGCGTGCTCTCCAAAATGCCTGACCATGGCAACTCGCCTGGGAAGCGTTTCTGATGGGCTGATGGGGTTACGCGAAGCGTCCGACGACGACAACGAGGACGACGACGACGATGTCGACGACGACGACGACGACGGCGACCACAAACGACGACGACGTTGACGACGACAACGACGGACACAAACGACGACGGCATCGACATCCGTCGTCGTCGCCGTCGTCAGCCGTCGGCCGTCGTGGCCGTCGTGGCCGTCGTCGTCGGCGTCGTCGTCGTCGTTGTCGTTGTCGTCGTCGCCGACATCCGTCTTCGTCGTCGTCGTCATCGTCGTCGCCGCCGTCGTCCGAAAGTGTCGTCAACCTTTTCGTCATCGTCATCGACATCCGTCGTCGTCGTCGTCGTCGTCGTCGCTCGTGAACGTCCCTCGTCGTCGGCGTCATCGTCGGCGTCATCGTGGTCATCATCGTCGTCGTCGTCCCTAATCCATCATCCCTCGTCCCTGCCGTCGTCGTCGTCGTCGCTCGTGGTCATCCCTCGTCGTCGGCGTCATCGTCGTCGTCATCGTCGTCGTCCCTCATCCATCATCCTTCGTCCCTGCCGTCGTCGTCGTCGTCGTCGTCGTCGTCGTCGTCCCTCATTGTCGTCGTCGTCGTCGCTCGGGGTCATCACTCGTCGTCGGCGTCATCGTCGTCGTCATCGTCGTCGCTCATCCATCATCCCTCGTCCCTGCCATCGTCAGCCGTCGTCGTCGTCGTCGTCGTCAACATCGGTCGTAATCCGCCAGCCCCCTTGTGGGGCCACCAGGCTGTAGGGCGAAGGTTCGCAGTTTCCTGTACCAGTTGCAGCTTCCAGTTTCAACTGTTACAGTTTTGCTTTTTGCTGCTTACTATTCCTTGTTGACTTCTTGCTGCTTACTGTTCCTTGTTGATGGACCGCGCGAGGGGGGGAAGGCCCAAAACGGGCATTTTTACCACGCCCTGAGCGTGTGCGCTGAATTGCTGGGGTGGGTAAAGATTGACACCCTCACGCAGATCGGCGGGGTCAGGGTCCAAAACCACATGGGATTTGCCACATTTTTGAAATTCGGTGGCACCCCTCACGCAGATCGGCGGGGTCAGGGTCCAAAAACATGTTTGAAATTTGGTGGCACCCCTCATGCAGATCTGCGGAGTCAGGGTCCAAAAACACAAGGGATTTGCCACATTTCTGAAATTCGGCTGCACCCCTCACGCAGATCGGAGGGGTCAGGGTGCAAAAACATATAGGATGTGCTACATTTCTGAAATCCGGTGGCACCCCTCACGCAGATCTGCGGAGTCAGGGTCCAACAACACAAGGGATTTGCTACATTTCTGAAATTCGGTGGCACCCCTCACGCAGATCGGCATGGTCAGGGTCCAAAAACAGAAAGGATTTGCAACACTTCTGAAATTCGGCTGCACCCCTCATGCAGATCGGCAGGGTCAGGGTCCAAACACACAAGGGATTTACAACATTTCTGAAATTCGGCGGCACCCCTCACACAGGTCCGCAGGGTCAGGGTCCAAAAACACAGAGGATTTGTCACATTTCTGAAATTCGGCGGCACCCCTCACGCAGATCCGCAGGGTCAGGGTCGAAAAACAAACAGGTCCCGACACTGCTTCACGGCGGCGCCCAGACCTCATGATTTAGCTATCGCATATCCCATGATCCGAGACAGGGGGCCGGCGGCATGGGGCGAAGCCCTTACGGATTATCGTCGTCACCGCCGCCGTCGTCGTCGTCGACATCAATCGTCGTCATCGTCGTCGACGTCAACCGTCGTCGTCGTCGATGTCGTCGTCGTTAGCCGTCACCGACGTCATCGTCGTCGTCGACATCCGTCGTCGTCGTCGCCGTCGACATTCGTCGTCGTCGTCGTTAGCGTTGTCGTCGTCGTCAGCGTTGCCATCACCACCATCATCGTCGTCGTCGTCGCCAGCCATCGTCGTCGCCATCGTCGTCGCCATCGCCATTGTCCTCTTCGTCAGCCGTCGTCGTCATCGTCGTCGATATCCGTCGTCGTCGTCGTCGTCGCCGTCGTCAGCCGTCAGCCGTCGTGGTGGTCGTCGTCGACATCCGTCGTCGTCGACAACCGTCGTCAAAGTCGTCGTCGTCAGCCTTGTCGTCGTCGCCGTCGACTTCTGTCGTCGTCGTCGTCGTCGTCAACCGTCGGACATCATCGTAGTCATCGTCATCGTCGTCGTCGTCGTCGTCACTGTCCGTCGTCGTCGATGTCAAAATCGCCATTGTCGTCGACATCGGTCATCGTCGTCGTCGATATCCGTCGTCGTCGTCGTCGCCGTCGTCAGCCGTCAGCCGTCGTCGTCTTCGTCGTCGACATCCGTCGTCGTCGTCGTCGTCGCCGTCGTCGTCGTCGTCGTCGTCGTCGTCGTCGTCAGTCGTCGTCGTCGTTGTCGTCGCCAACCGTCGTCGTCGTCGTCGTGGTCGACGTCGTCAGCGTCGTCATCACCTGCACCATCGTCGTCCTCTTCGTCAGCCACCGTCGTCATCGTCGTCGACATCCGTCGTCGTCGTCATCGTCGTCGTCGTCGTCGTCGTCGACATCCGTCGTTGTCGTCGTCGTCGAAATCGTCGTCAACCTAGTCGTCGTCGTCGTCAGCATTCGTCGTCGTCGTTGTCGTCGTCATCGTCGCCAACCGTCGTCGTCGTCGTCGTCGTCGTCGTCGCCAACCGTCGTCGTCGTCGTCGTCGTCGTCAACCGTCGTCGTCGTCGTCGACATCGACATCCGTCGTCGTCGTCGTCATCGTCGTCGTCGGAGGGCTTGGGGGGTGAGCACGTGGACGACGAGGAGGAAGGCGGGGAGGCTTTCAGGAGGGACGGGGCAGCGGCAGGAGGGAGGGGAGCAAAGGAGGAGTAGGAGAACGTACAGTCAACCCGTATAATAAGGATTCGCGGTAAGGATGCAAGGGCCTTGGAGGGACACGTGAACGTTTTCCGAACGAGGTTGTCCAGCGAATGTCGCTAAGGATGGACCGAAAGAGCAAACATGCAAGGGCAACGGCTACCCGGTAGCCTTGGAGAGTCGCTCAGCTTTGGAGGCCGGGGGCGGGAGGGCAAAAGTAGGAACAGGAAAAAGTACAGTCGAACCCAGTGCTCGAACTAATCAGTGCTTTTCGTTCTCGTGTCTTTTTCGTGTTCCTTCGTTCTGTCTTCACTCGGCCTTCGCTGCGAAGCGACATCAAAAACGAAAACGGCCACGGAATCGCAAAAGCACCGTTTAGCCCGAGCCCTGCAGTCGAAACGCTGCCCCAAGACCGTGGATCAAGACCACGAGCCCCCTCGCCGAGGGACCGAGGACCTATGGAGATTCCCCAAGCCAAGAACGCCCAAATCTGGAACGCCCAGCCGCGTAGGCAGAGGGGTTTCGTCACGTGATGCGACGTCCCCTCCCCTCACCTAATCCTCCTCCTCTTCCTCCCCTCTCTCCTCCTCCTCCTCCTCCTCCTCCTCTTCCTCCTCCTCCTCCTATTCGCATCGCGTGACGGATCCAAACAGCCGGCCGTGAAGAACAGAAAGGGCACTGATGCCAGCTGCAGGAGCAAGAGGACGAGTGGGGAAGGGGCAAGGGGGGAGGGAATGGAGGAAGAAACAACGGCATAAACATAAACTTTTGGCGCTCCGCGCGGATGTCTTGGATCCGCGCTGGGGCCCCCCGGCGGCGCCTCCGGCGCCGCCCCTGGCGCGCTCCGCGCGCCAGGGAGGGGGCCCAAGACATCCGCGCGGAGCGCCAAAAGTTTATGTTTATGCCGTTGTTTCTTCTTCGAGGGAGGGAGGGCCGAGGGCGAGGGGGGAAGGGGCAAGGGGGGAGGGAATGGAGGAAGAAACCAAACATACTTTTTTGGCTTTCGTCGTCGGAGCCTCGAGGCTGAAGGGCGGTGCTGGCCACGTGCCTGCAGCGACGCCGCCGGGCCGTGGAATCCCTCGCGCGCCCTTGGCGGAGGGCCCCTCGGCCCCAGAGGGCTGCGGAGACGGCCCCCCCAGTGGCCGCCGCACCCTGCGCCCTGCGCCGCGAAGGGGCTCGCAGGGCGCCTCCCAGGGCTGGACCTAAACGTCGTTGTTCGTTTTGTTGTTCGTTTTGCCCTACCTGGTTTCCAGCACCTCCCTGCCAACAACGAAAAAAAAACAACACCGAAGTCCAGCAAAACAGCGTTTAGGTCCAGCCCTGCCCTGCGCCCTGCGCCGCTAAGGGGCTCGCAGGGCGCCTCCGAGGCGATCAGAGCGGGTGGCTGCCGCCTTCGCCTCGGCCCCGAAAACTACGCAGCAGCCGCGGATCCCAGCGCTGCGGCTGGAAAGAGAACTGGTGAGCACGCCTGGAGGCAGGAGGAGGTGGAGGGCGGAGCGCGGGACACAGGCATCGATGCGGAATTAAATGTAGCGGGGATCGATGAGTACACCTGGAGGCTTGGGTGAGGAGGGATGAGCAAGAGGAGGAGCGGGGGAAAGAGATGATGAAGCAATTGGCCAGGTTATATCGATTATCTCTCGTATCTTGCTTCATGGTAGTTTTTGTTTGTGTTTATCTCTTTCTCTCTCTAGCTGGTCTCTTAGCTCTGATGTATCATCATAGCTCTCACTTCCGCCAGCGATGTTACCGAAGCCGTGCGGCGGAACCCTACCATGATTGAACGACATGGCTAGTAATGTCCGTTGGCCGACGGTCTAATCAAGGAGGCACGCGGACGCGAACGCAAACCTTTCTCACGAAAGCGCTCGTGCTCTCGATCACGTATAGAGCTGCGGCGGCCAAGTCCAAGCAAAGCAAGCAGACGGCAGCATCGAAAAACGGCAGGGGAAGCGGTTACAAATTGCTGATGGGGAGGAAGGGGAGGGAGGACGGGGATGAGGATGAGGAGGACGGGAGAGTGTGGGACACAGACGTGGTGGTAGTCAGAACAGACGAGACGATCGCGAGTCACGGTCCCAGAGCTTCACCACCTGGAGCTCTCGCGTCTTCTTTGGGGCAGGATTGTGATGGGAAGGAGAGGGTTGGGGAGATGTCCCGTAAGAGGATCCGGCGGGCCTAAACAAAGATGAGACAATCACTGCGTCGCACGCGTTCTCCCTCTTCCTTGCTGGCGGGATCCACGGCCAGACTGCGGCTTCTGTCCTGCGCTGGCAGCCCAGTCACGCCGAAGGCTCCTGCAGACACGGCTCCAGGCGGGCCCTCAGGAGGTCGTAGGGGACGTAGTCCCGCCCGAGGCCCGTCATCATGGGAACCCCGTCGTGCACGAAGCGGATGGTCGGGTGTCGACAGAAGTGCCCCTACGTAGCCCGAGGTGTCCTTCCCGTCTCTAAGAAACTATTGCTTGATCGCGAGTCAGCGCAGACTGCATGCCAGCTTTCCCAACGCTACCACCCTGGCAGCCCCAGCTGTCTCAAGGTCCCTGATTCCAAGCGTGCTGGATGGCGGGGTGCCTGCGGCAGTAGACTCGAATCCGCCCTCGGAGAAGCAGAAGGCGCGCCACTGTGCCACCGCGAGTGCAGCATTGTGCATTGTGCATTGTGCACAAACGTAGAAGACACGACGGAGGCCCGCAACTATGAAGTCGGCATCGGCATTGAAACGAGGAATGTGGGATAGGAGATTCGAAGACCAACCATGCCCATGGTGTCCTGGAGCATCCTGACGTAATTACCCGTGCCGCCACAAAACCTGAGCGTCTGGTTCCTGGCCGGGTTTCGGAAGCGAGAGGAGGTGCACAGAACGCTGGTACGCCAAGTGCCCAAAGGGTTACCGCAGAGCACGGGCCGGCAGGTCTTCGCACCTCCCCTGCAGACGCTGGTTGGGGAATCTGTCAGGGCCAACCCTCGAGAGTCACTCCTGAACCGGAGGCCGGAGGATCTGGATCACTCTGCGCCCGCGGCGGGGGACCCAGTGCTTAAATCTAGCAGGCCAAGAGCAATATAAAATAAACTGTTTCGCTGTCGGGGGCGCCAGCCCCAGGGCGGCTGGAAAGTTTATACCTTGACGCGCCACCGTAAAGGTATAAACTTTCCAGCCGTCCTGGGACAGGCGCCCCCGACAGCGGAACAAAAATATGTTCTACCGTTCTTCGCCCGTTGTTACATGATCATGTGATTTACCTTGAGCAACTTTCTTCGGGACCGTCGGCGGGAAGTCTCAAAGTACTGGGAGCATCTGACCGTGGGCCTCCGCCATGTGGTGTACCGATGACTGCTTCCACCGTAGCCTCGAGACCTCCGCGCGCCACAGCACGACCGTCAGACACCACGAGAGCTCGGAGTCGCCCCAGCCCATGCAACAAGCCAGGGCAGTGAGGGGCACCAAAACGGGCATGTGCAGCAAGACCAACGCGGGGCAGACCGCGCACCTCGCCAGCTCCTGCACCACTCCGTCGGCACGGCACTCCACGGCCCCATCGCCGGCAGCTGCGCACAGGGCCCCGTTGGGGCTCCATATGGGGGGGGGGCACGGCCCCCTCGGGCCCCGGGCCTCCGATGGCGCCACCTGCTCAACACGTGCGTGCAGCCAACTCGCAGAACAAGGACGCACACGCAACAAGGATGCAAGGGCCTTGGAAGGCCATGCCGACACTCTGCGAGCGGGGCGCGGCCAGCGAAATCGGCCAAGGATGGGCCGAAGAGGGAGGGTGCAAGGGTGACCTTGAAAATTGTTCCTCCATGCCATGCGATGCGGGTTGACTGTGCTCTCCCGGCGACGCGAGAAAACGAAGCCTGAAGCGAGAGACGTCTCCGCCAGAAAAGTTCGGACCGTGTGAGGGCCTTACGGCCGGTGCCGTCGACCCAATCCAGAAGGATGACGACGACCACGACCACGACGACAACGACCACGATCACGTGCTCTCCCGGCGACGCGAGCAAACGGAGCCAGAAGCGAGAGACGTCTCCGCCAGAAAAGTTAGGACGTTTGTTTGGTCGCGTCGCCGGAAGAGCTAAGACGAAGAGGAGAACGACGAAGAGGAGGAGTGTAAACCCAAGAGGCATCAACGATGTCGGAATACACCCTCCCTCCACGCTCCCTCTTCATAGGCCCCATGCAACGGTTCATGTTTTACAAAAAGAACTGCATCGTTGGAAGACAACTACTGTCTGAAAACCCTGATCGGGATTACTTGTGCCCCGTAAAAAAAACTAAATCCTTCCAAAACGCCGTTTCTGGTACGCTGATCATGGGAAGGCGTGAAACTCTTGCAAAATGTTAAGGCGAGTGCGCGCGGCGCTAAAACTAAGACGAGAACCACAATTTGAAAAAGAACCGACCTCAATCCGTAAATCTCTTGCAAATCTTAACACGAATGCGCGCGGCGCTAAGGCGAAAACCATATTTTGAAAAACGACTCGCCCTCAATCCGTGAAGTTCCTGCAAATATTTAAGACACAGGTGCGCGGCGTTAAGGCGATAACCACATTTTGAAAACGATTCGCCCTCAATCCGTGACGCTCTTGCAAATATTTAAGACGAATGCGCGCGGCGCTAAGGCGAGAACCACATTTTGAAAACGAGTCGCCCTCAATATGTAAAGATCTTGCAACATTTTAAGACGAGTGTGCGCGACGCTGAGGCGAGAGCCACATGTTGAAAATCACCCGCCCTCCGTCTGTGAATCAGTTGCCAAGTTTTATGCTTCAGGATCATAAGCGGTGAGGAAGTCCCAGGCGAGGCGAAACGCCCGGCCCGCTCAAAAAACTTGCCTCGGGGTGCTACAGGGAGAAGTTATTCATGAGGAGAGGGAATGGAGGAGGAGGGGGGCGAGGAGGAGGAGGAGGAGGACGAGGACACGAGGAGGAGGAGGAGGAGGAGAAGGAGGAGGGGGACGAGGAGGAGGAGGGGGGAGGAGGGGGACGAGGAGGAGGAGGAGGAGAGGAGGAGGAGGAGGAGGAGGAGGGGGACGAGGAGGAGGAGGAGGAGGAGGAGGAGGAGGAGGGAGGAGGGGGACGAGGAGGAGGAGGAGGAGGACGAGGCTGAACTCGAGTGCGAAGTGCGCCCGCCCGAAGCCCTCGCCCCGACCGACGCCCGCCCCCCTGGGGCCCAGGGGCGGCCTCTGGGAGCCGCAGGCGGCGAGGCGTGCGGGGGCCCCGAGCTTCCCGAGGCGTCGGAGGCCCAGGGGCTCGACCTAAGCAGCGCTTTTTGCGTTTTCGTCTCGTCCTCGCTCTCCCTCGCCTTGCACGAAGACTCCTCCTCCTCCTCCTCCTCCTCCTGCTCCTCCTCCTGCTCCTCCTCCTCCTCCTCCCTCCTCTTCCTCCTCCTCCTCCCTCCTCCCTCCTCCTCCTCCTCCTCGCTCCTCCTCCTCCTCCTCCTCCTCCTCCTCCTCCTCGCTCCCCCTCGCCCTGCACGAAGACGTTGCCCCTGCTGCAAGGCGGCAGCGAAGCACGACAAGGGCCCACGGGATCGCCAGAACGCCGTTCAGGGCCACCCCCCGTCGGAGGCCTGGGCCTGGGAGTCGAAAAGTCGCCCCCCGGACCTGACGCGGGCTGCATCGCGGCCAGAACCAGGGATCGCCCCAAACCAAATACAGTCAAACAGTATAGTAAGGATGCGCGATAAGGATGCAAGAGCCTTGGACGCCCATTTCGAAGCTGTTCGAGCGGGCGCGGCCAGCGAAAGCGGCGAAGGATGGACCGAGGAGGCAAGGATGCAAGGGTACCCTTGGGAAGGTTGCCCATCCTTACGATGCGGGTTGACTGTAGGGTTCTCTCGTTTTCGTGCTGCCTTCGTGCTCCCTCGTTTTGCCTTCAACCCGCCTCTGCTGCAGGGCGAAGCCGAAGCGAAAACGGCCCACGGAATCGCGCAAACACCGCTTAGGTCGACTCCTGGCCGGAACTTCGATGCGAATGCGGCCGTGGCCGCGAAGGCGCCCAGGCTGGCCCCACGAGGCCGAGGAGAACGCCCACGGCAAGCACCTCGAGCCCCGAGAAGGCCCTCTGCCGACACCCGGGATGAACAGGCCGTCGTCGCCGCGCAGCAGGGCCATCTCCAGCGAGGACCCGAACCTGGAGGAACAAACAACTGCATCAATCATTCTGCTTCGAGCGATCCCCACCGAAACGTTCGGCGTTTGTTCCCGATTCTGGTACTGTTTGTTATTGTGGCCAACCTGACCTCGGCGCGCATGTCGCGATAAATAAGACGTCGGCCGCTGCTGCATTATGCTCTGTCGCGTTCTGTCCGGTTCTCTTCATTACTGGACAAATCCTGTGGCCAAGCTTGCGTCGGCTCGCATGCTGCGCTTGATAGGGTGCCATTAATCGGTCGCTGCCGTATTCAACCGCCTTCAATGTTTGCCAGCGTGGGCCGTGCAATCGACGTGTGCAATATACCAATTATGTGTGGGGAAAACTACGTGGTGCAATCTACGTGGTGCAATTCACTTTGACTGTCTTGAAACTGTCCTCTCCACTGCTCGTGCAAACATACCACCCTCCCACCCGCAACTTGGTCGCGAAGACCTGTTAAGACCGTGACGGTAGGTACCAAATGGCACTTGGCAACGACACCGACGCCGACGACGACAGCGACAACGACGACGACGCCACCGACAACGACTACGACGACACCGACGACGTCTCCAACGACTTCGACGACGACGACGACGACGACGACAACGACGACGACGACGACACCGACGACGACGAAGCCGACGCCGACGACGACGATGACAACGCCGACGACGACGACGACGACGCCAACGTCGACGCCGACGACGGCTTTGACGACGACGACGAAGACGATGACGACGACGTCGACGACGAAGACGACGACGACGAGGGAGGAGGGAGGATGACGACGGCGACAACGAAAACGACGAGGCAGGAGGAAGGACGGCGACGACGCGAACGACGAAGAAGAAGGGAGGACGGCGACGCCGACGACGACAACGGTGAGGGAGGAGGGAAGACGACGACGACGACGACGACGGCGACGAAATAGGAGGGACGACGACGAGACGCCGACAACGGACGACGACGACGAGGGAGGCGGAAGGACGACCACGGCGACAACGACGACGGAAACGACGACGACGCCAAAGAGGACGACGACGACGACGACGAGGAAAGACAGAGGACGACGACGGTGGCGACGACGACGACGACGAGGGAGGAGGGAGGACGGCGACGACGACGACGACGACGCAAGAGCGCGCGCGCACGCTTTTGTTGAAAAGCCGCGTTGCGAAACAATAGTTGTTGCATGTTGTTTGGACACTCGATTTTTGAAATCCTTCCAAAAACGCTGGTTGTTAAGGATTTCGGCATGCGCGCCCGACGATGCGCACGCGTGCACTTCGTCCCATTTTGGCAGGAGGATTCTCGCGATGGCACGCGCGCAAGGGCTTTCGAAAGATTTCGACATGCGCGCGCGCGAAGCCCGTTTGGTAGCATTTGTCGAACATCTTGAAAACCTATGGTTTTCTCAAGATGTCGCAAGAACGCGCGCGTAAGCTTTTTTAGAGCATCAGTGTTACGTAACCCTATGTTTTTGTATGTGTTGTGGAAACTCGATTTTGAAATCCTTCCGAAAATGAATGTTTTTCAAGCATTTCTGCATGCGCGCGCGACGACGCGCGCGTGCGCACTTCGTCCAAGGTTTTGCAAGGCATGTTTGAAAACTTATGATTTTTGATAAATGAGTGCGTGCGCATATCATTTGTTGCAGAGGATGGCGGGGGGGAGTCTATACCAGTTGGGCTGGGATAGCCTGATTTCACAAGCAGGATGGGCATTGGGTCAGAATCCTATGTGTTTTACATCGGTTCCCGGGGGGTCTTTAACCCTGGGGGGGAGGGTGGTAGAACATATTTTCATTTTAAAGAAGAGAATCTACGTGGTATAAATGTGCGGTGCAATTCGTCTTAAGCGACCTACGTGGTGTAAACTATATGGTGCAATAAATGTGGTGTAAGCTGGGCGGTGCAATCTGGTGCGATCTATGTGGTGCAGTCTCTATGTGGTGCTATCTATGTGGTGTAAAGTATGTGACGCAAACGCGTTCAATATTTGTGATGCGAGCTACGTGGTGCAATCTACGTGGTGCAAATCATTTCTGTTCGCAATGAAATGCCCACTCCACTGATCGCGCAAACATCCCACCCACCCACCCGCAACTTGGTTTGCAACATCTCTTAAGACCGTGACGGTGGGTACCAAATGGCACTTGGCAACGACAGCGACGCCGACGACGACAGCGACAACGACGACGACGACGCCGCAGACAACGACTGCGACGACACCGACGACATCTCCTACGACTTCGACGACGCCGACAACGACGACAACGACGACACCGACGACGACGACGACGCCGACGCCGACGACGACGACGATGACATCGACGACGAAGATGACGACGCCGACGACGACAACGACGACACCGACGACGACGACGACGTCAACGACGCCGACGACGACGACGACGACGGCGGCGACGACGACACCGACGTCGACGGCGACGAAGACGACGACGACGCCGACGCCGACGCCGAAGACGACGACGACGTCGTCAACAAAGACGACGACGAGGGAGGAGGGAGGACAACGACGGCGACAACGACGACAACGACGACAACGACGAGGGTGGAGGGAGGACGGCGACGACGCGAACGACGAAGGAGGAAGGACGGCGACGCCGACGACGACAACGACGAGGGAGGAGGGAAGACGACGACGACGACAACGACGACGACGACGACGGCGACGAAATAGGGGGGATGACGATGAGGCGCCGGCGGCGGACGACGACGACGACGAGGGAGGAGGAGGAAGGACGACCACGGCGACAACGACGACGGGAACGACCACGACGCCAAAGAGGACGACGACGACGAACACGAGGAACGACAGAGGACGACGTAGGCGACGACGACGACGACGCGGGAGGAGGGAGGACGGCGACGACGCCGACGACGACGACGACGCAAGAGCGCGCGCGCACGCTCTTGTTGAAAGTCCGTGTTGCGATATCTAATGTTTTTGTATGTTTTTTGGACACACGATGTTGAATTCCTTCCGAAGCCGATGGGTTTTGAAGGATTTCGGCATACCCTCGCGACGGCACACGCGCAGGGGGCGTTCGACAGATTTCGACATGCGCGCGCGCGAAGCCCGTTTGGTAGCACTTTGTGAAAATCTTGAAAACCCTATGGTTTTCTTTAAGATTTCGCAAAAGCTCGCGCGTAAGCTTTTTTAGCAATTCAGTGTTGCGAAACCCCTGTGTTTTTGTATGTTTTTTGGAAGCTCGATTGCGAAATCCTTCCGACACCGAAGGCTTTTGGAGGATTTGGGCATGCGCGCGCGACGACGCGCGCGTATGCACGTCGTCCCATGTTTGCAAGGGATTCGCGAAAAAGTGTCATGCTAGAGCAAAACATGTCCCCGCGTATCGTTTTTTTCTTTTTGTTTTGTTTGTTCCCTTTCTTTTCTTTTTTTCAAAATGTACCTCAGGGAACCTCATGGGGGGAACCTCAGGGGGGTCGAACCTCAGGGAACCCCCTGGGACATTGTCTTTTCATACTTAGGATGGCCATGTGGTCAGAATCATCTATGATTAACATATCCAAAAGGGGGGCGGACAACGCCGGGGGGGGGGGGGTAGAGTCGTGGTTTTTTTTTTTTTTTTTTTTGAGATTTGAGAGGAGAATCTACGTTGCGCAGTCTTGAAGTCTGTGGTGCCATCCACATGTGGTGCAGTCCACGTGGCGCAATCACCCTGCGAGGCTCGCACGCTCAAACTCGCCACCAAATGCGGCGACGGGCGGCAACCGGCAGGCCAGGCCGGCCTACGGGCCCAGATGGGCGGCGGCCGACGGGCGGCGACGAGGCGGCGACGGCAGCCGCGCGGCAGCCCGCGGGCCCGGGCGACGGGGCGGCGACGAGGCGACGACGGCGGCTGGGCTGCAGCCCGGGCGGCCCGCAGGCCGAGTCTCTTGGACAGGAAGACGACATCCCCAAGCTGGCCATCGCTCGGACGTCCATTCCCTGTGTTTTTTTCTCGGTTTCGTGCGTGGTTCTTTCGCGAAGTGATCAAGGATGTTCCTCGATGGTCCTCGCCGAAGGAAAAATGCACACGTCCGAGCGATGCCAAGCAAGTGCAAGCACCGCTTGGGGAGCGGTGCGAAGAGCCCAAGCTCGAACAGAGATGTGCAGTGCAGGCAAGCAGACACCAACGCAGAGGATTTTGCAGCGCAAGCGACTTGTATTTGTTCTGTTGTCGCGGGCGTCTGCAGAATCAGACACCTGGCCCTCCCTGAGCCCTCTCAATCCTTTCCCGAGTCACACGCGAAGCCCATAATCCGAAGCTCGATGCCGAACGATGAGACGCGGCTAAGAACTTGGCGCCCCGCCGTGCGGTACACGGGGAAGCATTTGATGTCACGCGTGTGTTGCCATACTCGTGGATGGGCCAGCATTGCTCTCGTCATATTACCCATCATTCCCACCAGTATCATTGCACACCATCATCAAATTTTCGCCCAGGAATGCCCACAGCCGCCCCAACGGCCGTTGGCGCCTGCTTGGCGCCAGGAAGCGCGCTGCAACCTGCCAGCCTTCTCCGATCTACTAATCACCGTGCGCCAGAACGGCGAGCACAACGATTCGGTCGAGGGCCGATCGGGAACAATGTGTTTTCCGTGCGCATGATCGCCGATCCATCATGGTCATGAGGCAGCACGAAGTCTCGATAGGTCGCGCGAGCGCGGCGCGCATGTCGTAACTGCTGTGCACGCTACACGGCACGGTCTGTCGTACACGAACAGTGGGCGATGGCCGAAAGGTGGGGATCTAATAAAATCTGTGGTGCGCCTCGATGCTCTCCAATACTTTAACCAGTTCCCCAGAAGAGAAAAAAAACGACCCCCTACGTGCAAGCACGTCTTGGGGGAAAACGTGAGCACCCCTAGGTGAAACCACGGTTTGACGTGCTCTTGAGTGTGCTGTGGTGTACGCAATCGGTGCGGTAGGCAGGGCCTCAAAAAGACAAACGCAAACCTCATCATCCCCTTCCTCATCCCCCTCCTCTATCTCCCCTCCCTTCTGTGCCATGCTATGCGAAACAATGCCTGGCAATACCATGCAATCCAAAGCATTGCAAAGCAACGGAAAGAATTGTTCAGCAGCGCAAAGCAATGCCAAGCAATGTAAATCAATGCCACACACACATCAATGTAAAGAAAAGGGGGAAACAGCGCAACACAGTATAAATCAATGCGGCGTAATGCATTACAAGACAAAGCACCTAAAACAATGAAAGTCCATGTGATGCCGCGAAATAACGCGAACCAGTGTAAAGTAGCGGAGGCCCAGACGGCGACGAAGAGGCGACGGCGACAACACAACCGCCAGACCGACGGGCAGGCCCAGAGCGACGGGGCCGCGACGGCGATCACATGGCCGCCAGACCGACGGGACGGCCCCTCAGTGCAAACACTGTTTGGGAAACTATGTTATTCTCCACATCCTAAGTGGGGTGTTTGCTTTCTCTGCGCACCTCCGCGCCGGATCTCCTCCCTTCCTCCCCCCCTCTCTTCCACCTCACCACCATCGCCATTACAATCATTACCACACTCATCATCAGTACCACCATCTTCACCATCACCAGCACACACACGTCCATTCATAATCATCAGCACGCTCTCGGACACACATACACCCTTTTTTACAACCTTATCGCCATCACCAGCACGATCGCTACCACACAGCATCAACACGACAACCATCATCACTATCAGCACACGCACACACACCCGTCGATCATCATCATCACACTCTTCACAGACACACACACACCCTCATTCATTCATCATCATCATCGTCATCATCATCATCATCATTTTCGCACAACTCCTCATTCGCGTCACTATAACAGTCGTCATCACCACTCACTTTCGCTGGCAAAGTCATCACCATGATCACCATAACCACCACCATCATCATACACATCATCATCACCATCAACATCATCGCCATCATCACCATTATTCACCATCACCATCAATCAGCCGCCATTCGCCAGCACTCACTCACCATCACCATCGCGATCACCACACCTTCACCAATATCACCATCCCACCGTGATCACCAGCCAGGAGGGAACCTCATTTGTAACATACAGTCACATTTCTTTTTTGTTGGTTTGTTTTCTCTGCACCCCCCCGCGCAAGATATCTCGTCCCCCGTCTCTGCCCCACCATGGTCATCATCATCATCATCATCATCATCACCATCACTACTACGCATCATCATCAGCAACATCAACACCACGATATCACCATCACCAACATAACCATTATCATCAGGCCAACACCACCATATTTCCCTCACTCATTCACCCAGTCGCTTGCCATTTGTCACTCACGCACTCTCTGACTTACTTCCTTGCTTACTTACTTACTCACTCGCCACCACACCGTGATCATCATCATCATCATCACCATCATCATCATCCTCATCACCACCATCATCACCATCCCACAACCACGCTCTCGGGAGAGCCTCGGGGAGCGCCTCGGCCAACTTCAGCTGGGCCACTCCATCGGCCTGCCTCCTGCTGCTGGGGCTAAAGCTGCGGCTGCGCTCAAGCAGCCGCCGCCGCGTTGCCTGCAGGCACCGTCGCAAAAAAAAAAACAGGTCGCATGCCTCTGCCGCCAACTCGCGCACGGCAATCCCCGGCACCCGAGGCCAGGGCCTCTGCGCCGGCGGGGGGCGCTCCGTCTGCCCGCGCTCAGCAGCTGGCGCCACCCCGCCCGCCAAGTCTAGGTCTGAGTTGGAGCCGATCTCGCCGCCGTCGTTCGGGCAGGTGTCGCCCCATCGCTGGCGGGCGCTGGTGGCTGGTGAGCTCTCGCGATCGGCGAAGCGCCCTTCGACTGCCTGCAGCTGCTGCATAGTCGACCCCCACGCGTCTGCGAAGTTGCCCAACTGGTGCGCCATCGGGAGGGTCCGCAACTGAAGGAACAGCCCGCGCACAGCCTGCAAGTCGTCCTCCGAGACCTGCATGCGTTCCTGCGTGGACTTCGCTGCAGCAGCCTCCTCCTCCAGCTCAGCCAGCCGCTCTCGCGCCTCGGCGCGGCGCTCCTCAGCGTCCACCAGCTGATCTGCCACGGCCTGCATCGCCGCCTCTGCTGCTGCCGCCGCGGCGCCAGCTGCCTCGAGCGCCTTGCGAGCTCCTGCCTCCCTGCGCTCCGCCTTGCCGGCCGTGTTGGCAGCCCTGCGCAGGCGAGCCGCTGGCGCTGGAGACAGGCCAGCCTCCTTGTCGCGCGCCTGGGCAGCGGCAGCCTGCTCCTTCTTGGCCCGAGGGGCGGCCAGCCGCTCAGCCACAAAAGCGTTTTCATCGCCACCGAGGCGGGGGCAGGACCCCCAGGATGGCGATGGCACGCTCCAGCTCGGCCAGGCGGGAACCCTGCGGCTGGCTGCCTCCGCCTTGGCTGCCCTGGCTGCTGCCGCCTCCGCCGCCGCCAACGTCCGAGGCCTGGCCACCCCAAAAAGGCGGCTGCGGCACGGGCCTTGCGGCGCGCCCGCTTGCCCTTGCCCGCCTTGACGAAACCCTCAGCGTCGGGCACGGGTTGGTCGCCGACCGCCGATCCCCGCACCCGCGCCCAGGGCGGGGCCACGGAGTGGCAACTGAAGCACCACCCTCTGGTCGCGTAGGACCATTGACTGCACGAGCAGACACACTACGCTCCGCTTCTGCCGCCGCCGCCTACAGCGCCGCGGGTGCCAGCGCCAGGGGAAGCGCCGCCCTTCGCGGGAGCCACCATCCCGCCAAGGACGCCCGCCTCACACCCAAGCTCTGGCTCAAAACTGCGTCGCACTGGCACACAGCGAGGAGCCCCTCGCGCTTTGAGCGCCGCGGACGACTCGCGGTCGTCGGGCGCTCCAGGGCCTTGAGCCAAAATCGCTACAGACGGTGAGGGCATTGGATAAGGAACCGTTGGATCAGGAATCCAGGGTCTGGAAGCCTGTGGGACCCCAAGCGTGGGTTGGCCATGGATATCACCGCCGCCCTCGTCAGATAACGAACCCTCCTGGATCTGATGCTCCCGGGCGCATTCCTTAGCGAACGCCCCCACCGTATGGTATGATACGCTCTGTCGTGCTATACTTTGAGCGATCGCTTTATGTTATGATGTGGCATGCCATGCCCTGCTCATGCAATTGTGATGTGTTCTGATACGTGTTAGTGTCTATCTTGATACATGTGCGCATTTCATTGTACATCCGTTACCGTGGTGACAACAATCGTAGAGCAAGTATGTACTATGTACTTACGTGTTACTCCGACTATGTCATTGTATGATATGTCACAATCTGAGTTGGGATGACATCGCATGATCTGCGAAGTCGTATTCTGATCTGATGTTCCATACTATGTTGCGGAGAGGTCTGGCACGGTATGTTATGATGTGCCATGGTGCAGTATGTCCAATATGTGTGTAATGTTAGGATCGGGTAGCACAAGTCAACTCAACATGTTGTTCTGGCATGTTGTGTTCGTAGCCGTCGTGGCAACAATAAGCGACAACTCTGTCCTGCTATGCGGTATGGTGCCATCATGCGTCGAGGACTCGAAACGGGATGCTCAAGGATAGCCCCATTGCTGTGGGGCCTGGCGACCGCGACCGCGCGGATTTCTTGGAGCGGCGCTGCGCTGTACCCCCCTCCACGGCGCGCGGAACGCGCCAAGGAGAGGGGCCAGAGGCGCCGCCAGGGGGGCCCAGCGCCGATCCGACGAACCCGCGCGGGCCTTCGAAAGTGTACCTTCCCAGACATCCGGCTGCTCCAACTTCTGTGGATGCGTGGGCCCCGGAGGTCCGGACCACTTCCCCAGGACCAGTCTCTCGCCCTGAAGCGTTTGGTTGACGCCCCCGAGGCCCGGCGAGGGCCCCCAGCGGCCGAAAAAACTGCTAAGATCCCGC
This sequence comes from Prorocentrum cordatum, assembly GCA_963575745.1. Lineage (NCBI taxonomy): Eukaryota > Dinophyceae > Prorocentrales > Prorocentraceae > Prorocentrum > Prorocentrum cordatum. Next base: position 736,292 of record CAUYUJ010016660.1, on the reverse strand, counting down.
CGCTCCAATGTAGAGGCGTCCTGGATGGGGTCGGAGCAGATGGGGTCGGTGGATCGAGCCGCATCGCCGATACATCGGCGATGTCTCGGCGATGCATCGGCGATGCATCGGCGATGCACTGGCGATGCATCGTCGACGTGGGCGATGCATCGGCGACGTCGACGTGAAGCCAATCGGGCTCCACATTGAGCCGCATCGGCGATGCATCGGCGATGCGGCGCGACTCTTCGACCCCATCTACTCCGACCCCATCTTGGAGGGCTAGACAATGCTTGCTGGAGCGTCGGCTCTCTGGGCTTCTCACGCCCGGAGCCCTGGCCAGCTCGGCGCCTCGCCCGCTCCCCGGGCGGCCGGCCGCCCCCCCGCGAGGCCCAGCGCGCCGAGGAGGCCCGCCAGCGCTCCCGCCTGACTACCCACCAGACCACCCCAACCCAACCCGAAGGCCCGAACTTCGGGCTGGGGGGGGGGTTAAGGGTTCCACACGAGTTTTTGTCGATGTTTCCCGACCCCCCCGCCCACTGGAAATCGAGGGTAAATCTGAGCCTTCGGGTTGGGTTGGGGTGGTGTGGTGGGTGGTGACCGCCTCCGTGACGCACAGCACCAAAGCAGGGGCCTCCTCCGCGCCGCCGCCCGCGGCGTCGAAGGCGCGGAAGAGCTCGGCGAGCAGCGGGCCGACGACCGCCGCGGCCGCCGCGCCGCCGCCCGCGTGCAGCGGCGCGGCCCAGCGCAGCCGGCGGAAGGAGAGACGCGGCGGCACGAGCGCGGACCTTCGGAGCTCCGCGCGGACCTCCCGGGCCTGCGCGGGGCCCCCCACGCCCTGGCGCGCGCGGAGCGCGCCAGGGGCGGCGCCCGAGGAGCCGCCAGGGGGGGGCCCGGCGCCGACCCAAGGACTCTGCGCGGACCTCCAAAAGTTGACGGCTCTGCGGCCTTTTCTCCTTCGAGAAGGTTCAGGCGCAGGGCGGCGGCGGCCTTCGCGGCCGCGGCCTCCCCGAGCTCGACACCGTCGGCCTGGAGGCACCTCAGCGCCTCGCAGAGGCCGTCGAGGCCGGGGCGCGGCCCGTGCCAGGGGAAGCCGCGCGACTCGAGCGCGGAGAGCACGCCGAGCACCTGCGGCTCCAGCGCCTCCTCCGCCGCCCGCAGCTCCCCCTGCTCCCCGGGGGCAAAAAACATGGCATGAACATGAGCGTTCGGAGGTCCGCACGGATTTCTTGGATCGGCTCGCCCCCCCCCCCCTGGCGCCAGAGGCGCCTGGCGCGCTCCTCGCGCCAGGAAGAGGGGAGGTCCAGCGCCGATCCAACCAGACTCGAACGTATCCCTCTCCCTAAGATGGGCAAGCCAGAAGCGATGACAATCTCAGGGGTGTGCCCTCAGCAACTGAAGGAACCCGTAAGTCGGCATCGAGGTACAGTGATGTCAAACATAGGGGTAGGGATGTGCTTCGGACTGGTAGCGGTCCGAAGCGTCCGCGCGAACCCCGAAGGCTGACGCTTGTGCCACCTTTTGCTCCTCGATGCTCGGCCTCGGCGAGGGCAGGGAAGCCCTCGCCGCCGGGGGCCACCAGCGGGAGTAGGTCGTCGCTGCGGCTGAGCACCGGGCGTTGCCAGAAGCGCTCCTGCCCCAAGGTGCCCCTGGGATTTCCAAGGTCGCCCCCACGGCCTCCAGAGCACCCCTCACGAAGCCTAGGGTGCCATCCAAAATTGAGCGAAAAGCTCGGGGAGGAGGAGGAGGAGGAGGAGGAGGAGGAGGAGGAGGAGGAGGAGGACCAGTGTAAAACCAAGAGTCATCAACGATGTTGGAATTAACCCTCCCTCCAAACTCCCCCTTTCGTAGACCCCCACAACGGTTGATTTCCATTGAGGGAAGTGCCTCGTTGGAAGACAACCATTTGAAGATCCTAAAGCATGCCAAAACATTGTTCTCGGGATTTCAACGCCACGTATCAATCTGATTGCTGCGTCTTTTGTAAGTCCCGGGGGGGTCTGCATCTTTCCCGCGAACAAGGGGGCCCTGCTCTCTGCACGAGGCAGTCCGAGGGCAGATTTTGTATGAAATTGCGCAGAGCGCTTGTCTCGGTAAGCAACTTGCCGCGGCGCCAGGAGCTGCTCTGACGGCACTTCCCGCGTCGCAGCGCACTGGCCTCCTCGGCGCGGCAAAGGAAAGGTTTGCAATGGGCATTGACAGATCTGATAGAGGACCTGCGCCACGCCCACGCAGGAAATATACAGATGCAGGGCGGGGCCAACGAAATCTGACTACTAAGCATTCGGTTGGCGAAGGAGAGCAGGCAAGGGTCGCGCAGGAGACCCGATGGGAAATGCGCAGATCCGGCAGAGCGCCCAGAGAAAACAGGTAATGATTCGATGAGACACCCTGGCGACAAAAGTAAACTGACTTACGGAAGCGAGAATTCAGGCACCAGCGCCCAGAGACGGGGCGCGGGAGGGGCGGGGCGCGCGCGGCGGCCCCCGGGCTCCTTGCTCCGCGCTCGCGAAGCGGTCTCGATGGCCGCCGCAGTGGCCCTGGGCCGCGCGCCGAATGGAAGAAGGACCTGGCGGGCCGCCGCGCGCGCCGCGGCACTGGCCCAGGCTGCGCGGAGGAGAACAAATGCGCGAGGGGGCGGGGCGTCGCGCGCGACGGCCTTCGCGCCGGGGCGGCCGCGGGCTCGGAAGCCTCGGTCCATCGCGCAGAAAAAAAAAACAACTCTGCGCGAGGCGAGGGGGGCGGGGGCAGGGGCGCCGCGCGCGCGGCGGTTCTGTCCAATTCGGCGCGACAAGAAACAATTCGAAGCGGGCCGGGAACGCAGCGCTCGGAGCGGCTCAAGCGATTCGCGGAGGGAACAACGCCGAGGGCGAGGGGCCTGGGCCGCTGCCCTGGCGGCCCCTGCCCATTCGAATCGGATGCGGAGCCGCGCGCGAGGGGGGCGGGGAAGCCGGTCGCGCGGCGCCCTGGCCGATTCAGCTTTACCAAACCAGATGGCGAAGGAGCAAGGCCGACGCGTTCGACGCGGCGGCGCCGCCGCAGCGGCGGCCGCCGAGCGCGCGGCAATGCCGGTCCAGTCTGCATGGGGAACGCGGCGCGCGCGGCGGCAGGGCCGCCGCGAGCGCGGCGACGCTGGTCACTTCTGAAGGGGAGCACGCCGCGCGCGCGGTGACTCCGCCGCCGCGCGCGCCCGCGACGGCCTTGCCCCATTCTGCGCGCAGAAACGCGGCGCGCGAAGGGCGCGGCCGCCGCGGGCCCCGCGCCCCCTGTTCACGTTGAATGCATCGAAGAAACGTGCGCCAGAAAAGGGGGGGGGGGCGCGGCCGCCGCGCGCGAGCGCGGCGCCCCTGGCAAATCGCGCGCGACAGGATACCGCGCGCACGGGAGCAGGGCCGCCGCTCGCGACTTGGCAGGGCGGGGAGGGGGGGGGGGGGCAAGGCGGCCGCGCAGCGGCCCTGGCCCACTCTGAACGGGCCAGCGCGATGCGCGAGGGGACAAGGCCGCCGCGAGGGCCGCGGACCTGCTCCTTTCCAGATGGAGCACCCGAGCGCGCGAACGGGCAAGGCCGCCGCCCGCGCGAAAGCCCCGGCCGTTCCTGAGTTAGAAAACACAGCGCGCGTCAGAAAGCAGCACGGCCGCGCGCGCGGTGGCTCTTGCCAGTTCTGCGCGTCAGTGCAGTGCGCGAAGGGGCGGGCCCGCTGCTCGCGTGGCGGGCCTGCCCCGTGTCGCGTTGAAAAAAACATCGCGGGCGAGCGGGGCGCGGCGGTCGCGCGCGCGGCGGTTTTGTTCGACGCGCGCGGAGAAAACGCCACGCGCGGGAAGGGGGCAGAGCCGCCGCGCGCGCGGCGCCCGCGGCCAATCCTGAATGCGCAGCTACGTCCGCAAGGGCGCAGGTCTGCCGCGCGCGCGTCGGCCCTGGCCCAATCTGTTTGAAAACTAAGCCACGCGCGCGGGCCCGCGGCCACCGCGCGCGCGGCCACCCTGGCCCACTCGGCTCAAGGGAACGCAACGCCCGAGGCCACGGGCCCGCTCCACGTGGGCACGGGGGCGTTGTGTCCGAGCGGGCACGGCGGCAGCGCGCGGCGGCCCTGGCGCGCCCTGCACAGGGCGGCGCGCCCCGCGGGGGTGGGGGGGGCAGGGCAGCCGCGCGCGTGGCGGCCTCGGCCGACTCTGCAACGCCGCGCGCGGGGGGGGGGGCAGCGGGGGCCGCCGCGCGCGCGCGGCGGCCTTGGCCTGGCCCAGCTGGAGAGCCGCGGGGCGCGGGGCAGGGCCACCGCGCGCAGCGCCGCCCTGGCCCAGGGCTCGCCTGGATAAAGAATCGCGCACGGGGGCAAGGCCGCCGCTCGCGCGGTGACCTTGGCCCATTCGGCATCGAATTCCAGAGTGCGCGACGGGGGCGAGGCGGGCGCCCCCGCGGCGGCCCTGGCACCGCTGGGAACGGCAGGGCGGCGCGCGAGAGGGGGCAGCGCCGCGCCTCGCACGGCCCCGCCCCAATCTACTGGAAAGGCGCCGCGCGCGAGGCGCAGAACGGGCGCGCGCAAGGCCGATCAGGCACATCCTGCGTCTGAAGACGCTGAGCAGGAGTAGTCGGGGCGGTCGCGCTGAAGACGGCACTGGCCCTGCCTGCGCGGGGAAAAGCCCAATGCGCGAGGGGCGCAGCTGCCGCGCGCGCGGCGGCCCTGGCCCATGGCGCGCGCGCGTGTGCAAGCATATTTCTCCGCATGGGTATAACAAGTACACTTGTTTGTCCACGTTTACACAACACTACATACAAACATACGCATATGCATGCATACACGCATAGATGCATGCGTACAAACATATGTGTATAAAGATGTGTGTGCGCAAGCATGTGTATAACGGTATGGTTTGTAGTGCTGCGCGTAGATGCTCATATGCATATATATATATATATATATATGTGTGTGTGTGCGGAACAGAAGTCCCGCGAGAGCAGGGCCGCCCCGCGCACGGCGGCGGTGGCCTGTTCACCGCGAGGAGAATAATGCGCGAGGGCATGGCCGCCGCGCGCGCGGCGGCCCAGTCCAAACCTCGCGCGGAACGGCACAGGGCGCGAGAGGGCAGGGCAGACGCGCACCTGCCCGCGCTGGATGGGCGAACGCAGCGCGCGAGGGGGCAAGGCCGCCGCGTTCGCGCGCCAACCCTTCGATTCCTCGAATGCAGAACCCCGACAAAATGGGGCGCGCGCGTTAGCGCCGCGCGCCAACATTTCCAGCGGAAGCTGCAATCTGCCATCTGAACTAGCCAACCGCGCGCGCAACCCTGACGCCGACGACGCCCCCAATACACCTCCGATCGCGCGGCTGAGGAGCGCGAGCAGGACACCATTAATTCTCGGACGCTGCTGCGCCCCCGCACGCGCCGCGCGCGCGCGGGGCGCCAGCAACGACGAGAACGAGCAGCTGCTGGAGCGGCGACGGCAACGACGCAACTCGCCCTGTTCTCTGTCAGCGGTCCAGCAGGGCCAGAAGCAGGAATGGACGGCACCTTGCCTGTCACGGGGTCCTTACGCAGCCACTGCTTCCAAGTGAGGCCATGCATGATGGGCGCGCACCTCTTGGCGTCGGCAGGGGCTTCGGCGCACGGCGAACCAAACTGAATCGGCTTGCGCGGTGACGCGAAATCCTGTTCAACGGCAACGCCACGGTCGAAACGCATGCTGTTCTTGATCGGCAGAATACTCAGGACCAGTCCGCTCGCGCAGTAGCCCGTGCGCACAGACGGACGAATGGCAGCAACTGCCTTCAGAATTTGGCCTCGGCTCATGTGTGGGGCCCGTTCGATGGCCCTGCGGTGCGTTTCCTTCCACTTCGCCCCGCTTATTCCCCATGGAAGGCGACGGTGCACAGCCAAAAAATCATCAACTGAGTCAGTGAATACTGCGATGTCGATGTCGCAGTCGAACGCAAAATGGCCACCAACTCGAACCGCCCCGAGGAGGGATCCCCAAATCAAACATCAAGACGAAATATCACTGGTTCCAAGATAAGCCGTGGCTGCTTCTACTAACATCGATTGTCAAATCGACACTGCGTTCGGAGACGTCAGCCGGAAAGGAAATGCGCACTGGCCGCTACCCTCCCTGGACACTGCAACGGCCCTCTCGGCGGAGAGCCTCCGGCCAAGAGGCATATTAGACTTCACCGTAGAGCCCCTGCAACTCTGATTTCGTAAGAACTTGTCGCCCTGTGCCGTGGCCCTCTCCTGACGGGCAATATCCCCCAGTTTCTCAATGCATTTCTTATGCGTGGGTTTTAGATTGATGGTTTTTCGGAACAGCTTCTGCAGCGGCGCCTTGCGCTTCAATGCGAAAAACGAACTCCGCCCGAACACGGTGTTCCGAGGCAGCTAGAAGCCGCGGGACTCAGGCGCTGCAGGAAACGCGCAAATCGCTTCATACAAGTGTGCATCACTGGAACTACTTTGGGCCATTATGTACTTTGAGCCCAATGGCTACGGAATTACGGCGTGGGGGGACGGCGTGGATTCATGGGCGGTGGCATGTTGGAGAAGAGTGCGTATTCAAGAGCGACAAAATACGACGGAGGAAACACATTCGACGAGGCAGTACTGCGACGCCCACCTGGACGCTGACGAGGAGGGCGCTGGCACGAGATGCGAAGGAACAGAAAACAAGGAGCGAAATGTAGGAGGGAGGAGGTGAAGAGTGAGGAGGAGGGAAGGAGGGAGGAAAGGACAGAAGGAGAACGACGAGGAGGAGCAGCAGAAATTTCAGAGGGCGAGGACGAGGAGGAAAACGAATAGAACGAGGACTGGCGGCAAGAGAAAGGCTGGAAGAATAAACAAATCCAGGTACCTAGGAAACGGACAATGTAAGAGGATTGGAGGTGACAGGGGTGAGATCGCAGTGGGACGGAGAGCCCCCACTGAAACATCGATGTCGGTTTCGCGTTCGTGTCGTGCGTGCAGGCGAGGCGAGGCTACGTGGGCGGGCGAGAGGAATGAACCAGCTAGGGCGCCCCCACGGTTGGCGGGCGGTGGCTGGGAGCGTCTCTCCGTGGAGTCTCGATGGTGTCACGTGGTTGCCCGATGGTGTCCGTGATGTCCAGCGGTGGACCGTGGTGCCCCGTGGCGCAATGTCCCGTGCTGTCCCGTGGTGCCCCGTGTTGTCGATAGCGGGATTGGTAGTGATATCGGTATTCGGTAGTGATACCGATAGCAGTCGAAAGACCGCTAATGAGCTCGATGGTGAGATGGATTATCATGTCGATAGTGAGATCGATAGTGATCTCCATGGTGGAGTCCATATTGAGATCGATTATGAGATCGAGCACGGGAGGGATACTGAGATCGATACTGGGATCGGCAGTGAAATCGACAACTTAATCGATAGTTCGATCGGTCGGGTGAAATCGATTCCGTTTTCGATAATGGCATCGCTTGCGATGTCGATTGTGAGATCGATTGCGAGATCGATAACGAGATTGATTGTAATGCCGATCGTGAAAACGATTGCGAGATCGATGGTGAAATCAATTGTGATATCAATGGCAGATCCGATCGTGAGATCGATCGTGGGGTCGATCGTGAAATCGACAGTGATATCGATTGTGAAATCAATTGTGTGATCGTTTGTGAGATCGGCAGTGGGATCGATATTGACATCGGCAGTGAGATGGTCAGTCACATCGATAGCGAGATCGAGTGCGAGATCGATGGTGAGATCGATCGTGGCATCAACTGTTAGTTCGACTGTGGTATCCAGCTGTTTCACGTGTACCCTGAGGGCCTCAACATGGCACGCTGCACTGTGGCATGAATCGTTGTTATTCGGCACTCTACGCACTCAAACAAGCAGCAAACAACTCGAGAGACCACAACCTGTGCGCGATTGGGCCTGGGAGGTAACACTGGCGGCCTCCCCAATGCGATGCCGAGTATGATTGCGAGCGCGTCCGAATGCGAGTGGGTCGAAGTATGAGAGCGTTTGTGTGCGAGTAAGTCTGCATCCGAATAATCCTGAAATGAGCGTGAGCGACTCACAGCATGAGTGAATACGACTGCGACTGAATCTGAGTACGGGCGAGCCTGGGTCGGGAGGAGGAAGATGCGAGCGGATATGAATGTAATGCGTGTGATGAGAGAATCTGAGTGTGAGTCTGAGCATGAATCAACCAGGGCGGATGAGTGAGCCTACGTGGGAAGAAAAGGGATGAGGGCGCGTATGGGTCATGAGTGAGTCTGAAGAAGAGTCTGAGTGTCAGTGACATTCGAAATTCACATGCGAATGAATCCGAGCACGAGTGAATCCGAGTGTGATGGGTGAGCTTGACTGACCCACCAAGAGTGGTCAAGGCTTTCCTGGGGAATCGGAGGTGTCCAAGTAATAACAAGAGCCTCGCCTCATCATACTAAGAAGGCATGGTCACCGCTGCGCAAAGATACATTGTCGGCGGGGCTTGTTTGGGCGGCCCGCCTGGGCCAAACGAATATACACAAGCGGATGGAACACGCACAGACGTTTGCAAGTTGCGAGGCCTTGGCGGGCGAGCGTGGGGCACTGGGCATAAAACGCCGTGGATGATGTCTCGAATGTGTTGCTTGCGCTACCCTGTTGGAAGCGCGGCGTGGCCCAACGAACGAACGTTCAACCATAACCCCAAAGCATGAAACACAACGGGGCCCTGCCCGAATCACAATGCGTTTCCAGCTTCACCGTCGACGACGACGACGAGGACGGACGGACTGACGGACGGACTGTCGGCGGCGGCACGGCGACGACGTCGAGGACGGCGGCTCCACTCGAGGGGGTAGCGGCCGCGGGTCACGCTGCGGCCCGAGCGACATCGGCCGCGCGCTCTGTCGCCATTCCACAGGGTCGACCGATCGCGGGGTCGGCTTCCGACGGCCACGACGACCCCGCCTTCCCCGCCTTCCGCCTTCCCCGCCTTCCAGGTCGGCGCCCGCCGGCACAAGGCGCGGGCCGAACATCGCAGGCGCGGTGGTCGCAGTCTCCAGCGCTCGGTCGGTCGGGCGGTCGAGGCCGAGGAATATGAAATTTGAGGTTTTCCCAGCTCCAGAGCTCGCGAACGAGCTGAACCCAATGCTATGTCTACAATGCCCCGCGTGCAGCGGGCGACCCGGGCCTCTCCCGGGCCCGCGCGCCATGCGGGGCCCCGCGTGCTGCAAAGCAGCAAGTTCAAAGAATCGGGTGGGCTGGACGTCCCTGTTGCATCCCAGCCCACTCCCACTAGCACCGAACGCAAGCTGAGACGATATTCGAATGGTCTTGCCTTTGGGAGTTCCCACCTGTCCGCTAAACTTGTTCAATGTTGGTGGATACGCCAAGAGTCCCACTGCAATTCACATGTCACCCTCCCGCAAGCGAACTGTTCCCGTTCACCCCGCGCAATGGTGGGCCTGAAAAAGCAGGGGCGACTGAAGGAATCGGCGCTCTCTTGCGACTCTTTCCCGCTCAAGAGCCCAACTCAAGACTCAATTACCCGCTGACGTACCCGACCCTTTCTAAAGGCATAGCGTGCATAACACTATATATACACGCAGGACTTGAAGCTCGCTGCGCTTCGCCTTAAAGGTTCATTCGGCTCAGAGGGCTCAGAGGGCTCGTCGGGCTCTGAAGGCTCATAGGGCTCGTGGGGCTCATAGGGCTCGCAGGGCTCATAGGGCTCGCAGGGCTCATAGGGCCCAGAGGGATCATTGTGCTCACAGTACCCGTAGGGCGCATAAGGCTTATAAGGCTCCTAGGGCTTCGAAGGCCCATAGGGCTCGTAAGGCCCGTAGGGCCGGCCCATCGGGCTCATAGGGCTCATAGGGCTCAAAGGGCTCAAAGGGCTCGTAGGGGCCAAGGGGCATATAGGGCTCATGGGGCTCATAGGGCTCATAAGGCTCATAGGGCGAATAGGGCTCATGAGGCTCTTATGAGAATCTCATGGGGCTAGTATGCGGCTCTCATAGGGCTCTACAGGGCTCTACTAAGGCTCTGGCAAGGCTCTTCTAGGGCCCAGAAGGCTCAGGGGGCTCAGAGGGCCCAGCGGGCTCATGCGGCTCGCAGGGCTCAAAGGGCACATAGGGAGCATAGGGCTCAAAGGGCTCATGGAGCTCAGTGGTCCCATAGGGGGGTGGGCCGGCAGGGCCCATAGGGCTTGTAGGGTCGCATGTCTTTCAGGGCTCATAGGGCGCATGGGGCTCATGGGGCTCGCACGGGCCATAGGGATTCAAAGGGCTCGTAGGGCTCGCAGGGCTCATGGGGCTCATAGGGTTCTCAGACGGCTCCTCCAAGGTTGTTCTATGGATATTTATATATATAGGGAGAGAGAGAGAGAGAGAGAGAGAGAGAGAGAGAGAGAGAGAGAGAGAGAGAGAGAGAGAGAGAGAGAGAGAGAGAGAGAGAGAGAGAGAGAGAGAGAGAGAGAGAGAGAGAGAGAGAGAGAGAGAGAGAGAGAGAGAGAGAGAGAGAGAGAGAGAGAGAGGAGAGAGAGAAAGAGAGAGAGAGAGAGAGAGAGAGAGAGAGAGAGAGAGAGAGAGAGAGAAAGAGAGAGAGAGAACAAAAAAAAAAAACCTTCCAGGCCCGTGTAGGGCTTTTATCGGGCCCACATTGGGCTCTTCTATGGCTCTCATAAGGCTAGTAGACCGCTCTTATTGGGCTCATAGGGCTCGCAGGGCTCATAGTGCTCCAGGGCTCAGAGCTCATAGGGATCATAGGGCTCATAGGGTTCATAGGGGATCGAAAGGTTCGTGGGGTTCATGAGACCCATGGGGCTCATAGGGAGCATTGGGCCCGCAGGGTCCGCGGGGCTCATTGTGCTCATAGAGCTCAGCGGGCCCAGAAGGATCACAGGGCAAATAAGGCTCACCAGGACCAAAGGGCGCATGGGGCCCATTGGAACGAGGTGGATCTTAGGGTTCATAGGGCTCGTAAGGGCCACGGAGCCGGCAGGGCTCGCCGGACGCATAAGGCTCAGAGGTTGGCAAAGCTCATAGGGCTCAGAGGGCGCGTGGGGCTTGCTGCAAGGCTCATAGGGCTCGTGGGGTTTATGGGGCCCAGAAGGCTTACAGGGCCCATGGGGCCGAGAGGCCCCATGGGGCCCATAGGGCTCGCATGGCTCACGGAGCTCGCAGCGCCCATAGGGCCCGCAGGGCGCACGCGGGGGCACACGGAGAAGGGAACACGCAACCCACGGACCTGAAAATGTTAAAACATGACCTCGCAACGCTACTACAAACGCTACAACATGGGGTCCAATACTCCGAGATGAACGCACGTTTCTTTTAATGTGTGCACATATATATATATACATAAAACGCACTGAGCATATTCAAACTGACTACGCTGGTGGGGAAGCTTGAAGAGCGAAGCCCAACGCTTGATATTACGTCGGGAGTCGGAGCATTTTTTGCGCGCGTCACCGTCGCGGGCGTTGGCAGCGGCCCGTCTTCGGAGTCTCGGAGGCTCTCCTGGGCTTCTCTCGGGCCGTCTTGAAGCTCACGTGGGCTGTGGCAGGGCAGTTTTCTGTCGGCCCGCGGCTCTCTTGGGTGCTATTTTGGGCAGCATTGGAGTTAGTTCGGGGACTTCAGCGATTGTCACGGGCGCTTCCGAGACGGAAAAGTGAACGCGGCCATGATGCACGTTTTATAATAAATTGTTGTTTTGGTTATGGAGGGTCCTCTAGGGGGCTTCTTTGGTCGCTTGGGGGGCTACGCGGGCTATCTGGGTGCCACCTGAGGCTCTTGCAAGGCCCCCGCAAGGCTCCCCTCGCGCGTGCTTCTGCCCATTCCAATTGGAGCCAACGCGAACGGATACCACGCACAAGGCCTCCAGCTGGCAAAGCTGCGCACTCTGCGCAAAACCAGCACCCCAGAAACAAAACGCACAGGCAAGGTGGAAGCTGTTGGCCTCGCACCGCCCGTAGCTGAGCACGCACCTAGGCTGTCTTACGTTTCTTCTTGGCTGGGGCTGACTCGCTGCCTTTGCAGCTCTCAAGCGTGGCGCCAGCAGCCGCCTCGAGCGCCGACAACAGAGGATCTGGGATGTCGATCTCTGCCTTGGCCAGCCCCGCCAAGGCCACGAGTGCAAGGTTGCCATCTTTCTGCACGGCCCCCTTCCCACTCTGCACTGAGAGCGCCTGGACGGCAGCCTCGACGCCCAAGGCCTTTTTAGCAAGGCACATTGATCTGGAAGCAGCTTCTACTGAGCGCCTCGCGATTGCACTGGTGGCAAAACGATGCGGCTCAAGAAGTTGGTCGCCGACTGCATTCACGTGCTCGGAGAACGAGTAGAAGTAAGCTATGTTCTGCTGCAGCGTGGCCTTTACCCCAGCATTAAAAAGCTTCGTCAACAACTTCACATCCACGGCGCCCTCCACCACGTACTCCGAGAAATCCTCGAAACTGTACTTCTGGCAGCACGAATCCATCTCCGCCGAAATGGCGCCCAAAGCCTTCGACATAACCTTGATCACTTCCTGCACGACGCCCTCGATGTAAGTTGTCGAGTTCCGAGCCCATTCGCTGAAGAGCGTGCGGTTGAAAGCGGCGATGCCAACGCCCTCGATGTCGATGGCGCTGTCGTCGGCCAGCGCTGCCACCAAGCTCTTGGAGGCCCTCCTCGCGGCACTCAAGAGCAGCATCAACTCCTTCGAGACGGCGCATATCTTCACCTGCTTCTTGGGCGCCTTCGGCTGCGACTTCGCCTTGGCGAGCAAGCCGTCGGGGCAGCAGTTGTAGCCCTCGAAGACCGCGAACTCGTCCGGCGAACCACTCGGACGGAGAAGGTGCTCCAGGCGCGCGACGAGGGCGACGCAGGTTCGGGCCTTGGCCCGGACATCGGCAACCACCATCATGCGGGAATTGCTCCCGAGTTTGTCTGCTTCCGCCGCTGACACGCACTCCAGCCTGAACTCCTCGGGGCCCAACTCGAGCACCATCGACCGCAGCATCTCTAGACTCCTGTTGCACGGCATCGCCTCGAGCCTGAACTGGCCAGTTCCGCCCGTCAGAACGTCATCCCTGCAAGCGTCGCAATCGGCCCTCACGGTGTGGAGCTCCTGATTCGACCAGGTGAACAAGCCCTCGACGCCCTTGCCAGCATCCATCTTGGCAGCAAAAGCCTCGGCGGACATCGACATCAGCATGGTCAAATTCGTGGCCTCATCGAAAGTGTGGGCGGCGTCGGCAACCCGAGAGGTCAGGTGCACGTCGACGAGGTAGGACACGACGCCTTCCCGACAGACCCACCGCAGCAAGTCGTCGAAACCCTCAGCGAGCCCATCACCCCCAGGCAGCGACTCCAGACTGGTCTCCCTCGCCAGGCGTAAGTACCGCGCCAGCTGCAGCACGTAGTCCAAGTATGGCCTCTTGCTCGCGCCACCACAGGTCCCGCTCTGCCCCCGCACCCCGTTGGCCTCCTTCAAGATGTCCTCCCAGGAAAGACCGCTAGGGGCGTTGAATATAGGGCCGATGGACTCTGCCACACGCGCAATGTAGCCACAGAGCTTCGTCAAGTTGTCCAAGTCTGCGCGCGTGGCCTCCAATTTGGAAAGGAGCACTTGGAAACCCTCGAACCTGTCATTGGCCAATGGGCGGATCACCTTGTTAATGAATGTGTCGATGTTGGTGTTCGCAACTGCGCCTGCTTGCATCCACACTGGCAGGGCGGCCAGCAGCTTGCGGGCACCGATCTCGACGTCCTTCATGTACACGTCGGTGCCCAGGACCCCCCCGACGGCCGAGGCGCGCGAAGCGCCCGACACCAGCGCGGAATGGGACCCAGCCGCAGGCATGACAACGGCGCCATCCAGCTTTGCCAACGCGGATGTCACCTCGAAACTCACGGTGAAGGGCATCAAAGCGCAAACATCGACCATCGAGGAGCAAAGAGCCAGCAGACCTTCGGCCGATTCTTCGAAAGACACTGGGGACACATTCGGCAGCAACTCGGCTAGGGAAACCAAAGAGGTAGAGATCTTCTCCAACGCAGGGCGGATTGATTCGATGCCGACTGCCGACTTGCACTTCAGAAGTGCATCGCGAGAGCTGGCCTTGACATCGCTGATCCGCTTGACGGCGGCCATATCTGCTGAGCTGAGCTGCGCTGAGTCAACAACGGCCTTCATGACCGCCCGGGTTCCAATATAGGTGTCGAAAGCGATTGCAAAACGGGTCTTGGGCGACTGTTGCAAGCTATCGTACGCCTGCCTGGCTGCAGACGGCCAGATGGCCTGTTCCCCTGACTCGGGGTACACAAACTGGACCAATACCCCGACCTGCTCGTGAAAGAGCTCGGCGTTGCGTTTCTCGGTGTAATCCGCTGACAACTTGGGGAATTGCGGTGCGAAATCCTTCACCGATTTGAAGAATGAATTGAAAGTCTCCTGGGAACCCTTGCCACCCCGACGCTCGACCTTGAGGTTTTTCACCTGCTCGATGAACCGCGCCTCGAGCACGGGCAACGCGAGCTTGATCGCCAAGATTTGCTCGTCATCAGTCTCGCTCGACATGCGATGCAGATCCGCCAGTGCCGCAACGCTGATCCGCGCGCAAGCCTCAGCGTAGCGGCCTTCGGCCCAAAAGCTCGAGAAGGTGGTCTGCCTCTGCGCGATGCGAAGGGAAGGGGCCCACTTGATGTTCTGTGTTGACGTCCTTCCCTAAGTCCCTGAGGGGCCCAACCACGGTTTTATATGGGCTTTGTTTCTTGCTGCAGTGCTTCTTGTCCGCCACCGTGCCCCGCGGCGCGCTGGGGCGCGCTAAACTGCCAAGTTCTGTCTGGCAAGGGCCCCCCTCCCCCCCGGGCCGCGGGTCGCTGCGCTCGCCGCCCCCTCGGCGCCCGAGCGCGCCCCTGGCAGCCCCCAAGGCGTTGCAAATTTCCAGGGTGGCTTCCGCGACGGACACGGGCGCCGCCAAAGCCGCCAAGTCCGCCCGATACGCCTCCCAGACCGCCCAAAAGTCCCCGAAGCAGCCCCCAAGGGATCCACGAAGGCCACAAAAAGCACGAATCAATGATGTTCATTGCGCTTTAAATTTGGTATTATGGAGGCGTTGGGGGCCGCGCGGAGGTTCATGGAGGAATGGGCGCGGCGCAGAGGTTTTGCGGGGGTGGTGCGGCAGAACATGGAAGCATGGGAGGGTTTGTGGAGGCTCTGGAGGGGGAGCGCACAGGCTGAGAGGAGAAATGGGAGGGATCTGGATGTTTCTGGTGGACTGCGGAAGGGCGCAAGGGTCTGGAGGCGTTCGGACAGGGAGCGAGAGAAAAAGAGAGAGAGAGAGAGGGAGAGACAGAAAGAAAGAGAGAGAGAGAGAGAGAGAGAGAGAGAGAGAGGGAGAGAAAAAAAGAGAGAGAGAGAGAGAGAGAGAGAGAGAGAGGAAGAAGGAGACAGACAGACAGACAGACAGACAGACAGACAGACAGACAGACAGACAGGCAGGCAGACAGGCAGGCAGGCAGGCAGGCAGGCAGGCAGGCAGACAGACAGACAGACAAACAGACAGACAGACAGGCAGGCACACACACACATACACACAGACACACAGACAGACGCAGATAAAACACTGGAGGAAGAGAGAGAGAGAGAGAGAGAGAGAGAGAAGAAATAAACAGAGACGCGAACAACAACAAATGAAAGACAGAGAAAGAGACGAAGGGAGAGAACAACAATGAAAAAAACACCATTGGGGAAAGAGAAAGGGCGAACCCCCCTCAAGCCCGAAAACCCCACATGGTCACAATCGCGGGACATCTCCCCCCACCCCACGCCTAAAACCCTGCAAACCCGCAGCCTCATCACCCTGGGACCTCTCAAATTCCTTTCACGCTCGAAAGCTCGGCAACCCCGCCATCCCGCACCCTTCCGACCTCTCAAAATTCTTTTCGGGGCCGAAAGCCCGGAACCCCACATTTCTACAACCCTGCGATCTTTCCAACCCTCCTCAAGCCCGAAAACCGCACAACCCCAGAAATAAGTTAAATCCCTCTCGCGGCCAGGAACCCCACGACCTCTCAAACCCACAGCCCTGAGACTTTCCAATTTCCCCCTGGCCCCGAATCCCAACAACCCAACGACCCCACAACCCCCCGACCCCACAACCTCGCAACCCAACCACCCCACCACCCACCATCCCGCAACCCTGCGCATCCAACAACCCGTCCACCCCACCACCCCACAAACCAACAAACCCACGGTACCGCGATCCCACGATCCCGCGGCCCCGCCACCGTGCGGTTCCAGTCTCCACGACCCCCAAAAAACAATTACCCTGTGACATACCCAACCCATTTGTATCAATGGAAACGAGGACTTGGCCGAAACTTGTATGGACAATCAATTTGATGTGTAAGCTGCTTGGGAGGCGTCACTGTGCTGGGCCCCGCCAGCAGGCCTCGAAAGTGGCGACAGTTTCACAGATCGCAGCCCCCCAGGGATGGCGAGGTCCCATTTGAGTCCGCCGTGGGTACCCACTGTGCTGGGCCCCCCAGCAGCCCTCGAAAGTGGCGACTGTTTCACAGATCGCAGCCCCCCCAGGGATGGCGAGGTCCCATTTGAATCTGCCGTGAGTACCCAGTGTGCTGGGCCCCTCAGCAGCCCTCGAAAGTGGCGACAGGTTCACAGATCGCAGCCCCCCAAGGATGGCGAGGTCTAATTTGAGTTTGCGGTGGGTACCCACTGTGCTGGGCCCCCCCAGCAGGCCTCGAAAGTGGCGACAGTTTCACAGATCGCAGCCCCCCCAAGGATGGCGAGGTCCAAGTTGAGTCCGCGGTGAGTACCCACTGTGCTGTGCCCCTCAGCAGCCCTCGAAAGTTGCGACAGTTTCACAGATCGCAGCCCCCCCAGAGATGGCGACGAGGTCTAATCTGAGTCTGCCGTGGGTACCCAGTGTGCTGGGCCCCTCAGCAGCCCTCGAAAGTGGCGACAGTTTCACAAATCGCAGCCCCCCACGGATGGCGAGGTCCCATTTGAGTCTGCGGTGAGTACCCACTGTGCTGGGCCCCTCAGCAGCCCTCGAAAGTGGCGACAGTTTCACAGATCGCAGCCCCCCAGGGATGGCGAGGTCCCATTTGAGTCTGCGGTGAGTCCCCACTGTGCTGGGCCCCCCAGCAGGCCTCGAAAGTGGCGACAGTTTCACAGATCGCAGACCCCCAGGGGTGGCGAGGTCTCATTCGAGTCTGCCGTGAGTTCCCACTGTGCTGGGCCCCCCAGCAGGCCTCGAAAGTGGTGACAGTTCCACAGATCGCAGCCCACCAGGGATGACGAGGTCCCATTTGAATCCGCCGTGGGTGCCCACTGTGCTGGGCCCCCCAGCAGGCCTCGAAAGTGGCGCAGTTTCACAGATCGCAGCCCCCCAGGGATGGCGAGGTTAAATTTGAATCCGCCGTGGGTACCCACTGTGCTGGGCCCCCCAGCAGGCCTCGAAAGTGGCGACAGTTTCACAGACCGCAGCCCCCCAGGGATGGCGAGGTCCCATTTGAATCAGCCGTGGGTGCCCACTGTGCTGGCCCCCCCCAGCAGGTCTCGAAAGTGGCGACGGTTTCACAGATCGCAGCCCCCCAGGGATGGCGAGGTCACATTTGAGTTCGCCGTGGGTACCCACTGTGCTGGGCCCCCCAGCAGGCCTCGAAAGTGGCGACAGTTTCACAGATCGCAGCACCCCAGTGATGGCGAGACCTCATTTGAATCCGCCGTGGGTGCCCACTGTGCTGGGCCCCACCAGCAGGCCTCGAAAGTGGCGACAGTGTCACATTTCGCAGCCCCCCAGGGATGGCGAGGTCCCATTTGAGTCCGCCGCGGGTGCCACTGTGCTGGGCCCCCCCCAGCAGCCCTCGAAAGTGGCAACAGTTTCACAGATCGCAGCCCCCCAGGGATGGCGAGGTCACATTTGAATCCGCCGCGGGTGCAACTGTGCTGGGCCCCACCAGCAGCCCTCGAAAGTGGCGTCAGTTTCACAGATCGCAGCCCCCCAGGGATGGCGAGGTCCCATTTGAGTCCGCCGCGGGTGCCACTGTGCTGGGCCCCCCAGCAGCCCTCGAAAGTGGCGGCAGTTTCACAGATCGCAGCCCCCCAGGGATGGCGAGGTCCCATTTGAGTCCGCCGCGGGTGCCACTGTGCTGGGCCCCCCAGCAGGTCTCGAAAGTGGCGACAATTTGACAGATCGCTGCCCCCAGCATTTTCGAAACGCAGCGACGAGCCAGGTAAAAGGCAGGGGGGGGATCCTCGATCCTCGATATCCTCGATATCCTCAAGTGCGCTTTTCCTCCGATGAGCGCCTCTGCTGAGCAGGTCCGGTCGACGATGCTTCTGCTGCGCCGGCCGGAGGGGCCTGCCTGGTGCCTGCGAGCACCCCCTGGGGCACCATGCAGCCTGCCTGAGCCCCCGCTGCTGCAGGCGGGCCGGGGGGGGAGGCGAGCGGGGGAGCGAGAGGGGGGATTCTTATGTTAAGTTGGGTGGGAGGTGAAAGGAGAGAAGAGAGAGGTGTCCCTGAGCATCGGGTCAGCGCGTCAGCGCGCGCCGGCCTTCATTCCTGATAGACCGCACCCGGTCTCCTCTATGATGCCCAATCGCCTGGTTCGCCTGTCTCCTGGCAGGCAAGAATGCCAGAGCAGCAACCCCGAGGGCCCCTGTGAGCATCGCTTGCATACCGTGATATTGACCCCCATCAATGATTGTGATCGGCGCCTGAAAGAGATCCAAGAGGTACTGGAAATGTGTTGACTCACGCATGTTTGTAAAGTATTTCGCGACGTACGCATTCAAAACTTGAAAATACCTGTTCCCGGTCTGCTGCATGATAAGGACAGCCCCGCCGCCGAGCACGATGCCAAGGCACATGGCGATGCCGAGGTAATACAAGAAACTGTATTGATCCCTCACTTCGAATGCAAAACCATTGTCGGCAACCTGGCGTTCACCTCTAGCGGCCTCTGACCAGTCTGAATCATAGGATTCGCTGTCGCTGTCATATCAGAGCGGCTCGCCCAAGATGGCCGCTATGATGGCATGGGCGCGAGACTTCTGGTCCGGGAACTTCTTGCGCGGGTAGTGGCTCTTCAGGGTCTTGTTGATGTTGCCGGTGACCACCTTGTCGTTCTCCTGGGCCTTCATCAAGACCTTGTGGATGGCTGCCCTGGCGGGTGGCGACGGCACCTTGTGCTCGGGGCCGAGAATGCTCGCCAACCAGCCGCACTCCGACCTGCGGAACACCTTGTCGTCGCCTTCCTCGGCCTCCGGCTGGGGGCTCGCCTTCGGAGCCGACAGGAGAGGCTCTGCGCCAGCACCGGTTGCAAACCCACCCGGCGCACCGGCTGCTCTCGAGAGGGTTGCAAGGTGAGCGTCCAAGGTGCTCTTCATGGCCTCTGCCATTGCAGCCCCCTGTGCCCTCAGCTTGTCCTCCTCGCGCTTCTCGGCCTCGGACTTCCGCCAGAGGGCGTACTCCGGGTCGATGTCCTCGAGCCTCTGGCGCAGCCTGTTGACCTCCTCGCGCCTGCGGTCCGGGCTGGGTGTCCGTGGGCGCCGAAACTGCTGGCGGTCCCGGTCGCGGTCGCGATCCCAGCCACGGTTCGGGCGACGATCGCGCCAGTCGGGGGCACGATCACGGAACTGGAAGTTGCCGCCTCGACCGCCGCCTTTGCCAGCCACGGCTGTGCGCGGGGAAGGCTTCGGCGGTGTACTTCCAGAAAGACTCCGTAGAAGATCGAATCTTCGCCAAGCTGCTCGAGCCCCTTGTGCCCCTATAGACCAAGGCAAAGAATGAATAGCTGCCCGAAGTAGTTCAGCTGGATAATTTAGAAGCAATAATTCAAGAGCCATTTCTAGCAACCATACAATCGTAATCGTTGAAGAAAGTGCAGCTTGCCTGGACCTGGATACTCCAGCCATGAACAGTGACCGTAAACCACTAAAACCTCGAGGAAGACACCTGGGATACCGCAAAATCGTTGTTTTGGCACGGGGCCCACCATTGTTCAACCAATTACGGTTAGTGCTCACAGGTATCATTGCCACATGTACACCGTTAAAATAGAACTCCGTATCAAGCCATACCGGGGGTGCACCATTGTTGCTTAGTGAAGAGGAAGGTGTTAGAGGTATTTGGTACACGAGTGTTAGGAGGTGGAAGACACATTCCTTGCCATACCGTGTTGAGAACGCCAGAATATCATCAACGTGTCTCGCCCTGGTCACATCAAGCTTGCCAGTAACGTTGGACGGTGCAAATCCTTCGTGAGAGAACATGCCGGGGTTCTGCTTCGATAGCCACTCGCGGTGGCCCAACGCAGCACGAACGGCAATCCCACTCAGAATACCCCCAATAGACAGCCCTTTCATTTCGTAAACAAGACCACCCACCATAACAAGTGTTAGCATGCTGAATGCAGTTAAACCCCGAAGAAGATTGTCCAGTGTGATTTCATACCAACCATGAGGGGGGCCACGTTGGGGAAGGCGTGTCTGCTGATACTTGGACTTCTTGACCAAAATCGACGATACCCCCAATGTGCTCCGAATCCCTCCTGAAAGAGACACCCATGCTCGCCCAGCGTTGCTCGCCGAACAAGCTTCGAATGCCTGATCGGCGTCTGCCACAACCACGGTGAGCTGTGCCAGTTCTTTCGAACACCGGGCACAACATGGTTCGAGCGAGGAGGGGAGGTTGGACTGCACGCGATCAACAGCGTCACGAATCAAAGATAAATCGAAGAGCTCATCTGCGATGTCAGCGCGCCCCAACAGACCACGTGCTGCACGGCCGAGTACGCGATACCCATAACAACCTGGTGCTCCGTGACTGTCAATGATGCGCCGCACGCACGAATGCCCTACTTTTGCGCAGCACCTGGTACCATCAGCTCGAAAACATTTGCCCTTGATGAGCGGGAACATGTATGGTGCGCGCGCATGCGTGTGCTTATGGGGAAGCAGACGATGGGAAAGAAGAAAGGGTGGAAGAGCAAGACGTGCGCGAACCCAAAGCCATGCAACAGCGTCTGATACACACAACTCGTCCCGATGTGTCCAATTCGGATCCGCAGCAATCGACTGTAGGATGTATCTGAGAAGATCTGGACCATTCACGCGCCAGACTGACTCAGACTCCTTGTCCGAAGCAACAATAATATCACCGTCAAGATCTTCCAATGCGGACCTCATGGGAGATTCCTGTCTTTGCCACTGAGCGGGTGGAGTAGCGCCTGGGGCCTGGAAGTCGCCGAAAACCTCATGCATAAAACGCCTACCACGTTTAAGAACAGCTGGATGTAGCCTAGCCCGGTGGCCCCAATGATAAATACTCGAAACAGCTTGTGATAGTAAGTGCCTCTTGGGGGTCCATTGCGGGCGACTCCAGGGTCCATATAGACGACGTAATCGTAGAGGCGGTGTGGCTTGACGAGTAATTGGGGGTGGCGGATGCTTCGTCAGCTGATATGTCCGGCAAAACTCCTGTGCACCAACGTGATCCTTCCATGCCAGTTGTCGTGTGAAGACGGTCTTGGTCCGCGTGCGGTACCACTCACGGACTGGTGCCATTCGAAAGCTACCAACCAATCGACTTAAAGTCCGGCGTATCATCCGACGTGCTGGCTCGTGCTTGAATGCTGGTGGAAGAGGAAGAGGAGGGAAGCGCAAGGATGGTTGACCAACGCGACGAAGAAACACTTCGATGTTTGCAGTAGCCATGCGCTCCCGATGGGAACTCTGTAGCAAGACCGGTGCCAGCCGTGCTGCTCGGAACCAATGGCGGACCAAGTCTCCGCGAGGAAGGCGAGGTTGGGGAAGATCTTTAAAACGTTGAGAGAGGTAAGCAAGGGGTAGACCAACCCGTAGTGGAGCATGGATATATAGCGGCCCATATTCCCCAGTAAGAATATGACGTTCCCTAATCTGTCTTGTATACAATATGCCAAACCGCG
Organism: Prorocentrum cordatum; assembly: GCA_963575745.1. Taxonomy (NCBI): domain Eukaryota; class Dinophyceae; order Prorocentrales; family Prorocentraceae; genus Prorocentrum; species Prorocentrum cordatum. The sequence goes on along the minus strand of CAUYUJ010016660.1, from coordinate 714,415 downwards.
CCACCTCTCCCAATGCCCCCGGAAACATAGTTAGGGGTGTACGCATTGCCTGGAGCAGGGGGGCATGCGTACCCATCAGATACACCGTTGGAAATTGACAGACACGTAGACCAGATTTACTGTACTTATTTCGGATCCAGGCTGGGGGTCACTTGCGGGGCCGGAGCTTACGACGCTTCTGGATAAGGACTTGCTGGCCCCGTCTGTCCTTGACGATCGAGTGTTCCTTCGAATCAGCCACGTTGCAGGATGGGGGATATTGCCGGATCAGAAGCGCCCCCACGTGGAAAGCGTCGCTTTCCGAAGAGCACGCGAACAAGGGGAACATCATGAGTGACCCAATGCTGCGCCGAAGTGCGCGGTAACGTGGGCGACGACCAAGTGCACGCATAGGACTGCACAACGCGCGTATGTGTTCTATAGCACGATGTTGAAGACCATGACCTTTCACGCGTGCCATGCATGCTTTTCCAATATAAAGCCCACTGTGCGTGCATAATGAGTATGCAACCGAACGCGACATGTACTGCGTACCCAGACATATGCCCAAAAGTGTAGACATGTTGGCGCGCTTCGGGTCAACGAGCACATATCTCCACTCGCAAGCAATCAGCTGTATGAACCGCTGCGCCCATAGTGGAACGCGTCTCCGGCCCAGAGCTTGTCGCAAACGATGGATTGAACTCATGATAAGACACACCATGATCACTCTAAAGAGCGGCTCTCCACGTAATCTTCGATTGCCAGACACGTTGCTGGACATCATACGAACAAACAGTGCGAGTGCCAATGACAGTACAGCACATGGATGTGTGTGATCACCAATGCATATAAGCCAGTCTACTACGCGCTGCGCACGCACAACATCAGCAAGCTGAGAGCACACTGGTAAAAGTTCTTGGAGTTCTTCACACGCCTGGGTGAGCCGATCACTCCAAATATCCGGATATGGCCAAAGGAACGCTCGTGCCTCCGCACTGTGCCGGCGCCCCGCCGGCCCATCGTCATCAGGATCACAAAAGGGTGGAAGTCGAATATCACACATAGCAATGTCACAAATATGCATGGAGTATGCAAGCACTTACGCTCGCAAAGGAACAGGGAGACAAGGATGAAGAAGCAGAGGATTATGATAAACATGATGGAGTGTTAGAAGAAGACAGTGAAGCCCGTGAAGAAGAACACGAACGCGATGAGGAAAGTGCTGCCGAACCGGGAAACACCGCTGCCACCGTGCCAGTAGCCGGTAACGAGACCCGTGCGAGAGATCCTCGATATCCTCGCGTGCGCTTTTCCTCCGATGAGCGCCTCTGCTGAGCAGGTCCGGTCGACGATGCTTCTGCTGCGCCGGCCAGAGGGGCCTGCCTGATGCCTGCGAGCGCCCCCTGGGGCACCATGCAGCCTGCCTGAGCCCCCGCTGCTGCAGGCGGGCCGGGGGGAAAGGCGAGCGGGGGAGCGAGAGGGGGAGATTCTCATGTTAAGTTGGGTGGGAGGTGAAAGGAGAGAAGAGAGAGGTGAGAAGAGAGAGGTGAGAGGAGAGAGGCGAGAAGAGAGAGGTGAAAGGAGAGAAGAGAGAGGTGAGAAGAGAGAGGTGAGAGGAGAGAGGTGAGAAGAGAGAGGTGAAAGGAGAGAAGAGAGAGGTGGGAGGTGAAAAGAGAGAAGAGAGAGGGGCGGGAAGGAAGGAAGGTTCGCGCGAGCAGTACTCTATTCAAAACGAAAACCCAACGCAAGAAGGTTGGGAACAACCAAGATCCCGAATGACCCGCGACCCCACAACCCCGCAACCCCGCGACCCCGCGGCCCCATGACGCCGCGACCCCACGACCCCGTAAACCCACTCAAAACCCACAGCCCCGCGACCCCGAAATCCAACGGCCTCGAGCCCTCAAAGCCCCGCGGATCGAATCCACAACCCCGCGACCCAACGACCTCGAGACCTCGCGGCCCCAGGGCCCCTGGCCCCACAGCCCCGCGGTTCCACGAGCTCACAACTCGAACCCCGCAAACTCACGACCCCGAAGCCCACGCGACCCCGCGGCCCCAGAATCCCGCGGCCCCGCGACCCCAATCCCGCAAACCCGCAACCCTGCAACCCAAACGAGCCCCCGATCACAATACCCCAAAGACCATCACCGTCATCATCACAATCATCATCAACATCTGAATCATTGTCATCATCGTCACCGTCATCATCACATACTACATCATCATCATCACCATCCGCAGCGCCGTCGGTGTGACCGCCACTATCAACGCCACCACCATCATCATCACACCAATAGCGGTCTCAACACCACTATCATTTACCATGACGATCACCATCGCACACCATCATCATCACAGTCGCCATCCACATACACATTATGACCACATTCGCCATATCGTCATCGTCATCATCATCATCACCATCATCATCATCATCGTCATCATCGTCATCATCATAATCATCAGCACCATCATCATCACCGTGTCTTACGCTTCGGGGTGCCCCCACCAGCCCGCTCGGGGGATGGGGCGAAAAGACAATCTAGGGAAACGAATTGAGCAAGGGGGCGGCCTCGGAAAGCCTCCCCAGGCCATCCCCGGGCGCCGCGCGGGGGCGAGGAGGAGGAGGAGATGAGGAGGAGGAGGAGGAGGAGGAGGAGGAGGAGGAGGAGGAGGAGGAGGAGGGGGAGGAGGAGGAGGAGGAGGAGGAGGAGGAGGAGGAGGAGGAGGAGGAGGAGGAGGAGGAGGGGGAGGGCGAGGACGGATGAGGACGGATGAGGACGAGGACGAAGAGGACGAGGGCCAGGACGAGGACGACGCGGACGAGCACTCATGGAACCATCTAGAAGTATTCTCGCGGCTGCTCCTGCTGCTGGTGTTATCTGGGAGTTCTGGGGGCCCTGTTGGAACCCCCTTCGCAACCGTGGGAAGCTTCTTGGGATCATCTTGGCGGCTATCGATTATGCTATGGGGGGGTCCCCGACTCAGCTCCCACCTCAGGAGCCGGCAAAACCGCTTCTTGGGCTCTCTTGGAGCCTTCGTCGAGCGGTCTTGGGGCAGTTTGGAGCATCATCTTGGGGGCCATCTTGAGCCAGCGTGGGCTATCTGAGCCAGCTTGGGGGTCAGTTTGGGCTCTCTGAGGCTGCTCGGGGGCCCCTTGGGGGCCTCTCGGGGGCCTCTTGGGGCCCTCTTGGGGCGCTCTTGGAGCCCTCTTGGGGCTCTCCCGGGGCTCTCTTAGGGGCCCTGGAGCGCCTCTCGGGGCCATCTTCGAGGCCATCGATCAATGGAGGGAGGGCCCCGATCGACACCCTCCACCTCGGGGGCCACGATCCTCGTGAGGGGTGTCAGAAATTGCCCCATCCCAGCGGCTGGAAAAGGATCCTGCAACCGATCGCGGCCCTTCCCGCCCAGGTTCAGGGGAGGGGCAGGGGGCGGAGTAAACTCCTGCCCGAATAGGAAGAGGGGCTGTCGGAAGCACAAAGGCAGACATCCTCAGACCACTTGTAGCCCAAAGGGCTGGCGGGGCAACCGCCCCCGTCAACGTCATAAACCTCATCGTCACCGTCATCATCACTATCGCCATCGCCATCGTCGTCATCACCATCATCAGCATCATCAGCACCATCACCATCACCATTTTCCTCATCACACATCATCACGCCATCACCATCATCATACCCATCGCCATCCCCTGCATCATGATCATCAGCATTACCGCCACCACGATCATCATCATTACCAACCTCAAAATCATCGCCCTCATGCTGTGCATTACTGAAGGCGCGGGCCACGGTGCAATACATATTGCAGCCGAGCAGTCTAGGCTGGCACGGCGACAGGAGCTGCCACAGGCAGCTGCATAGACACTACCGAAGGTGTAGACAACGTTCAACGAATTGTGCTTGTCGCCGATAATCTGCGACTCCTCGGTGAGGAAATCTTCCAAGAGCTTCGCCTTCAAATGTGTTGCGCGCCTGAGAAAACCCCCCGTGGCTTTTCCATGATCTCGGTTTCCATCTTCTGGGATTTGCTGCTCTTGCACGGGGTGCGCTTCGATGCGGCACTCGGCGAACCCTGCTTGTCGGCAGGCGACGGGCTGCCGCAGTGCTCGCGGGAGCCATCCAGGCCCCCTGACAGGCCAACGCGGCTGGACCCAAACGCCACAATGGCAGTGGTGCTCTCCCCCAAGACGTTGTTCACGGAACCACTGTTGGCGCGCGCCGTTAGGCGTTGACGCTCTTCTGCTTCGTTGTACTCGGAGTAAAGCCGACGAAACAGCTGGATGCCGAGCTGATCGGAGACCTCGATCCTGGTGTCCATCATCACTTTGGCGTACGAGTTCCCCCCAGCCGCCAAGTCCGCGCCCGTGACTGCACGGTGGGCGTTGCCAGTGTAGTCTGGGTGGCAACGCAACGCGCGCGACGGCGCGCTGACTGCGAGCGTCTGGAGGCCACCCGAGAACAGAGGAACGAGCACCCCTCCCTTCATGAACGGGTTCCCGAACATGGTCTCGGCCTGGCGCAAGTCCAAGATGACGGAAGAGGGCATCCCAGGGACTCCGAGAGAAGGGCCACAACGGAACCACGTCGAAACTGTATCCAACATGGTCACTCTTGCCTCCGAGACGGACGGGGTGATCCTCCCAGGCGCGTGCGCGTCCATCTTCAAGGTCATGCATGCGAAGGCGTACTCCATGGCTTTCGACCGGTTGTCCTCCGACTCCTCAATCCATTCCTCGATGGCAACCATCCAGCGATGAAGTGGCAGGAGCGCCACCCGCGCCGCCGCGGCACAATGGCGACCCCATTTGCCATCGTAGTTCGGGCAATCCCAATCACGACCGCCGCCGGCGCCAGTGCACAACGGGGGGCGCAGGAGAGCCGTGCAGCCGCAAAGAAAACAAACCTTGTGACTCAGGAGCTCTTCTTGAAAACCCGAGCGCTCTCCCTGGCGATCTCCGACTGCGCGCTGCGCATCCTCCGCTCCTGCGCGATCTGATCCCTGCGCCATGGTCTCTGCGGCCTCCTCTGGGCTGGAACGCTGTGAAAGCTCCCCCCATCGAACAATGCGTCCAAGGACGCCATATTGAAGCCGAGCATTGCTGCAATATCGAGCTGGGAATGCCAGTGGGATGTCTGCAAGATACTAGCACGAGCGGCCTGGTGTAATGCTCTTGGACAAAGTCTGCGGACGCGCGGGCGCAAATACACAATGCTGGACGAGCCTGGTGAGACATTTCCACGAGCCATCTGGGTGTTGGTGGGTTTCAAGAGGTTCCTCTTCCACACCCCTTCGTGATATCCTTCTCTGGGGGTGGAGCTACGGCCTCCTAGGGCCTAGAATCCGGTATGCGATTCTGCTTCGTATGATGAACTAGATCCTGGCGTTCCATACAGAATCAACCTCTCACCTCTTCCTAACTCCCCACCGACCCTGTCGGGAAGTTCAAAATGTGAATATGAACTCTACCAAGTTCATTGACTGCACAATTGTACTCACTGCATAGCGGGGCCCCGGCCTAGTAATACGTACATTCGTAGATGCGTAGTGATTCGTAGATGCATAGCAATGCAGTGAACAAGCGTAGTAATACGTACATTCGAATATGCCCCATTACCTGCGCAACCCTCATTAGCTTTAGCACCTTGCAAGCTGATGGGAGAATTCGCCAGGCTCCCCCTGCAGACAAACCGCCCGAACATGTGACAATTTGTCGCTCTTACGCCGCACAGTCGATAGCACTATCGACAACATTATCGATTTAATTATCCCTCGGTTTTATCCAACCTCGCTCGAACGAGGCGGCGTGGCGGGGTGGGGGTGGGGGTGGTGGGGCGGGGGGGGGGGGGCGCACGACGAGGACAACAGGAGGTGAAAGAGCGAAAATGGACCGGCGCCTGGGCGGCCACGGCGCCCCATGGACCCCCCAAAAACTTCCACGACAGCTCAGGAAGCCCATCCAGGCCGCCAAGATGGCCCAAGATGCCTCCATGACGGGCCAAGATGGCTTCCAGACGGCCCAAGAGGCCTCCAAGACGCCCCAAGAGGCCTCCAAGACGCCCCAAGAGGCCTCCAAGAGCTCTTCCGAGAGCGCCCCAAGAGGCAACAATCATTGAGTCCCCATTAGTTCGGGAAGGATTCTCGCATTGTCGCCGCTTCGGCACTCCAGAGCGACCCAAGAGGCACCCAAGATCGCCCCAAGACTGCACAAGCTGCCTCCAAGAGGGCCCCAAGACGGCCCAAAAAGGCCCCCAGATGGCCCAAGAGGCCTCCAAGACGGCCCAAGAGGCCCCCAAGACGGCCCCAAGAGGGGGCCCAGACGGGGAACCCGAACGGACATTTCGAGCCCCCCGCCCCAAAAGGCCCCCAGGAAGCCCCAAGAGGCCCCGGGAATCACCCAGAACGCCCCCTAGGATTGGTCGAGGGGTCGACCAGATGTAATTATAAGTTGGGCAGTGCGCGCAGAACGTCTCGGGGCGCGCCTCGTCGCCACCACGGGCCCCCTCTTGGTTAAAACCCCCTCCTCCTCCTCCTCCCCCTCCCCCTCCTCCTCCTCTTCCTCCTCCTCCTCCTCCTCCTCTTCCTCCTCCTCCTCTTCCTCCTCCTCCTCCTCCTCCTCCCCCTTCTCCTCCTCCTCCTCTTCCTCGCGCAGTGCAGCGTGCAGCGTGCTCATTCGTTATCCTGCGCCGTCGGCGGCCGGTCACTCCTGAACCAAACATATTCGTTCCAGGACGTCCATGTCGGCTATTTGCGCATGAGAACCATACGGTCCCATACCCATAAGTTTGTTTGTTCCCCGATCATGGTTTGAAGGTGTTGTTGCCGTCGGGAATGCAACAAAAAAAAAACGCCACTCCTACTAGACGTAAGCGCGCACTTCACTGCGCGGCAGTGCGCTCCTTGAGCAAAAATGTTAGGTTCAGGAGTGTTTGCGCGGTGTCCAACGTTTTTCGTGGCACTGCGATCCAAAGGCAAAGCCTATCTTATAACTTCCGGATTGTTCAGCTTGTTGTTTTTCCCCTGGGCGGCGGTGCACTCCTAGAGGTCCTGGAGTAAACCGGCTGGCTCCAGGAATATCAGCACGGTGTCCTGCGTATTGGACCGCCCCGCACATTGTACATGTATTATCACTGCGCCCGCCCGCAATGGTGTTACTTTATATGTTGTCGCTGCGACTAAGGAAAGGTACTGAAGGAACACGCGGAACGCACTTCGTCGTGCAGCGCGGTGTATTCCTGGAAAAAAACGGTTAGGTTCAGGAGTGCCCGCGTGGTGCCACACATAATCACACACTAAAAATATGATTACTCCACGAAGAAATCTCCGACAGGCACGGGGCACCACGTCGGAGCAGGACAATTGGGGGCGCGGCGAAAAAAAAAATCGCTTTCGTTGGCCAGGTCTTCTCTCATTCGCGGAAGCGTGCCCGAAAAGTGCCTGGGCGGCCACGGCGCTTCCCTGGACCTCCCCAGAACTTCAGCGACGGCTCAGGAAGCCCACCCAGGCCGCCAAGATGGCCCAAGATGCCTCCAAAACGGGCCAAGATGGCGTCCAGACGGCCCAAGAGGCCTCCAGGCAACAATCATTGACTCCCAAGTAGTTTCGGGAAAGATTCTCGCATTCTCCCCGCTTCGGTTTCCGGACGCTCCAAAACGACCCAAAACGCAGGCATCCAAGATCGCCCCGAGACTGCCCGAGCCGCCTCCAAGCGGACCCCAAGACGGCCCAAGAGGGCTCCAAGATGGCCCAAGAGGCCTCCAAGACGACCCAAGAGGCCCCCAAAACGGCCCCAAGAGGGGACCCAGACGGGGAACCCGAACGGACATTTCGAGCCCTCCGCCCCCAAAGGCCCGCAGGAAACCCCAAGAGGCCCCGGGAATCCCCCAAAGACCCCCCAGGGATTGGTCAAGGGGTCGGCCAGATGCAATTGTAAGTTGGGCAGTGCGCGCAGAACGTCTCGGGGCGCGCCTCGTCGCTACGGAGCCCCTATTGCTTGAAACGCTCCACTTCCGACTGACGCTCAACCTCCTCCTCCTCCTCCTCCTCCTGCTGCTCCTCCTCCTCCTCGCCCTCCTCCTCTTCCTCTTCGTCCTCCTGCTTCTCCTCCTCCTCCTCCTCCCCCTCCTCCTCCTCCTCCTCTCCCTCGCGCAGTGCAGCGTGCAGCGTGTTCATCCGTTCTCCTGCGCTCTCGGCGGCCGCTCACCCCTGAAGCAGAACTGTCTGCCCCAGGAACACCATTTCGGCATCGGGGCCGCGGAGCTCAATGCCCATGACATGCCCCTCCTGTCCGATCATGTTTTCACTGCGTGGCTGCCGTTGCGCACGCAAAGAAGCCAAGGCCATTCCTAGTAAAAGCCAACGCACGCACTTTACTGCACTGCAGTGTACTCCTGAAGCTAAAATGTTAGGTTCAGGAGTGTTTGCGCGGTGTCCTACGCATTTCGTAGCACTGCGATCCAAAGGCAAAACCTTTCTTAGCCTAACTGTTAATCCTGTTTTTTTTTCCTGCGCGCTGGGCGGCCTTCCGCCCCCAGAGGTCCCGGAGTAGAGCAGTATCAGCACGGTCTCCTGCGTATTGGACCGCCCCGCACATTACACATGTATTGTTACTGTGCACGTCCGTAGTAGTGATACTCTCAATGTTGCCGCTGCGACAACGGAAGGCACGCGAAAGGGTGCTAGAGGAACACGCGGAACGCACTTCGTCGCGCAGCGCAGTGCGCTCCTGGGGCAAAATGGTTAGGCTCAGGAATGCCCGCGCGGCGTCACACAGAATCTCACGGACAAATCTTAGACAACATCGAATCCGAAACAAACAAACTTCACGAAGAAAAAAATCTGACAGACAAGGGGCGCCAAGTTCCGAGCAAGACAACTGGGGGCACGGCGGACAAGACTGCTGGCTTCTGATGGCCCGGTCTCCTCTCATTCGCAGAAGCTTTTTCGAACAGCGCCCACAGTGCCAACAGTGCCAACAGCGGAGAGAGTCTCAAGCAAGACTGCAAGCCCGAAGAAAAAAACGCCGACCTCCTTTGAAGGCGCAACGCTTCGTGGATTTGCGTGGACTGCTGTCTTGCGTTCCTGGTGTGTGCGTGTGCGTGTGTGTTTTTGTTCGTTTTCCGTTTGTCTCTCCAATCCTGTTTCCTGTCTCCTGCTCACTGCCATTCCGGGGGGCCCACGAGGCCCCAAGAAGGCCCCAGATGGCCCGCAAGAAGCTTCGAGCGATTGGCCTTTGCCATCGCGGTCGTCGATCTAGCCAACGGCGTGTCCGGCAGACAAATGCACCAGATACAGCGCCACCAAACAATGTTCTAAGAACCTTCTAACGCTCCCACGAAATGCTCTTAGAACAGTTCTGGCTGGGACTGTCTGGTTTTACCACACCGGGTTGATGTTCTAAGAACATTGTTGTTGTTATTAGAACATTGTTGGGTTCTAAGAACATTTCGTGGCATGACCACGGTGTCCGATGCGCTGACAGCGCGCGCGCGCCAAACGCGCTGCACGGCTGCTACTCGCGGCGCCAAGCGCGGTCTAACCTCTCTTGAATCGCTTGCTCACCACGCCGAGCTTTTGCTCGCCGTATGCCCGACGCTTTCCGCCTGCGGGAAAGCACCACGTGCGCAATATTGCTAAATCCAACCTGTTGCTCGCATGCTCAAAAACACGCAAAGCTGTGCCGTTCTCATATTTGGGATAAACTGCCCAGAGGTCAGCGACGTCTCATCGGAAGACATGCTCTTGGCTTTGGACATGGTGGGGTATTTTCCGCCCAACACTTCGCTAGTGACTGGTCTCTCCTGAGGACCGCGCGAGCAACGCCCGTCCTCCACTTGGGAGAACCTCGTTGCTCTGGACAAGTTGCAATTGTCTGCGATGTACTGCGTGGGCGGATAGAGGCTCGTGATGCAACCAACGCGGGTGTAGCCGCGACACTCTTTGAATCCTTTCAGCAGAACGGCAGCTTGCAAGTGATGCAGGCCCGGTGCCCCGTCGACAACCTTAGTATCCACATGCCACTTCGTAGACGCGTTGCTGGATCCCTTGCCAAACGCAGCTCGATCTCCCACTTTTGACAGAAGTAGCGGCTCCGCCACCGCAACGAGACGGCCTGGCGATGGCATCGGCGGCATCGGCCTGCCGTCGGCTTCAGCAACTACAGCCCACAACTTGTGCAAACCTGGCAAGGCGCGCAAACAGTCAGCAAAAGGCGTGTGGACATATCCCCCCCCTGTGAACAAGCCGCAATTTTTCGCAGGACCACGGCCATATCGAGCGACCTTGCGCTGGAGATCTCTCAAGTTGGCTGCAATGTCGTCCAAGGCCTTTTTGGACACGTCTAGTCGGACAACAACAGCACGCATTGACGACCAATTCACTTTTACATTGTGCTCCCAGCAAGGATCTGAGACGCAGGTAGCCTCCATGGGAATAATCATCATGGGACGTGCGATGGGGGCGCCCTGGTCGCACCAGCTGCCCTTGTGCTCCGTTGCCTGCGCCCAACAAACAGCGAAAACCGCAGGGTCCTTGCAAGCGGGGAGCGCTGCCACAAACTCCTGGCTTCCGGCATGCGCGCGAAAGCAAGTGGCGACTTGTTCTTCGAACTCCATTTGCATGTTCGCCTCCACGGGCGCTGCCCTGGAGGGACTTTGAGCCAAAATGGCTCGGGGAGATGGGGGGGAGGAAAGAGCACGGGGAGGAGCGTTGCATGTGGCACGTCACGGGGGCCGCATTGCTGGAAGCGCAGGCATTGAAGCTGTCTGAATAGCGAAAATCGGCAGGGGGAGATCTGTAGGATTGCTTCCGTGGTTCTGAAGCTTGCGCGGTGTTCGCTGGGATCTCTGGGGAGCCTTCTCGCGGGCCTCCCGAAGGCCGTTTCGAAGCCTGCTGCGAGTTGTTTTTGGGCCTCTTGGGGTCTCGTTTGGGTTTCTTGGAGGCCTCGTGGGAGACTCTTGGGGGCTCTTGAGGGCCTCTTGGGAGCCTCTTGGGGCGGAAGGCTGGGATTTTGGGTTCGTGGTCCCCCTTTTGGCTCGCGGGGCTGTCTTGGGGCCGTCTTGAGCCGTCTTGGGCGCCCTCTTGGGCCGCTTGGGAGGCCAGTTGGGAGCCTATTTGGCAGTCTCGGGGCACCAGCATCAGCAGCATCAAAATATTGATCATCATCGCCATCATCATCATCATCATCATCATCATCATCATCGCCATCATCATCATCACCAGCATCCTCATCACCATCATAATCAGGATCGGCAGCATCAACAGTATCAGAACTACTACCATCAGCAGCAACAGTCGCATCAATGTCAGCATCAGCATCAGCATCACAATCGTCATCATCATCAGCAGCATCATCAGCATAATACCGTCCGAAGTTGTTTCACAACCCACTCTGACATGCGGATGCCGCTGAAGACGCCCCCGAACTCAATCGGGCAGTTCTCGCCTGACAAAGATTCGGCAGCTGTCGCTTGAGACTTCCTCGCAACTCAGTTCGGCAGTATCCATGAGGGCTCTGTTTTTTTTTTCACCAAGCTCCGATGGGCACTCGGACTCCCGCCCCTTGTTTTGGCAGCATGCAGACGACAGACGGTGTAGGCCGCGGCTACCGCTACGTGCATCTTCAGAACTTGCTCTTGAAAGCGACTTACGCTCGAGGCCTCCTCTCATTTGAGTCGGGCGAAGACCCCTTTGCTTATCTTTGGGCTCTACAATGGTTGCCGCGCGGGTAAACGCTCCTCTGCGGGAGCGCCTACGGGAGGCCGCTACATCACAACCTGACTCAAACATTGCCCAGGAATGGGCCCCTCGAGGTGCGGGTACTGCTGGACGTCCTCGTGGCGATCCTGAACAAGCTGCCCCCGGACCTCTGCTGGATGCGTTTTCGACCAGAACTCCCGGGGGGAATCCAGCCGCGGCGACGAGAGCCCTCCCAGACGACGAGAAAGGGCCAACAAAATCGTCGGACGGCCTCGGTCCTCGAAGCTCGATCCCCCCCCCTCCTTCGCACCCAAATCCGCTCCAAATCGGCCCCTGAATCTCTCCCCTGGACCACCCTGGCAGGCTGTTCGTCCCGGATCGAGTTTCGACGGCCCCAGGGCGCGAGGCAGGCCCCCAAGATGCCGAAACCGAGGAAGAAACCCAAGATCCTCCTGCTCCCCCTGCTCCTCCTTTTAAGTTTTGATGATGGGGATGATGGGGGTGATGATGATGACGATGATGAGGATGAGGATGATGATGCTGATGATGATGCTGATGATGATGAAGGTGATGATGGTGATGGTGGTGATGATGATGGTGATGATGGTGATGATGATGATGGTGATGATGGTGAAGATGATGACGAATTTGAAGGTCACTTGGGTCCGAATACAGGTACCAACCGTTACACATGATCGGGCTAACGGCACGGCGCGGTATCGGCAAGGGCCCCCACTTGGCCTTCAGATGGCCCTTGGCCCAAGCCTCCCAGAGGGGTTCGACGACCCCCGCCCCCCGCGCTTTCCTCGAAATTTCCACGGCCCCCCTGCGCGAGAGGTTTCCGAACGAGGCCCTGGGCCGCGCGGGGCTTATTTCGTGCCCCTCCTGGCCCCCGCCTGAAACAATTAACAGGTTTTGGGGCCTTTGGCGTCTTGGGGCCGTCGGCGTCTTGGGCATCTTGGGGCCTGAAGCGTGTAGTGCGAGATAATCGTGCGAATGAGCGCCCCAAAAGCTTTCAAAAACAACACGGAAATCACTGTGTTTTGCCTTGTCGTTTTTCGCCTCCGATGGGCTCTTTGAGGCCTCACGATGGCCCCGAGCTGACCCAGCCCCCAAAGAAGCGGCCTCCGCGCGCATGCGCGCCCGCTCGAAGTCGCGGACGACCTGGGCCGCCCGCGCCGACCCGTCCTCGGCGCCCGTGCGAGCCTGCCCTCGGGCCTCGCCCCTCTCGGCCTCGGCCTTCGCGGCGGCTTCCCTCGCGATGACATAGCCAGAGCGGCCGCCAGGGCGCCGTTTTGGCACCGCGGCAAGTGCGCCAGCGGCGCCAGCCGCCGCGTCGGGGGTCGCGGCGACAGGGGCGCCCACCGCCGCCGCGGCGGCCGCGGGCGCCGCCGCATGGGGCGCCGCGCGTTTCCCCATAAACCCCAGGGGCCGACGCCGCCGCGGGGGGAGGGAGGGGCTGGGCTGCGGTGCGCGGCGGCGGGCCGGGTGCGCGGGCTGCGCTCCCCATGGGGCCACGACAGCTGTGCTCTGTGGGGCACGCGCATGCGGACTGCGCGCCTGGGACCGTCTGTGGAGCTCCCCACGTGGCCACGAAACGCTGCACTGGATGGGGGAGACGCATGCGGGCTGCGACACTGGGACCGTTGGTGGAGCTCCGTGTGGGGCCACGAAGCGCTGTACTGGGCGTGGGAGACGCATGCGGGCTGCGCCTCTGGGGCCTTCGGTGGAGCTCCTTTCGGGGCCACGAAACGATGTGTTGAGTGGGGTAGACGCATGTGAGTTACGCGCCTGGGACCGTCGGCGCCAGTGGGACCTTTGGTTGAGATCCTTATGGGGCCACGAAGCGCTGTACTGGGTGGAGGAGACGCATGCGGGATGCGCCGCTGGGACCTTCAGTGGAACTCCTTGCGGGGCCACGAAACGCAGCACAAGGTGCGCCGGAACAGGGGGACATGGAGGGCAGAGGCAAGGAGGGGAGAAGGGAGGAGGGCGAGGAGGAGGAGGAACGAACGCGGGCGCTGTCTCTTCAAAACGAAGATCCCGCACCACGTAACGACTGGGAAAAACCAATGGGAACCGCCAACAGGCCACCTCAACTCCCAGGGCAACATGACGAGATGTTCTGCCGTGAGCAATGCAGGCCTCCCAGCGCATGCGGACGCGCGCAGCCATGGCGCGACGCATGTTTGGATGAATTGCTCGGGCGGCAGAACAACGCATGTCAACTTGGAAATCAAATCGGTCACCGCTGCAGGCTCACTTGTGTTTGCAGGCCTGCATGGCGACTCTGTCAATCGAGGAATTGCAAAAGTCCCCATGCGCGCGCTGACGCGGGGACGCGCGCGCGCGGGGCGCCCCGCAAATCCTGCGCTGCCCGAGTTGTGGGAAGCGCCCCATGGCGCGCGCAAGGGTTCAGCCATGCACCGCAAAGCAAGACAAATCGTCAATGAAAGGTTGGCGTCGTGGCTGGGGCAGGTTGGGCGACGCTGCGGCCCGCGCCTTTCTTCAGATACATCCGTCTTACGCGTGTCTCTGGAAGGACTCTCACATCCCCGTGGTCGCCCTCGCCAAGCAAAACGTCCAGCGAGAAAGCCTGTTGCGGCCAACTGATTCGCGCGCGGGTTCAAATATTGAAGTCACCGCGCGTGCGCGCGGGGACACCAGTGGGGAAAGATCGAGACACCATCGGAATACAATCAATCTCACGAGTAACATCACAACAAATCGCCCCAACGATATCACACAATTTTCCCCGATCGATCTCACAACGTTTCACACTCGATCTCACCGTCGGTCTTGCTATCGCTGTCGATAGCGCTCGCATTACCGATCTCACCATGGATCTAACGATCGATCTTGACATCGATATCCCAAGAGATCTCACTATCGACCCCACAAGAGAATGCACGAGGCACCATCGGGACACCACGATAGGGCACCCCCAGCCACGGTGGGGCACCCCCAGCTACATATTTGGTGTGATCGATCTCACGATCGACCTCACGATCGATATCGCTATAGATTTCTCGATCTCACAACCGATCTCACGCGTCCAACGAGCCCCGGACCGCCGAAATGCGCGGAGCAAGCTGCAACAAAAAAGCAGCGACGGTTGATTGCGAGATTGTTTCGGCGCGGGCGCAAGAACGCCTCACGACAACTGTCAGAAATCCTCACGAAACCCTCCACAGAGGCGCAATACACAGAAGGAGAGAAAGTCCTTTCTTCGAGGCAGCCCAGAATCGCTCCAACATCGTATCAAGACGCCCGAACGACCCGCTCAAATGTCGCTCAGATTACTGAAGCGAGCCTCTTCGGGAGAGCTCGGACGCAACATCGCGCCCAAGACGGCCTCGACACTGGGCGGGCGAGCCAGGGAGAGGGGGGGGAGGGAGAGAGAGAGAGAGAGAGAGAGAGAGAGAGAAATTTCAAACAAAGAGAAGAAAGAGAGAGAGAGAGAGAGAGCGAAAAGCGTAAACAAACACGCAGCTCACCAACGACCACTGCGCATTGCGCATCAGTCCACCAGTCGACTGAACGAGTGGTTGCCCACTGTGGCGGTGCTGCCCTAAAAAAGCTGTGCAAGGACAATCGGGTGTGTATGCACATGTGCGCAAATGGAGATAGCGCGTGCTTTTCTGCGCGCGCGTGTGCGCACCCATGTGTAACAGTTTGCGTACGTCTATCTAAACATACACATGGACATGCACACATGCATGCAAACATACACACATACGCACATACATACATACATACATACATGCATATCTACACATAATCAAACCTACACACATACATACATTCATACACACATACATACACATGCATACATACGTACATACATACATACTTACTTACTTACATACTTACATACATCCATACATACATGCACATATCTTTGTATATGTTCAAATGCAAGACTTGGTGCTTGTCTCGCTTCGCTTTCAAGGCTCATATGGCCTATGGGGCTTGTAAGGTTCGTAGGGCGCATACGGCTCAAAGGGTTCAGCGGCCTCATAGAGCTCATAGGGCTCATAGGGCCCGTAGGACTCATAGGGCACACACACGTCTAATTGAGCACATAAAGCTCACAGGGCGTACATGGCCCATCGGGCTTGTTGGGGTCATAGGGTTCATATGGCTTGTATGGCGCATAGGGTTTGTAGGGCTCGGATGGTTGGGCGCTTAGGGCCCATAGGGCTCACAAGGCTCATAGGGCTCATGGGGTTCCCAAGGCTCAGAGGGTCTGTATTGGTCACAGGGCTGATACGGCTCATAGGCTCAAAGGGGCCGGTCGGGCTCAGAAGGGCCCATTATGTTCATAGGGGTCGTAGGGCTTATAGGGCTCACAAAGTTCGTAGGGCTCGGGTCGCAGGGCTCACAGAGCTCTAATAGGGCTCATCGGGCTCATATGGCTCATAGGGCGTCTATGGCTCATAGGCTCATAGGGCTCATATGGCTCATCGGGCTAATGCGGCTCATCGGGCTCATGCGGCTCATAGGCCTTCTAAAACCCATCGGGCCCATAGGGGCTCATAGGGTCGAGAGGGCTTACAGGGCTCATAGGGCTCGTAGAGGTCATAGGGCTCGTAGGGCTCATCGGGCCCGTAGGGCTCTTAGGGCTCGTAGGGCTCATAAGGTACAGAAGGGGGCACAACGAAAAGGGAACACGCACTCTGCGGATCTGAAAACGCTGAAGAAAACTCTGAACACGCGAAGAAAACGCATCATGCTTCAGCGTTTTCGTTTTTTGTAGCGACCTGAAACCCCTAAATCCGATTTCCAAGACGCCGAGCTGAAAACGCTAAAACCACGCCCTAGGCAGATCTAAGATGAACCAAGCTGGTCGGGAAGCTTGAACAACGAAGCCCAACGCTTGATACTACGTCGGGGCATGTTTTGCGCGCGTCACCGTCGCGGGCGTTGGCTGTGGCCCTCTTGGATCCCCCTTCGGGGTCTTCGAGACTCTCTCGGGTTTCCCTCGGGCCATCCTGGGGCTCACGTGGGCTGTCTCGGGAAGCCTTCTTCGGTCGGCCTGGGGCTCTCGTGGGGGCCGTTTTGGGTGGTCTTGGAGCGAGTTCGGGGGCTTCAGCGATTGTCGTGGTCGTTTCTGGGACGCGCGAGTGACAGTTGCCAAGGCGCGCGTTTTCCAAACGGAATAGTGTGTTTTTTGATGTTCGGGGGTCCTCTTGGGGAGCTCTTGGGTCGTTTTGGGAGTTTCGTGGGTCCTCTGGAGGCCATCTGAGGCCCTCTTGGAAAGCTGTTCGGCCGTCTTGGCGCCATGGGGGCCTCTCTGAAGCTGTTTTGGCGGCATATTCGGCCGTCTTGGGTGGTTTGGGTCGTCTTGTGAGGGTTTCCGATGAGTCCACAGAGCCCCAGACTGATCATTGCATTGTCTAAGGGTTGTTTTGCCTTCCCCTTGGAATTAAGTGCGCCCCGGGTGTGCCCCATGCGGGGGGATGTCCCGTGCAATGGTGAAGAATACATGTTCTCCTTTGGTAAGGGTGCGGTTGTTGCTTCTTGGGGGTCCCTTCGGGGGCCTTTTGGGGTGTCCGAAGAGCCTCTGGGGCCGCCTTGAAATCACTTGGGGCCATTTATGAGCGTTGGCGGTTTTGGGCCGTCTCGACGCTTTGCGTGACCGTCCAGGAACGATTTGGGGACCCGCTCGGGCGGCGTCCCGTGGTCGGAAATGGCGTCTGGAAAGGACAACGTGCATTTTCTCATCGACGGGAACGCCCCGGGCCGTATCAATGCACGGGGGGTGGCCATTTTATAGCATATTCCAGAAGGAATATACATACACATTAGATATACACATACGTGTACATATACATGCGCATGTAACTAAACGCGCGGACGTGCGACCTAGCGCACGTACATCGGGAACGCGAGCCTTGATCGAATATGGTAGGCTTGGGGTGATCCAAGAAGTCGGGAATGAATCGCAGCCCCTATCTGACTGGGGGGAAAACGCGCGATCGCAGCAGAAAGGAGAGCCCCCCACACCTGGAAATCTGCTTTGGTTTCGCATGCGCGGCGCGCGCGCTGGCAACGCAAAGCTGCGCGGGCGGGGGAGAGGAATGAACCCTCTTCTGGCCAGGGCGCCGTCGGGTCAGAACTCCGCCCCTCCCCTGTGGCAAGCGGTGGCGGCGGGGGGTGTCCCACCGTGGTGTTCCGATGGCGCCCCGTGGTGTCGCACTAGTTTCCCGAGGTGTCCCGCGGTTGCCCGCGGCGTCCCGCGGCGCAGTGTGCCGCGCTGTCCCGTAAGTGCAAATTGTCAGCGACCTCCCAAGTTGCGCCCTCATGCTCACCGAGATCGTGACTGTTTGGGATGCGCGAAGAAAGCGCAGTACGGCAACCCTGTAGGGCCCCAGGGTGCGCTCACAGACGTTGGCGCGCGAGCCCTGCAGGGCCCACGGGTGTGCCCACTTCAGTCGAGGCCCCAAACAGCAGGTGTCAGCGTGCTTGCAAGTTGGCAAGCGCAACCAATTAGCTTGGCAGCGAACGGGTTGGCAGTATGTGCGCGCATGTCCTCATAATCATGTAAAATGCATGCGCATGCGTTGCAATGTCAACGTTCGTAGTGGCGCGACGGCAATCGCAAAATGCGCGCCTGCAGCGCCATTGCACTCAGGCTGAAAAGCCAGCTGGGAGCATCTCAAGTCACCCGAGGCTTGGGCCAAGCAAGGTGCTCTGCCTTGAGCGTCGCTTTCGCTCTCGCCTTCTCAGCAGGGGACAGATGGCCCGGCACGGCCCGGCCTCGGGCGAGCCAGAGCGCGCGCGCTCGCTCGCCGACCTTCTGCGACACAGCATGCCTGCACCCATGCATGTAGCATCTCATGCTGAAGGAGGTCTTCCACTGCGACAACTGACCAATGCAGACACCGTGGCGGAACACGTAGCCGCCCTCCAAAGCTGGCATCCAACGCAAGCTCGCGAGAACGACCTCGTCGCTCTCAACGGCGACCGCCCCCTCGCCTCCTGTGGGCGGCGAGGTGGGCGCTGGCGGCGGGACATCGGGGGCAGGGCTGCCGCTGCTGGACGATGCTCCGCAGGCCGATGGCGCGGGCCCTCCGACGCCACCTTCATCCTCATCGACCGCGCCAGTGGCCTGCACGATGGCGCCGTCCTCCTTGGCGCCCACAGCGGCTGGCCAAGCAATGTCGTCGGGGCCGTGCTCCCACGCGTGCAGCGCCTCCTCCGATTGGTCGAAGCAGTTCTCAACGTCGCCTCCATCTTCGACGGCGACGCGGTAGGCCTCGTCGATGATGTCAGCGAGGGCCTCCTCGTAGTTTGGCTCTGGCTCGTCAGCGGGGGCGGGCGGGCCTTCCGCTGCTGGCACCGGCGGCGCGCTAGAAGCGCGACGGCCTCCCCGACCTGCTCCCTGCTCACGGCAGCCACCGCCCCCTCGGGCTCGACCGCCCCCTTGCAGGGTGAAGGATATTTACTGCCAACCATCATGTGTGGGGTTCTCGTTTGGGATTGAGCACTGTGGTCGAGTTTTCCTCTTCCCCTCTGTCCTCCTCCACCCTCCTGCCTGCTACTTCCTACCTCCTATCTCCTCTTTTTTCCCAACCCTCCTGCGTTGGGTTCTCGTTTTGAATAGAGCACTGCTCGCGCGAACCTTCCTTCCTTCCCGTCCCTCTCTCCCCCCCTGCCTTTTACCTGGCTCGTCGCTGCGTTTCGAGGGCAGCTGGGGGCTGCGATCTGTGAAACTGTCGCCACTTTCGAGGGCTCCTGGGGGGCCCAGCACAGTGGCACCCGCGGCGGACTCAAATGGGACCTCGCCATCCCTAGCGGGCTGCGATCTGTGAAACTGTCGCCACTTTCGAGGCCTGCTGGGGGGCCCAGCACAGTGGCACCCGCGGCGGACTCAAATGGGACCTCGCCATCCCTGGGGGGCTACGATCTGTGAAACAGTCCCCACTTTCGAGGCCTGCTGGGGGGCCCAGCGCAGTGGCACCCGCGGCGGATTCAAATGTGACCTCGCCATCCCTGGGGGGCTGCGATTTGTGAAGCTGTCGCCACTTTCGAGGGCTACTGGGGGGCCCAGCACAGTGGCACCCGCGGCGGACTCAAATGGGACCTCGCCATCCCTGGCGGGCTACGATCTGTGAAGCTGTCGCCACCTTCGAGGCCTGCTGGGGGGCCCAACACAGTGGGCACCCACGGCGGATTCAAATGGGACCTCGCCATCCCTGGGGGGCTGCGATCTGTGAAACTGTCGCCACTTTCGAGGGCTGCTGGGGGGCCCAGCACAGCGGGTACCCACGGCTGACTCAAATGGGACCTCGCCATCCCTGGGGGGCTGCGATCTGTGAAACTGTCGCCACTTTCGAGGCCTGCTGGGGGGCCCAGCACAATGGGTACCCACGGCGGGTTAAAATGTGACCTCGCCATCCCTGGGGGGCTGCGATATGTGAAACTATCGCCACTTTCGAAGGCTGCTGGGGGGCCCAGCAGTGGGCACCCACGGCGGATCCAAATGGGACCTCGCCATCCCTGGGGGGCTGCGATCTGTGAAACTGTCGCCACTTTCGAGGCCTGCTGGGAGGCCCAGCACAGTGGGTACCCACGGCGGATTCAAATGTGACCTCGCCACCCCTGGGGGGCTGCGACCTGTGAAACCGTCACCACTTTCGAGGCCTGCTGGGGGGCCCAGCACAGTGGGTACTCACGGCAGACTCAACTGGGACCTCGCCATCCCTGGGGGGGCTGCGATCTGTGAAACTGTCGCCACTTTCGAGGCCTGCTGGGGGGCTCAGCACAGTGGGGACTCACCGCAGACTCAAACGGGACCTCGCCATCCCTGGGGGGCTGCGATTTGTGAAGCTGTCGCCACTTTCGAGGGCTGCTGATGGGGCCCAGCACAGTGGGTTACTCATCGCAAACTCAAATGTGACTTCGCCATCCTTGGGGGGCCGCGATCTGTGAAACTGTCGCCACTTTCGAGGGCTGGCGAGGGGCCCCAGCACAGTGGGCACTCACCGCAGGCTCAAATTAGACCTCGCCATCCCTGGGGGGCTGCGATCTGTGAAACTGTCGCCACTTTCGAGGGCTGCTGAGGAGCACAACAGTGGGCACCCACCGCGGACTCAAATTGGACCTCGCCATCCCTGGGGGGCTACGATCTGTGAAGCTGTCGCCACCTTCGAGGCCTGCTGGGGAGCCCAGCGCAGTGGGTACCCACTGCAGACTCAAATTGGACCTCGCCGTCCCTGGGGGGCTGCGATCTGTGAAACTGTCGCCACTTTCGAGGGCCGCTGAGGGGCCCAGCACAGTGGGTACTCACGGCGGACTCAAACGGGACCTCGCCATCCCTAGGGGGCTGCGATCTGTGAAACAGTCGCCACTTTCGAGGCCTGCTGGGGGGCCCAGCACAGTGACGCCACACGCAGATTCAAATTCGACCTCGCCATCCCTGGGGGGCTGCGATATGTGAAACTGTCGCCACGTTCGAGGCCTGCTTGCGGGGCCCATCGCAGTGACTCCTCTTAAGCAGCTTTCACATCAAGTCGATTGTCCATACAAGTTTCGGCCAACTCCTCGTTTCCATTGGTACAAATGGGTTGGGTACGTCACAAGATAATTCTCGTTTCCCTACCTTCTCTCCTTCGTGATGCGTGCGTCCCTGGAGGCGTGCGAAGTGCGCAACTGCCACCGCGTTCGCAGGCCCCTGGGAGGTTCAGCGGGGAGGAGTGGTACGCGGACCCAGCTGGGACCTCGCGGCGCTCTGCGTGGATCCGAAGTGCGCAAGTGCCGCCGCGTTCGCGGACTCCTGGGGGGCCCAGCGGAACGGAGTGGTACGCGGACCCAATTGGGACCTCGCGGTGCCCTGCATGGCTGCGAAGTGCGCAACTGTCTCCAATTTCGTGGGCCCATGGAAGGCCTAACGGAATGAGGTGGCACGCGGGCCCAGCTGGGACCTCGCAGCGCCCTGCGTGGCTGCGAAGTGTGCACATGTCGCCTATTTCGCTGTCTCCGAGGAGGTCGCGCGGAGTGGAGTGGTACGCGCGCCCAACTTGGACTTCGCGGCGCCCTGCGCGGCTGCGAAGTGTGCAATTGCCGCCGCTTTGGTGGGGTCCTGAAGGGTGCAGCAGAGTGGAGTGGTAAGCGAAACCCAGTTGGGACCTCGCGGCGCCCTGCGTGGCTGCGAAGGGCGCAACTGTCGCCAATGTGTCGGGTTCCTGGGGGGTCCAGCGGAGTGGAGTGGTACGCGGACCCAGTTGGGACCTCGCGGTGCCCTGCGCTGCTACGAAGTGCGCAACTGTAGCAACTTCCATGGGCTCCTGGAGGGGTCCAGCGAAGTGGAGCGGCTCGCGGACCCAGTTGGGACCTCGCGGCGCTCTGCACGGTGGCGAAGTGCGCAAGTTTCGCCACGTTGGGGGGTGGTGGGTCTTGGACGACAAATGGTCACATGTTCGGGGGGTCCGTTGTTGCCAAAGTTGCTTCTAAGAAGCTCCCGATAGGCCACCCACGAGATTCCAACCAGCACCACCATCATCATCACCACCACCAACACCATCATCATACGCAGCATCACCATCATCATCACCACTCATCATCAGCATCATCATCATCAACACCATCATCATCCTCATCATCCTCATCATGATCAGCATCATCAGCATCGCCATCATCACCATCATCAACACCATCATCAGGATCATCACCATGAGCATCATCATCACACCACCATCGTCGTCACCAGCATCAACATCGCAATGGACATCCACATCAGCAGCATCATCACCATCATCATCGTCACCATCAACAGCATCACCACCAGCATCATTATCAGCAGCATCGGCATCAGCATCAGCAGCACTAGCATCATCGTCTGCATGATCGTCATCATCAACAGCACCACCACCACCATCAGCATCATCATCATAACCATCGGTATCAGCATCATTCCCATTACCACCACCATCATCATGCTCATCATCACCCTTACCCTCGTCATCATGACACTCGCGGGTCGCAACTGCGGCCTCCAGTGCCCCCTCGAAGGAGAGGCGCCGATCATGTTGGGCTGGCGCGGTGGCGGAATTGACCGTAGGCATGTGCAGACCCCGTACCGTATCTAGAAAATCCGACGCAAGGTGCCATGGCCATGGCGGCCAACATGGCCCAACATGCCTTTATGACGGCTCACGATGGTCCCAGACGTCCCGCCATGACCCCAGCACAACCCAAGAAGTTCCCAAAAGGGCCAAGGAGGGTCCCAGAACAACCAGGAACTCCTCAGGCTCCTGAGAGGCAGGCTGCGCATTCGCACTCTCACCTTTTCAAAATGCCGTCGGCTCGAGACGGCCCAGAAGCTAAAAAGGAACGACGGGGAAACTGAACACACGAAAGGGCGGAATGTTTGTGGATAGATGGTTCGAGTAGGACGAGTTGCGCCCGCGCGGGCCAATCGGGTACACTCTAGTTCCTACGCCCACCATTCGTCTTCTCTGCGGCCTTCGACGCCCCTTTCGAACAATCGTCGACGACAACGCTTGGCTGGCGCGGTGGTGGGGCTTGCTGCATGCAACTGGATATCTTCAGCTTCTCGGTGGGGATACCTCGTGGCGAACAAGACTGGATTGCGAACCCCCAGACGCATTGCCGCCCATTTTCCTGCCTCCCCCCCCTAGCCCCGCTCCGCCTCGCCTCGCCCTGGCATCTGTCCACTCACCCTCCCGACCTCTCCCCTTGGCCATCCCCCCTGGTCCCCCCTCCCTGCTCCTCCTGCTCCCCTCTGGTCCGTCCCAGGTTTTGTTGTTGTTATATTGCTAGCGCGCTGTCGTTATTTCCCCCCTCCCCGGTTTGGGAGAGAATTCTGCAGTCGGGATCGCTGGAGGACCCCAGTGGGCCCACTGGCATGACCAACAAAAGGAGAGGACGACGAAAAAAACCATTAGAAGCAAACGGAAGCACAATGGAGCATTACCATAGAACACAGCACAACGACACACACGAGACACAACATCCTCGAGGCCACCGAGCCTGACAATTCCAGCGCAGTGAGTGGCAAACCCCGACGGTGTAGCAAAGCATGTTTCGACAATGCGCGCTTAACTGCGATGCCGACCGCAATCGACAGGACAACTGTGCCCAGGGGGCCACCCAGAGAGAGCTGGGCAACTTCCTCGGGCGCTTCTGTCGAGGTGAACACTACGCCCCCGTTTTGCCCAACGACCTCGGCCACGAAACTGCCGCGGCCCCGCGCTCCTGGCCCGCGGTGCGAAAGGGTCGCCCTTGGGCAACAAGTCCAAGCCAGATGTTGGAGGTGGTGCCTTCTTGTATGGCGCCCGCTGCCCAGGTTCCCACAGAGTGATGGCGTCCCCCACGCGGCCGACCTTCACCACGAAGATCTCCTCCATCACATCGTACTCCAACTGCCTGGCGACAACGGAGCGGCAGCCAGGGGCGGTGGCGATCTCCAACGCAAGGTCTTCGCCAGTGAGTTCTGACAACGACATGAAGTCGGACTTGATCAGGCAAGGCCGCGACAATAAGTTCAGAAAGAAAGGCAACGCAATGTGCTCTGTCTCGGCGTCGACCTCAACTGGGCAAGAACCGACCTCGTCGGTTGTCAAACTCGATTTCACCCACACCTGCACTCTCGGCCGGAATGTCGGCACCGCGCAAGTGATAAAAACGTGCTTGTACTTCGCGTGAGCATTGTGAGGGAAAGACATGGTCACCATCAGCATCAACTCGCCGAACTTGGCGATCTTAGAGCCAACCTCGTCGACGATATTCGACAGGCCATCCTTCAACACCTCGAACTTCTGCGAGCACGTGGGCTCAGAGCGCAAAATTGGGCACACATTGCACAACCGAGCTCCGCATGGCAAAGACGTCGAAGACGATGGCTCAATATTTGCAACGGGCTCGTCGACGATAAATGCTTGCACCGCTGCGGGTGAGTCGCCAAATGTCCACTTGCACTCGTCGTGATAGGAAACGAGATGCTGAGGGTGTAAGGGCAAGTCCGCACAATCAATGCCAAGATATGGACGAAAGTGCTCGGCGGCCTGCCGCCCACCGGCAGCGACGCTGGCGTCGCCTGTCCAAACGCCGTGGCAATACTTCTTGTAGTTGTCCTCCATGTATGCAACCAGAACGGGGTCGCCAAAATCTGCGTCGACATCCTGCCTGCGGGCAGAGAACCCCCTGCGCCACAACCCAAACCAAAGCACGCTAATCCCAGGAGCCCCCAGCATTCCCTTGCAGTGTTCGGGGGTGGGGGGGGAGGGGGGTCGGGCCCTGGCCTGGTTGAGGAGTGCGTCAGTATTCGCGACCAGGAGAAGCCCCAGCGGGTACCTTTTCAATTCTGGACCGATGCTCGTCGATTGGGGGAGGGGGGTGGGGGCGGGGCGCGTCGTTGAATGGCGATCCCCTACCCGCGGTCGAGTTTCAAAAATGGCACCCGACGCGGCCCCAGGAGGCGCGCAAGAGGCCCAGGAGAGGCCACCAACAGACCCCTGAGAGGCACCCAGAACCCACCAAAACCCCAACGCGCGCCAAAAGACCCCCAACGAGGCCCCCAGGAGAAATTCCAAACGACTCCGAGAAGCAGCAACGAGGCCTTTGGCCCCCCCCCGAGGTATACAAATAATGCCGCGCCCCGACGGCTAGGACAGTTCCCTTCGGCGCGGCCCCCCTGGGTGGACCAGTGGGGATGCGCGCGCGATGCAAAACGTGTGGCAGTCGAAACCTCGCTCAGGTCTGAGCGGGCTTTCTGATCATCATCCCAGCGTGGCTGCGCGGAAAGTTCGTCTGAAACCTACTGCCGCAAGCAGTATTCACCTGCGAAAAACCAGAAAGCATGTTGCTGCGCCTTGCGTTTGCCTGCAACGCTCTGCGCGGCCTCAGTTGCGTCGCCTTGCATCGAGTTGCGTTGGTAGCTGTTTTGCGGCGCGTCGCCTTGCGTTGCTTTGGCTCGATGTGGTTTGCGTTCTGGTTCGGCTGGTGTTTTGCTTACGGGCGCAATCGCGCATTGTCTGCATGCGTTAGCTCATCAGCGCCGGTTCAAACATAGAGGGCCTACATGCTGTGCAACGCTGGGGGGGGGGGCCTCACAAATGCTGCGATCGACTGCGTGAAGTAACGGCAGGGGCCATGTGGCGCCTTTGATCCCCTGGCGGCCTGATCCGCGCCATCTCGCCGTCCGTCAGCGTGGCCCCCTTCAGCTTCTTCGCGGCCTCCATGCGCTGGTTGTAAGCGTACAATTTCGGGTTCAGGCCAGCTATCTTGCAGTGGGCCCTCTTGCGACCTGACTGTCGGCGGAAAGCGTCGCCGTCGTCCTCGGCCATCGGCGCCGCTCGCAGCGCCACTGCTGATTCGGCCTCGCACTGGCCCTCGGCATCACAAATGGAATGGAGGCGCGGCAGAGTGTCCATCAGCTTTGGCACCGACTCCCATGGGGCCGCATCAGCCGCCCGTTTCGGCGCGTCCCCAGGTTTCCTCCACACCTTGTGGCCGCCAGCTGCCTGATGCCGCTCTCGCATGCTGTCGAGGTAGAGCCTACAGGCGAATGTCTTCAAGTTCCAGGCTTTGCGGCAGGCGGCTAAGACCCTCCGACCTCTAGCGTGGTCGCCCTCGGATGCTTTAGTCGAGAAAATGAGAAGTTCCTCCCATGTGCGGACGGCAACTTTAGCAACCCTTTTCTGCAAATCTCTGGGCGACGGGAACTGCTGTCGAAACCTGCGGCCGAGAACCCAAAGGTCGCACGAGCTGGCATGGAAGAATTGGTTGATCCACGGGTCCTTCTGGGCTTCGTTCGGGTAGCACTCGTCGCAATACAGGTAATGCATTGTGTAAGGTGAATGCGAATATGGCAGCTCAGACCGTCGAAAAGCTCCTCCCGAAAATTTCATATGTTTCGCCGAGCGTGCCGCCGCTCAGCTTCAGTAGGCCTGGCGCCGTTCAAGACCCTGAGCAATCCGAGCCAAATCTGCGAGTCGGGGGCGGCCCACTCTCGGAACATGTCGAGGAACTTCTGCCTGGTGCGACCAATGATACCATCATGAGGAGATATGAGTTTGTGCAAGGTCAGCGGTCCAATATCTTTATCCCCGAAGATGCAGTAAGTCAAACGATCCAAAGGGTCACTGGCGATATTCATAACGAACATCTGGAATTTCGCGCCTCTGTCCACCACTAAGGCTTCGTGGACCTTTCTCTTCCGCACCCAGTGGACGATTTGATAATCAGACATGCCGACGCCGACTTGGTAAAAGTCGACACCGGCCTCTGGGCCCACGTTGGACGGGTGAAGCATGGCGGGCAGGACCTGGTGCAGCATGAAGCCGAAACAGACGAGGTTCGAATTGATCTTTGTATTTGTGAATCTGGCAGTAGCTGGGATAGGCCACGATCTTCCGAACCAGAATGCGGTGTAGGTTCGCACGAACTTATCAACGCATTCACCCCGATCTGCACAACAACGACGCCCAGAAAAAGGATCCACAGAGCAAATGTGCACAATGTCGCGACCCTCGATGGGGCCAGCCTCAAGCGCCAGAATGCCGAGGATATCTTCGAACAGGTGGCCCCTTCCAACCTCGTTGCCTGCGGGGCCACCCAGCCGGATTCACCATGAACCCACGATGGCGCGTCAGAGATATAGGTTGCGCAGTGCGGACTGGGGAGTCGCACCAGCCCTTTGGAAGAAGGCGGTCTAGCAATATCCTTCTATTCTCTTCCAAAGCCTTCTTCGTACAGGAGATGCACGCCCCCTCTCCGGTTTTTTTGGGGCGTTGTTCGCGGAGCGTTGGAGCGTCCAACATGTGTTCGGTGAGACTGCTAAAATGACTGATTGTACTAAGGTGGGGTCGTGGGGTTGTGGGGTCGTGGGGCCGCCCCGCACGTTGCACATGTATTATGACTAAGCACGCCCGTAGTAGTGTTACTCTAAAGGTGGCCGTTGCGACTGAGGAAAGGTGCTAGAGGAACACGCGGTGCTAGAGGAACGCACGGGACCCGCTTCGTCGTGCATTGCAGCGTACTCCTGGAGAAACATGGTTAGGTTCAGGAATGCCCAACAGCGGCCCAACAGCACCCCAGGAGGCGATGTTGATGGTAACATCGGGGGAGCCAAACATCACGACTTCCTCTACACTTTTCCGACGCCCTCCACGATACGCCCAAGAGGCCTTCAAGGCTCCCAAAAGGCCCCTAAGAGAGCCCCAAGAGGGCCTCCAATGCTGCAAGATATGGATTTACATGTTTTTGAATCGTGCGTCCTGGGTTTACGACCCCCCTTTGTTTTCACCGACGCCTTGCACGATAGGCCCAAGAGACCTTTCAAGGCTAACCCCAAGAGGACCCCAGAGGGACCGAAGACCCACCAAAAGAGCCCCAACATAACCCCAATATCCACCGAGGAATCGCACGAGAGCCCCAAGAGCGACTTCGAGTTCTCTGTCCTCGTCTCCATTGTCTTCCTCTTCCTCCTCGTCCACGTCCCTGCCCCGAGAGAAGTGAAGAGAGACAAGCGTGCCACTCGAATGCACCACGAGGCTGCGTAGGCAGCCAGTAGTGGGTCATTTGACCGATTCTCCAAGGCCGCCACGTTGCTCCCAGTGATCTCTCTGTTCGCCCTGGCTGCCCGCCCTGATTCACTATGTGTGTCTCTTCGTCCCTTTTTTCCTAGGAACTGTCATAGGCAGGGTTTCCGCATGGGCTGGTGGGGGCGCGCGAAGCGTGACACATGTCGCCAAGTTTTATCGTTGCACGTCGACGCGTGCCCGAAACCTCACCGTCCATTTGGGCCTCGCGATTTCCTCGTGGACCCCAGGCAGACTGCCGAAAAAAGGCTTCCAAAAATCCCCAGACAACGCCCGAATCGTCGAAGCGCCCCCACTCCTGTGCCCCACCGCCTCGAAGCAACCGACGTTCTGATAAAAAAGGAACCTCGAGAGGTCCAGAACGAGAGAGAGAGAGAGAGAGAGAGAGAAAAAAAAAAAAAAAAAAAAAAAAAAAAAAAAAAAAAAAAAAAAAAAAAACTTGCAAGACGCGTGGCGCAAACGGAATCCTGCAGCATCACGCTGGGTCGCCAAATTGACCTCGGGTGGTCGCCACTGGGACCAAGGGTGATGGAACTCCCTATGGGGGCACGGGCCGTGTAAATTGTGCGTCAAAAGGGGTGGCGGAGGCGCGAGGGAGCGTCGCCACTGGAGCCTTAGGTGGAGCTCCCTATTGTGTGAATGGTGCGCCCCAAAAATTTGCAGCGGCAGCGCGTGGGAACGTCGCCAGTGGGGCCGTGGGTGGAGTTCCCTCTGGGGCCACAAACCGCGCGAAGGTTGTGCCGGAAATGGGCGGCGGGGACTCATGGGAACGTCGCCGCTGGAGCTTGATGAAGAACTCCTTATGGGGCCACGACCCGTGTGAGGGGCGCGCCGAGAATGGGTGGCGGGGGCGCAAGGGAACATCGCCGCTGGAGCCTCAGGTGGGGTTCCCTACGGGGTCACGAAAAATGCGAAGGGTGTGCCAAAATGGGCGGCGGGGACGCACGGGAACGTCGCCGCTTGAGCCTTAGGTGGAGCTCTCATTTGGGCCCGCGAATCACGCGAGGAGTGTGCCAAAATACTGGCGGGGAGACATGGGACGTCGCCGCTGGAGCATTTTGGTAGAGCTCCTTTGGGGCCACGCGCCGCGCGAGGGGTGTGTCGCAATGGGTGGCGGGGGCGCATAGGAACGTCGCCGCTGGAGCCTCAGGTCGAGCTCCCTATGGGCCCACGAAGCGTGCAAAAAGGTGCGCCCAAATAAATGGTGGCGATGACAATGATATCGGTGGTGGCGATGAGAGGAGGGGGGGGGGGGGCGACGGAAGAGGAGGAAGGAGGAGGAAGAAGAGGAGGATGAGGACAAGGAGGAGGAGGAGGAGGAGGAGGAGGGAGGGAGGAAAACGCGGGGCGCCATCTTTCCAAAACGAAGATCCAACACCACAGGATGATGGTTAAGAACGGACGACTGGGAACCTCACTGCAAGTGTTACTTCTGGTGCGCCGTTGCAGGTGACTCGCGATAACTGAGCGGACGCGCGATTGTAATCACACATGCTATAAGGTAGATCTGAGGACACTAAGGATCTCCAAACTACCCCAGCACTGTCCGACACAAGCACGACATGACGAAAAAACATAAGCATCGCGCCGACCTCGCTGCTCCACGCTGTATAGGCGCAGTTGTTTGTTTTCAATCGGGGCTTACGCATGTGATGGAAACGGGCAGCAAGGATTCGCGCCACTCGCCTCGCCAGACACGCCGTCGAGAAAGTACCCCCTCGCAGAATTGCCTTTTCGAGCGCGACCGAAGGTCTGGCTACGGAAACAGACAAGCTGAGCAAACAAAAACAACAACATCGAGGATAGGGCGGCACACCCAAACATGAGGAGGCGGCCCGCAAAAACGGCAACACAACGAAACTGTCACGAAGTAGCGCCCGCAAGTGCGGGAGGAGGGAGGGGGGGGGGGGGGGGGAAGACAGCGGCGAAAATAAACGCGCAACAATATGCTATGCATCCGCGCTCGGCCGACGACAATGAGTCGTAGTCATGTTCCCTGGGGGCCGAATCAACCGCCAAACATAAACGCCACATTGCGCGGAGCAGCGCAACCGAGTCGCGAAGACGGGTTCGCAGCACGCGCGCAAGGATGGGGGGGAAGAGCAGCAGCGGCGCGAGAGGAAGAACAAATCGGGGAGACGCGGGATCGGGACCTGGCTTGCGTTGCCCCCAACCTCACTCGGGGCTTACGCAGTGCGCGACCCACAAAAAGGAAGGGTTCATCAAACCTGGCCGGGTAAACTAGAGGCGGCATTTCCATTGCAATATCGCGCGCGCGCGCCCGTGGACGGGACAACCGCGGGGAGACATGCGGCACCATCGCTGGGCAATCAGGTCTGGAGGAAGGCGCAGAGGGAAGGCGGGGGCAGGCATGAGGGAAAAGGGGAGGACGTGGAAATGGGCAAGTAGGAATGCGAGCGAGACGAAGAACGCGGTGGTATAGCGTCAACGCAAGGAAATTGGCGCAGCAATGAGGGGAGTGGGGGCGACGACGAAGAGGGCGACAGGGTGGGCGACTGCACGGACAGCGCTGATGAGGAGGGGGGGGTAGGCGGAGGACGAAACGCAGGAAACGGGGTGGGGGCGAGGAGGGCGAAGACGATTGGGGCGACGAAGAAAAAGAAAGGGAGAACGCTAACACGGAGGATGACGAGGAGGGCGCTCTGGAGGACCAGGAGGACACCGCAGCGGACCAACGTGAAAACAGAGGAAGATCAGAGCGAGGAGGAAAAAGGCAAAGCACGAGGAACGGGGGGATGACAGACCGCCAATGAAGATTCTGTCGAGGACGCCGCGGGCCATGGGGGCAGCTCGGACTTCGGAGGGCGCGGCTCCTGAGAGGGGGGGGAGCGGCGAGGATGGCTGGCGGGATCAGGAGGGTCGCTGGAAGAATGACAGCAATGTATTGGAAGAGTCCGTAACACCGCCACGCGGTAGTTTAAAGGCTGCGGCGGCACGGCGGCGCGACTTGCAGCGGGCAGCTCGGCGCGCATGGTTACTCCCGGGGGCCGACCTCGGACCCGAACCCCACCGCGCAAGCGTTTGAAACATTGCCCTCCCCCCTTCCCCCGTTGAATGCCAGACGCACCGAGGCCCCGCGTATATTTGCGTTTCCACGCGAGACAGCTCACGAAAACAATTTTTTATCAATATCGCGGTGCACGGACTGACTTGTTCCCTCATGCTACGCCGACCCAGCGCAGAGACATCGACATGTAGGGCGCCCCACGCCCCGCGGCGGTTGAACTCCTGAGGGCCTTCCTTATCCCGACGGAGGTGGTGTCGGGCATCGAGGTCGAAGAGGCTGCTCGCCAAAGCCAGGTTCATGTCCTTGACGTCTGGGCCCACCTCCTGGCCAGCAGGGTTGAAGACCAGGCGAGTCCGGATGAACGCGTCCAGCAGGCGCACGCACGTGATCACGTTGTCGCTGCTACGCATCAGGTTCGAAAGGCCGTAGAAGGTGGATGCCATTCTCACATATTCTGCATTCTCGGCCTTCAAATTGTTGCAATTGTGTAGTTCGCAGAACTCTTCATCCCAAGGGAATCTTGACGGGAGCGTGTCTTCCACCCTCCGGCGCGTGACGCTCATCGCTGCCACGTTGGAGGACGCCTTGTCGCTGAGAGGGGGCCCGATCACGACATCGGCGATATCGGACAAACGCTTACAAATCCGCCGCCACCTCCTAGACACGCAACGGCGCGTTCGAAATCGGCGTGGCTACCCCAGGGACACCCCAAACATAACCCAAAGAAATCTGCGCGGGAGAACTGTGCAACCACCCAGAACATCCGTGCTCCGATGGCGCACTGGCGGGGTTTGCCGCTAAGCACATGGATGTCATCGTTCTGCATGTTGATGGCCATTCCTTTGGCCAAGGCGGCCAATGCATAATCGTGGCCCTTGCCAGCGATGTTCATTGGAGGATAACGCCATGGCACGTCGAGCGCAATCACCTCCCCGTCCTCGGGGTGAAATACTTTGACCAACAACCGGCCTGACTGCGCGATGATGTCACCAGAGCTCTGCTGCTGGAACCTGGCTGGCGTGAGCGCCGCGAGAGCAGCGAGTGCGTCAGACCTCGTCTTGTTCCTCCCTGGCTGATTAGTCAAACTCTTAAGCCACTGCTTCGTTTCATCCCATTCATGCATCCACCCTATGACAACATTGAGGTTGTTGGCCTTCGCCTCTCGACACCACTCAAATGCGCCCCCATTCCCCCTCGACGCCCGACTTCGTCAGACGAAGCAACAAGTCTGTGATTGAGGCCTCGATGCGGTTGCACTGGGCGGGCCTCTTGCTCGCAGTCAGCGACGAGGAAGCAGAAAACGCCACGCGAATGATGCCCTCTGCGCGGGAGACAAACATCTCTCGATGCATAGTGGTTCTGGGCGCGGCGCAGACCGCAGCAACATCTGGGAAAACATCGGCAATGCGTTCGACAATGCTCTCTGCCGCGGACGCTCGAGCCTCTGATCCTACAAGCCCTTCATGGGGGCCCCGTAGCGTAAGGTTGGTCCCCAAGATTCCTCTGCCCAATCCTACCAGCCCCGAAGAAAAACAACATCGCCCTCTTCGGCACCTCCCAATGGCCTTTGCTTCGGGGCACCAAGCTGCAACGAATTTTCGTTCCCCCGCCACTGCCCGCGAATGCCCCAGCACGCGCGCGCGGTCGATTGAAACTGACGCGGCCCGCTCCAGGCCCACATAGAGACAGACGCACAGTCGATGATTGCCGCCGCCGTTTTCTCCCCGCGCCCCGTTGACCCTCGGAAAATGCGACAGGATCCGCCGAAACTCCCGAGATGGCGCAGGGGGGCCCGAGAGGCCCCCCACGCGGGCGGGGATGCTCCTGGGGCAACACAAGGGGCCGTCGAGATGATTTGGATATGCCTCCAAGGCGGCTCGGGGACTCCCCAAACACCCGCCGAAGACCCAAGGACTTTGCGCCCGCAGCCACTTCCGTCGCAAACTTCCTTGCAAAACTTGGCCGCGCCACGCTAGATGGGGGCGGCGACGCGTCGAGCCGGGCGGGGCCAGAATATGCAAAAGCATGCGAAGCCACGAAAGCACCTGCAACGCTGGTTGCTGGATGGGCTGGCGGGTGCGCGCGAAGCACAAGAACTGGGCCAACTTGCGCCGCGCCGCGGCAGCCTTGCGGCCCGCCACCATGCGGGCCACCACCTCCTGGCGCCCCCGCTTGGGCCGCGCATTGGCGACCGCCACCAGGGCGCCAAGCCCCGCGGCCGTCTAGGGGTCGGCCGCGGCAGCCCAAGGGTCTGGCCCCCCTTGGGCCATGCTTGGGCCTAATGCCGCGGAACGTGACACTCTGCGCGACCGCATTCCAGAGAATGCACGGGGCCCGCAGACGCAACGATAATAATCTCCGCTTCAATGGAAACTTCGGGGGGCAAACAGATAATTCATGGGGGCTCTTGGGAAACAGTGAGACACTGCGAGCCTATCTAGACCCTCGGGGCCCGCGTGGAACCAGCGGCGGGCCAGCGGAACGACTGGGCGAGACTGCCGAGCGAAGGTGGGGCCCAGAGAAAGCATTTGGAAACGCAACGAACCATCTGGTGTCCTATGGGCACCAAAACGGGCTCTAGAGGCAGGCGAGGGATTCTATGAGAGGCCCGAGGGCACCATCAGGCACCGATTACATACCACGGGGGCTTACTACATCATATAGGTAATAGACCCGATGTCGAAACTAAGCATGCGGTGCATGAGCGGTTCAACGCGTTCGAACATGATGATCCTGGACGCTCAGGGCCCACTGAGACTACTGAAGCCGTTTCCCCACCGGCCCAAGATGTGGTGCACTGCGCGACTGCTGGGGGCACTGGGGCTGTGCTCTGTAGGAGCGTTTTGCATTTTCAATCACCAGTCGAACCTGCGCAAACGAATCCAGACTACGATCGTTTTTTTTTATATATAAAAAAACGCTTAAACAAAAACGCTGCAACTGTCGGATTACTAATGTGATGTGTTTTTTTCCGTTTCGAAAATGGCTATAACAAAACGCTGTAACTGTCAGATTATGCACGCGCTGCTCTGGCGAGGCTCCTCAATGATACCCCGCAACAAGTTCCGCGACCGCCCCAGACCCCCAGGTGCTCACAATGCGTCTTGACGATCCGGAATCGTGCCAGAGCGCCGTTGTTGGGACTTCAGCACCACGAATCAACATAACTGTTGCGCCCGCATGCTCCCGAATCTTTCCAAAACGCTATTTCTGGTACATTGATCATGGAATTCCGGGAAAATCTTGCAAATTGAAAAACGAATGTGCGCGGCGCTAGAGCGAGAACCACATTGTGAAAACCACCCGCCCTCAATCCGTGCAATTCTTGCAAATGTAGAAAAATGAGTGCGCGCGGCGCTAAGGCGAGAACCACATTTCGAAAAGGAACCGCCCTCAATCCGTGAAACTCTTGCTGCAAATGTATAAAACGAATGTAAGCGGTGCTTAGGCGAGAACCACATTGTGAAAACCACCCGCCCTCAATTGTGCAACCCTTGCAACATTTGATAACGAATGTGCGCGGCGCTAAGGCGAAAACCACATTTTGAAAACCACCCGCCCTCAATCCGTGCAGCTCTTACAAATGTTTAAAGCGAATGCGCGCGGCGCTAAGGCTGGAGCCACATGTTGAAAACGACCCGCCCTCCATCTGTGAAGCTGTTGCCACTTTTTAAAGCTTCAGAATCATAAATTAAAAGGAGGTCTCAAGCGAAACGTCCGACCCGCCCTAAAAACTGGCCTCGGCGTGCGACAGGGATAAGTGATCTATAGGAGGAGGAGGAGGAGGAGGAGGAGGAGGAGGAGGAGGAGGAGGAGGAGGAGGAGGAGGAGGAGGAGGAGGATGGAATGGAGGAGGGAGGAAGGAGGAGGAGGAGGAGGAGGAGGAGGAGGAGGAGGAGGAGGAGGAGGAGGAGGAGGAGGAGAGGAGGAGAGGAGGAGGAGAGGAGGAGGAGGAGGAGGAGGAGGAGGGAGGAGGGAGGAGGGAGGAGGGAGGAGGGAGGATAGAGGAGGGAAGAGGGAGGATGGAGGAGGGAGGAGGTGGGGCAGGGGCACCCTTCCCAACCCCCGAGAGCAACACCTCCACCGGCCTGGGGCCGGCCCCTGCTCCGCCGCCACCAGCGGCGTCCTCCTCCGCGTCCTGCGCGCCCAAGACGAGCGCCTGCGCCGAGGCGATGCAGCGCGGGCTGTTCACGGCCAGCACGGTCGCCCGCTCAGAGAGGCGCAAGCGAGGGAGCCCCTGGCCGGCAAAGAGCTGGCGGCCCCTGCCCCGCATCTCCTGCGCGCCCCGCTCCGTCAGCTCGCCCCAGGGGAAGCCCCCGGCGCCCTGCGGCGGCGCGTACCTGGGGAAGCCCGGAGGCCAGAGAGAATGCGGTCGGGAGCGTCGGCTCAGCGTCGCCGCGGCAGCCCTGGCGACACGCTATGCCTTGCAAGCGGATGGCGTGTCGCTCCGCTCTGCGGGGCGGGAGGCTCGGACAAACTCGGGAGGCTCGGACAAACTCGGGGAATGGGGACGTATCGCGCCCAAGAATGGTGGTCCAGAACCGAGGGGACGACACGCGGAGCCAAAGTTCCGGACCGTACCGGCACCTCTGCTCCCCAGACCTCGCCAGGGGTGCGCTCTGACAGGAGCCTCGAGGCGGCTCCAGCCGTGGCGACGAGGGCCCCCCAGGAGCCACAACGAGGCGACCGCGAGGCCGGGGCAGCGGTGCCCCTATACCTTTTTTCCCCCTTGGAGTGCCAGCCGTCGCCGGGGCGGGGCATGACGACCGTGCAGCGGTCCATAGCCCCGCCGAGCGCCGGGTCCGGCAGGCGCTGCAGCCAGTGGCGCGCGTCGCCGAGCCGGAGCGGAGGGACGCTCTGCCCGTGGCTGAACACGATCTGCCGCATCACGACGGGGGAGCCGGCGGCCCTCATGTGGCGCGGCAGGCGGCGGACCGCGGCTGCGCCGTCAGAGCATGGCCGTGTCCACTGCCGCGGGGTTTGAAGGGGCCCAAGGACACACAAATAAATACGCACAATTAACAAGATTCCCCCTATTTTTCTGTTGTTTGAGTTTTCGTCTTCCCCCACACCTCCCATATAGTCTCATATTTTCCTGGGAATCGACGATTAATTGTGTCTGTGTGCTTTTTTCCCCTCCTGAGGGTTGTGCTCTGAGCACTCGAGGAGCGGTGGATCTGGATGCCTGCCCGGCCACGCGGGATGGGGCAGATCCACAGCAACCGCAGCTGCCCTGGCGCGCAGCACGCAAGACGTGGCGTGATTAGGGGACCACATGCGAACCCTACCCCTACCCCCACGATTTCTGAGGGGGAGGGTGGGGTTCACTTCGTTAGGGAGCTCCCGAGCGAAGTGAACCCCACCCTCCCCCTCAGAAATCGTGGGGGGTAGGGGTAGGGTTCGCATGTGGCCCCCTACTGGTGCGCAGCACGCAAGACGTGAAGTGATGACACCGAGCTCAACACGCAGGCTGAACACGCAGGTCTGACGCGACACGTTCGCCCGAACGCGCACCAACACGCACCGAGCCAACACTCGGCGTGCTGACACGGGCGTTTTGAACACGGCACGTCTTGCGTTTCAATACGGGCGCACCATTCGGGGAACGCACAAAATGACATAAACATAAAACTCGGAGATCCGCGCGGACTTCTTGGATCCGCGCTGGACCCCCCTCCCTGACGCGCAGAGCGCGCCAGGGGCGGCGCTGGAGGCGCCGCCGGGGAGGGTCCAGCGCGGATCCAGGGAATCCGCGCGGACCTCCGAGTTATCATCTGTATGTCATTGCTCGTTCCCCTAATCATGGCCTCCTCTTATTCCTCCTCCTCCTCCTCCGCCTCCTCTTCCTCCTCCTCCGTCTCTTCCTCCTATTCCTCCTCCTCCTCCTCCTGCTCCTCCTCCTCCTCCCCTCCTCCCATCCCTCCCCCTCCTCCTCCTCCTCCTCCTCCTCCTCCTCCTCCTCCTCCTCCTCATCATCATCATCATCATCATCATCATCATCCCCCCCCTCCCAGGGCGATCCCAGGGCACGGCTCCGAAATCCGAGACGGTGGACATTGACATGCGCTGGCGGTTGCGCGCGGCGCCCCGTGGCGCGCAGCCCGGGCGCGCCCTGTTTTGTTGCCAAAACGGCTTCGGCTCGCGCCGTGGCGCCGAGCTGCTCGTCTCGGTCGCGGGACTTCCCGAGGCTGGCTTATTTTTGATTTATGTTTGAACCATTTTTGGGGTATGTTTATTCTTCGTCGAAAATCCCCCTGTAGGGGGACAGGCCCTACTTAAGGCAGGCTCGCCTCGCGGCGCCTCTCGCGGACGCCGCCTCTGCAAGAAAGGGCGCTGCCGGGAAGCCCTCGGGCGAGGGGGGGCTCGACGCTGCCGCCGACGGCGAGGCCGACGCGGTTCGCTCCAGCTGGCCCCGAATCCACCTATAGAAGAAGAAAGCACTGCGTAAACAGAAACTTTTGGCGCTCCGCGCGGGTCTCTTGGATCTGCGCTGGGCCTCCCTCCCTGGCGCGCGGAGCGCGCCAGGGGCGGCGCTGGAGGCGTCGCCGGGGAGGGCCCAGCGCGGATCCAAGAACTCCGCGCGGAGCGCCGAACGTTAATGTTCATGGCGTTTTTTTTTCTTTTTCGAAATACGGCTGGCTCCAGAAGCACTATATCCACCAATGCCGACGTCTCGTTGCTTCCACTGGCCTGCGGCCGAGCGGGAGGCGCGCCGCGTACGCGACACCCTTCCCGGCACGCCCCCTGCGTGCATGCCCCTGCAGGTCGGAAGGCATCGCTCGCGATAGCAACGAGACTGAGCCACGCCTCCTCGTGCTCTTCCGCCTCCTCCGCCTCCTCCTCTTCCTCCTCCTCCTCCTCCTCCTGCCCTGCTGCTCCTCCTCCTCCCCTCGAGCCGCTCCTTCTCCGCCTCTTCCTCGCCTGGCCTGGGAACGGCAAGGCGCAAATTGTGGACAAAGCCCTGGGGGGACTTTCCACGGCGCTCGTTGCCTCGCTCTGACTGCTGTCTGGCCTGAACCTGCACAGGGGGACCTTCCCGGCTCGGACGCCGAGTCTGCGCCTCCCGGTCGAGCGCGCTCGTCTGCGGGCAGCCCCTTGGGGGTCCCACAGCGATGCGGTGACAGGCAGTGTGGCGACCTCGAAGTCCCAAGAGACCTCGTCGCACTCTCCGCCTCCGTACGCTTTTTTGGAACCCCGGAGGCCACAGTCGCCCGAGACATCCTCGGAGAACGACCCGAGCCCCAAAACCGTGTGGCCACTCCGACCCCAGAAATCCGGCTGCTCTGTTCTTCTTGAAGCGTGGGCCACGGAGGTCCAGACCACTTCCCCAGGACCGGTTTTTCGTCCTGAGTAGTTGTTTGACGCTCCCGAGGCCCAGCGAGGGCCCCCAGAGGCCGAAACTGCCAAAATCCCGCCGCTCCAATTCTTTTCGAGCGTAGGCTCTCTGGGAGTCCCCACCGACTCACCGCACGGTGTGGCCACCACACCGCCTGGGGGGCCGCCGATACATGGATTTGGCGCGCGGTCGCCAAATCCATGGATCGGGGGAGGTGCCCTCCCCAAAATGCGGCCGGTGCCGCCTCGCTCGGCGGCAGAAATTCGCGATTTCCCATGGAAACGGGACCCGTCGCTAATCCACGCCCCCTTGATCCATGTTTGCGATTGCCTGAGACTCACCAAACAGTGTGGCCACCACACCGTCTGGGGGC
Source organism: Prorocentrum cordatum (assembly GCA_963575745.1). Lineage (NCBI taxonomy): Eukaryota > Dinophyceae > Prorocentrales > Prorocentraceae > Prorocentrum > Prorocentrum cordatum. Next base: position 675,428 of record CAUYUJ010016660.1, on the reverse strand, counting down.
CGCCGAACTCCCTGACCCTTTCATCCTCCCCTGGAGCGACAGGAGGCGCGAGACCCAAGCGCGCAGCACCGCGGACCGGCATGTCAGACCCCCGACGTCGAGATTTTTCTGGAGCTCTGCGGGGGAGGAGGACGAGGAGGGGAAGGGCGAGGAGGGGGGAGGGGGACGACGAGGAGGGGGATAGGAGAGAGGAGGGAGGGAGGGAGGAGGGGGGAGGTGGAGAAAGAAGAGGAGGTCTAGGACCCAGAGACTAAAATTTGTGGCGTACGGGAGACGGGTCCTGCGGAAAAGCTGTCTTCGAGAGCCTGGGGACCCCTTTCCCTGAGAAGCCCTTTCGGCAACCGCATGTGAAACCTACCCCTACAAGTCAGATTTCTGAACAAAAACATCCGGGACGTAGCATTTGAAGGGGCCCTGGGACACACACACACACACACACGAACGCATTCACACACACACACACAAAAAAAAAAAATAGACACAAATCATCCGATGCCCCTTCTTTTCCCATCGTTTCTGGGTTTGTGTCTTCCCCCACTTCCCACATTCTCCCAGATTCTCTGGAATCGACAATGAATTGTGTATGTTTTTTGTCCCTCCTGAGAATGTGCAGGACGACTGCAGCCAGGTGAACCCTGGCAAGCGTACCCGATAACTACCCCTGCGGCGATGGGACCTGCAGGGGCAGGGACCCCAAGTGGTGGCAGAGCCTCGCCTCCCCCCTGCTCTGGGAGGAGGCCCAAGGAGTCGGGGGCGCCCGAGAGGGGGGCGTCCCAAAAAGGGGCCCGAGGATCGTGCGCGGCCCCGGGGGGGGGGGAGACGGCAAGCGACGCACTGAAGTCCGCCGAACCTGTCGGCGTGTGTGAAAGGCTTTTCCGTGTTCGTCGTCGTCGTCGTCGTCGTCGTCGCCGCTCCCCCGTCCCTGTTCGTGAACCCTCCTCTTCGATCGTCCCAGCTGAGAAGCGAAGTCGAGCAACGTCGTAGTCGAGTCGAAGGGGAGCCCTCTCCCCTCGATCCCTTCCCCGCAGGGGGGGGAGGGGGGAGGGGTCCGCGGGGTTGTGACCCCCCTCCCCGTGGCCCTTCGATCCCTTGCCTCCCTGCAGACGCATCGGGCTCCCCCTTCAGGATCGGCGGCGCTGGCCGTGAGGCCTTCACAAGAATGAGAGGGGGCCATGAAATTCCGAGAGATGTCATGGTCTCGGCCGTGATCTCCCCCCACTGCGGTCTGGAACTTTTGGGAAGCGTATCGCCGCAGGGGCACCGGCAACACGATATGCCTTGCAAGTGGACAACGTGTCGCTCCGCTCCGCGGGGGGGGGGAGGTCGAGAAACATTTGGACTTTGACGCCTGGGGGCCGCAACGAAGCGTGGGCCAGGAACTGGCGGAGCGCCACGCTGCCCCCCAGTTCCCGATCGTGTAGCATCACGCCCCCTCTCCTTGGCCGCCCCCCCCTGCTCCTGGAGGCCCGAGAGGGACGAACAATGCCCTGAGACTGTGGGAACAAAACGGTGCTGATACCGCTGCTCCCCGGACCTCTCCCGAGGTGCGTTCTGACAGCATCTCGAGGATGATCCAGCCGTGGCGACGAGGGCTCTCGAGGACGAGCAGCAGTATCGGTGCTCGGGCCGATCCCGCTCACGAGTGATCCTTCTCGCCTGGCTGTCGGGTCATAGCTCGGGTCTCCAAGAGCCGTTCGGGACGATTCGGGCACCCCCGCAACGCCCCAAATAAAACGCCCTCGGCGAGGCGCAGCTGCTAGAAGGCACCCCGAGGCTGGAAAGCCGACGAGGATCGACGAAAGCGTCAGAAAGCTTCGGATCTCGAAGCCTTGGCCGCCCCCGATCCTCGTGCGAGCATCGACCCTGTGATCCTCCTGTGCGCCCACGGCGTCCTCGTCCAGGTGGCCCCCACCGGCCGTTCGGGACGATCTGGGCACTCCCAGGAAGCTCTCCACGAGGCGCAGCTGCTGGCAGGCTGGCAGGCATCCCGAGCCGAGAAAGCCTCCAACATGACAAAACAACTTCCTCGAGTCTTGATCCTTGATCCTCTGTTTCTTGATCCTCGCAAATCCTCTATCCTCGATCCTCGATCCTTGATCCCGATCCTCTGATCCTTGAACTCACAGATGACCTCACTTTGATCCTTGATCCTCCGATTCTCCTGCGCGCCCGCTCGGGTGTGCCGACCTAGGTCGGGCCTGTCCCCCTACAGGGGGATTCTGGACGAAAAATTAAAAATACCCAGAAATGCTCCCAAATTGTAAGCAAAAATCAAAAAATCGTCCCTATTCCCCAATCAGAGCTTGCCTCTGTAGGGGTCCTAGCGGATTCATATGGTTAGGTTAGGTTTGCCGCCGCTTTTCGCCGCACGCCCGGGTGCCCGGGCGTGCCCGGGCGTGCCCGGGGGTGCCCTATAGCCCTATAGCCCTATGGCCCTATAGCCCAATAGCCCTACAGCTTTATAGCCCTATGGCCCTATAGCCCTATAGCTCAATAGCCCTGTAGCCCTATAGCCGTACAGCCCTATAGCCCCATGATTGTTTTTTTTCTCTGGTATCATACTATTTTTGACAATTTTTGGATATTCCTCCTGGACAGGGACAGGCACGACTTACCAGTAGACCGCGGGGTACAGAAGCGTGCGCCTTCTGTGCACCTCTCGGGCCTGCGGTGGCTGCGAAGGGCCCCTCGAGGGCCACTCTCCTGCAATCCTCCTTCCGTCCCCCTACGTTAGCTTCGTGTCGTGCCGACTTCGGCGTTGGTTTCTGACACCACGGAGATCGTTCAATTTTGAACGATCGGCCGTCCCAGAAACATCAGATCGTTCCACATTGACCGATTCTGGGTCGCCAGCGGCGTTCAACATTGAACGCCAACGGCGGGGTCGCCGTCGGTCGACACGACACGAACCTACCGTACGTGTATTGCCCCACCGATGTCGCACGCCCGACCCAGAAGAAGGAAAGGCGCCGTAAACATAAGTTGTTGGCGCTCCGCGCAACTTCCTTCGATCTGCGCTAGGCCGCTCTCTCTGGCGCGCGGAGCGCACCAGGGGCGGCGCTGGAGGCGCCGCCGGGGGGGCCAGCGCGGATCCAAGAAATCTGCGCGGAGCGTCAAAAGTTTATGTGTATACGTTTATACAATTTTTTGTTCTTCGATTGTCATCGCCCTCGACTCGAGGGGTCGGGAACTTTTCGGCTTCTGCCGGGCCTCCAGAGGTATCCCGAGGCTTCTGGCGAGATCTGGGGGGCCGCCGCCGCCGTCGTCGCCGCCGCCGTCGTCGTCGTCGTCGTCGTCGTCGCCGCCGCCGCCGCCGTCGTCGTCGTCGTCGTCGTCGCCGTCGTCGTCGTCGGCGTCGTCGCCGCCGCCGCCGCCGCCGTCGTCGTCGTCGTCGTCGTCGTCGTCGTCGCCGCCGCCGTCGTCGTCGTCGTCGTCGTCGTCGTCGCCGCCGTCGTCGTCGCCGTCGTCGTCGTCGCCGCCGCCGCCGTCGTCGGCGTCCTCGTCCAGGTGCCGGTTGCGGGCCCTCAGGCGCCGCAGGGCCCTCTGGTCGCGGCGCTCCACCTGCCGCCGCTTGCGCGCCCTGGCGGCGGGCACGGGCGGCCCGCTCGCCGCCGTTCGCCGCCGGCGCTCGCCACCACTGCTTGCCCCCGCCCCCGTCGTAGTCGTCGCCGTCGTCGTCCTCGTCGCCGCCGCCGCCGTCGCCGCCGCCGCCGTCGTCGTCGTCGTCGCCGCCGCCGCCGTCGTCGTCGTCGTCGTCGTCGCCGCCGTCGTCGTCGGCGCCGTCGCCGTGGTCGTCGTCGCCGTCGCCGCCGGCGTCGAGCTTCCAAATTCGCAGACCTCCGACGCCTCGTTGTCTTCAGTCCTGTTGTTCTTTCCTGTTTTTTTTTTTTTGCACCGAGTGCTCCAATGAGCTCAGGTGGGATAGGGAAGGGGGGGGGAGGAAAATGCGCCACCCCTCCATGCCCCTCGCGCACCTTCTTGTTGAAGGCCTTGGCGCGGGCTGAGGCACCTGAGAGGAGGCCTTGGTGGAGCTTCCGAAGGTTATCTTCCCCTTTGGGAGAAATCCCCGCTTCCAAACTCCAGGGCCGTCGGAAATGGATCTGGGACCGCAAGTCGGCCCCAGAGGAAGGGCCGAGGCTTCTTGGGCTCGCCGTCGCCGTGGTCGTCGCCGTCGTCGTTCGAACATCGAGGACCGCCCGACGATCCGCTGCGGACCCTGAAAAAGGAAGTAATCGATCTGGAGTGATAAAACCTGCCAGGATGGACCATCCCAGGGTCTGCGGACCGATTTCGAATGGACTTTGGTTGTCGTCGTCGTCGCCGTCGTCGTCGCCGTCGTCGTCGTCATTGTCGACGTCATCGTCGTCGTTGTCGACGTCGTTGTTGTTGTCGTCGTCGTCCTCCTCCTCTTCCGTCTTTTTCTGGCCTTCGGTGGCGCTCCTCGGCGCCATCCGCTGGGCGCGGCTCGCAAGACGAGGCAGGGCCGTTTAGAAAGGTATCCCGGAACACATGTTGGCCAGACTTTCTCGCCTGTCAAGCAGGGGGAGGAAGAGAAAGGATGAGGACTCGTGTGTCTTGCCGCTTTGGGAGCCTCTGGCTAATGTGAGGGTTGTCGTTATGGCTGGGTTCGTAATGTAGACTTAATTAGAATGTAAAGTAGATTTAGGGTAGTTTCAGAAGAGGTCCAAAGCAGATTCAGCAGAACCCAGAATCGAATCGGAAAGTCGGGTCGGCGATCGAAATCAATCGGATCGGCGGAAATTCTCAGCCGAGTCGGGAGAAATCGAATCGGTGGAAATCGGGAGGCTAGCAGGCCTCCGTTGAGAAATCGGAATCCAAATCGGAATCCGAGATCGAATCGAATCGGAATCGGAGGCCATCGAGATCGAATCGGATCCGAGGATTCGAAGCGAACCCGTCGTGAAGACATCGCGACGGGCAATGCTGCACCGATGCGGGCAACGGACCTCCATGGATCAACCAAAGCTGAAAAATCCATGCGTGAAGACGGGGTCGGAAACTCTGGCCCTGATCGTTCATGACGCTGTCTTCATAGTGCAAACTTCGGGGGTCGGAGAGTTTCAAGCTGGTTCGAGCACAGAGGGGCTGGCGCCCAGACGCGCTCCACGCGGCGTGCACTTCAATCGAAACAATTGGCCCGCGTCAGCGACACATGCGAGCGCTGTGCGCGGCCGGGTGTTGGAGCTCCTGCCCTGGTCGGTCCCGCAACGCTGGATGCCGGGGTCTTCTTGCCTGTACTCGCTGCCAAATCCCGATACGATTTGGGAGGCGAGTCGGGCGCCGGCTGGGGCAAATCATACTATATCTTTCGGCAACGTAGGTCCAAGACGCCCGAGACGGCCACAAGACGGGCCGAGAGGCCTCCAAGACGGCCCCAAGAGGACCTCTCCGAGGGCCTCAAGAGGCACAAATCATTGATTATTTCATGCTGTTTGGCAGATCTCAGCGCTTCACCGTCTCGGTTTTTTTCCACCGCTCCAGGACGTCCTGGGCGTGGCTTTATGGGTGGGTCACAAATGGGGGGGTCAGAAAAGGTCCCCTTGCTGGTTTAGGTACCATTTGGGTACCTTTTCGAACCACACTCGCCGCCCCCCCATTTACGATCCCCCCATTACGCAGCGCCCAACCAAGACGGCCCCAGAGGCCTCCGGGGTAGCCCCAAGACGATCCCAGAAGCGGCCCCAAAGAGGGCACCGAGACAGGCAAAGGGGGCCGGAACACGGCACAGGAGGCCGCCCCCAAAAGAGTCCCCACGCCGGCCCAGAGGGCCCCATAAGGCGGCCTCCGAAGGCCAAGAGGTCCCTTAGAGCTTAGAGACCGCCAGGTGCCCCCAGAGAGGCCCCGAAGAGGCCCCCAAGAGGCTCCCAGGAAGCCCCCAAAAGAGGCTCCAAGAGGGCACCAGGAGGCCTCCTCCTCTTCTTCCTCCTCCTCCTCCTCCTCCTCCCCATCCTCTTCTCCTCGCCTCTCTTCCTTCCCCGAGGGTCCCCCCAGTAGTTTCCACAACGGCTGAGGGATTACATTAGACCGATAGCTAGGCCAATTTTTTCCCCACGCGGCACATGGCGGGTCCTCTTCTACTGGCTGAACTCGCGGCTCCGCCTCCGCAGCACACGCATGCATACGTGTAGGGCATGCCGTCAGCGCCTGGAGAAGTGAGGTGCCCGCTCGCTTACGTCGGGCACTCGCCACAGTGAGGACGAGCGAATCGGATCTCCACTCGCTTCCATCGTGCGATCACCAGTGAGGATTGGCGAAGATACCCATGGAAAGCTGGGTTATATAAACCACTCGCACGGGCACAGCTCGGGCAGAGCGAAGAAATAGGTGGATCGGCGATCAGCAGATTGTGCACGCCCCAGGTGGTACCGGCCCTGCAGCCCTCTCTATCAACCTCGGCCGAGCCCGAGCTCGATCTGAGGATCTCAAAGGTGCTCAAACTTGTGTTGTAGCACTTCTGGGAAACTTGAACGGCACCGATCAAGCCTCGCTCGCGATGCGCCATCGGGCAACACGATGACAACAATCCGGCCGAGCAGCTCGGAAGGCCGCTCTCCCCACTTGTGCTGAACGAAGCTCAGATTACGTTACACATGATTGAGCACACTCGCAAAGAGCATCAGCCCCTCTTGGACACATCGGACTGCAGCGCTCGGGATGCGAATTGCTGCGCAGTTGCGCTCCCGCGTGGCAATTGAGCATTCCAACTTGCGACAACCGCTGTGATCGAACCAAGGCACGGGGAGCTCTTCAAGCGAACATCTGCCTGCGAGCAGGCCGTCGCGAGGAGCCGCGCGTCACAGCTCAGCTCCGCGGCCGCGCCCCTCCCTGCGCGACTGGAGCGCGAACACCGCCAACGCGAGCTCCTCCCACTCCGCCAACGCTCCTCCCTCCTCCTCCTCCTCCTCCTCCTCCTCCTCCTCCTCCTCTATCCTCTATCCTCTATCCTCTATCCGGTATCCTCCTCCTCCTCCTCCTCCTCCTCCTCCTCCTCCTCCTCTATCCTCCTCCTCCTTCTCCTCCCCCCTCTGCTTCCTCACCTTCCACATGTCGGCCCGAACGCCCCCCTTTCCCCGGGGCAGCGGCAGGACGTCGCTTGGACCTCTTCTTGGTCGCGTCTGAGGGCCCGTGAAACAAGCGAGCTGTCAGGACGGCTCCACCAGGCAGACGCGACAGCCTAGGGCAGAGGCCCACCTCGCACAAAGCACAGGAGTGGGAGAGAGCTCCGATCGATCGGGTGGAAGGGCAAGTAGCATGCGATGACGACTGCAAGAGTGCGTCCCGAACCAGAGGCCAGAGTATGGTGGCGCAGAAAGCATGTGCCTAGCGCGCCACCATGACAGGCTGGTCAGGTTCATTCTCCACTGGAGACACGCGCGCGCATCGCACGCGCTTATGTTCCAGCAAGCGCCAGGCCTTGACAAGATGACGGCTGCAGGAGCTCATAATCGAATCGATGAGTTGGATCGGCAATCGAAACAAATCGGATCGGAAGAGATCGGCAGCCGAATCGGGAAAAGTCTGCATCTGTGGAAATCGTCAGCCATTGAGGAATCGGAGCCGACATCGGAATCCGAAGTCGAATCGAATCGGAATCGAAAGCCATCGAAATCGAATCGAATCGAATCAGATCGGAGGAATCGAAATGAGCCCTGCAGCTGCCAACATTGACAAGTTCACCGGTGCACGCATGCGGGTACTCCACGAATGGCCTCATCATGATTGGAACCAGCAGCAAGAACGGTGACCGAGCAGAGAAGCTCTTGGGAGCTCCCCGGGGTATTCGGAAGGCTCGTTGGGTGCTCGGGGCCTATCTAACTGGTGAAATCCAGAGGCTATTTTCGGCGGCGGGCAACCCAGGCAACGGGGGGAAGTGAGACGGAGAAGGCCGTCTCAGAAGGCGGCGGGACTTCTCAGAAGCCTTCGCGCCTTCTTAGAAGTTGTCTGTGTCTTCGGGGGAGGCTTAGAGACCCTTTCAGAAGGCCGGAGGACTTCACAACCTTCTTAGAAGGCCCGCCACTTCTCACTTTCCCCCAAGTCTCGCCGCCGACATTTAGGGTGTGGGGGCGGCCAGGGAGAGGCAATCAAGTCTTTGGGGGTCGCTCTCTGGCCCCATCGGGCAGGCAGCGGCGGCTGCCTGCATAAGCAGACCTCTGCTGAGAAGAACCCCGATGACTCAGACCGCACGGGAGGCTGATGAGAAGAGCCCCGACTGCTCGGACCACACGGGGAGCCAATGCCACTTCCAAACGCGAGGCCCCAGTCCTAGAATCACTTTGAATGCACGAGGGTGGGCGGGGTGGGCCAGCCTGGAATCGGCAGAAACACTGGTCAGTCTCTGACAACGGGTCTGTGTCTTCTATCCTTTCCTCTTTCTGACTCTTTTTGCCGTAGCATTCGAGCGGAGGGCAACAGCTCGCAGAGGAAAACCTGATACAATGGCGACTGCCTGCATAAGCAGACCTCTGCTCAGAAGCACCCCGATGACTCAGACCACACGGGGGGCTAATGAGGCTCAGACCACACGGGGAGCCAATGCCACCTCTGACCCCCCCGAACTGGTAGACAGCGAGAGCACGTAAGGCTCGAAAACGCCCGTTCGGCTTCCCTCTCTGGGGCCCTTTCTGAAGCCGTCTTTGGGGAGTCGTGGGATGTCACGGCGGCCTCGGGGGCCGTTTTGGTGCCCCCTTGTGCAGTCTTGGAGCGCTCTTGTGGGCCTCTTGGGCGATCTTGGGGCTATCTTGGGGGTCTCCCCATGGGGCGATGGACTTTCATTTCGTCCGTATTCATTTCGTCTTCTTCCGTTTCGTTCTATTTCGTTTCGTCCTCTTTCGCTATGTCTTCTTTCGCCGTTCATTTTGTCCGCCGTTCGTTTCGTCCTCTTTCGTTTCGTCGCTGTCGTTTCGCCTTATCCGTTTTGTTTGATATCGCTGTGGTTGATTGCTTTGCTCTGTGATGCTCTACGAAGGTATTTGGGCGCGAATTCAAACCAAACGAATTGAAAATGGACGAATTTACACTGGACGAATTGACATCAAACAAATTAACACCGGAAATATTGACGCTAAACGAATCGACACCGGACCAATTGACACCGGACGAATTGACACCGGACGAATTGACAGCTGACGGATTGACACTGGACGAATTGACACTGGACGAATTGACACCAGACGAATTGATATCGTCGTCTTTGCTGCCGTTGTCGCTGTTGCGAGGTGGTGTTGAATGTCGTTGTTATGCTCGTTGTCGTTGTCGCCGCCGCCGCCACCGTCGTGATCATCGTAATTGTCGTCTTGTTTTGTGTCTGTCGTCGTGATTTTGTTTTCCTCCGTTGCTCCCCTTTTCGTTGCGTTCTCTTTCGTTCCGTCCTCGTTCGCCTCGCTGCTTCCAGCCTCACTCTTGCATTTCTCTGTTTTTTTTCCGCCCAGAAGTATCTGGAGGGGGCCTTGGAGCCGTCTCGAGGTCAAGTCGGGCCAAGAAGATCGGTCATCTGATATTCGCACTATGGAATGCAAACAATTCGAGAGGGACCTGACGAATTTACAAAACGTACGTCAGGGCACGCTGGCCGGGTGATATGAATAACTCGAGGTGGCATAAAATTTCTTTGTTCCTTTCCCTTCGTTCGGTCTCACCCGTTCATTTCGTCCGCAATCCGTTTTATCCTTTTACGCTTCGTCCTCGTTCGTTTCGTCCGCCGTTCGTTTCGCCCCTCTTTCGTTTCGTCCGCTGTCGTTTCGTCCGTTCTCGTTTCGTTTGCTGTCGCTATGGTCGCAGACTTTGCCCTGTGATGATCTACGAAAATTTCGGGCGAATTCAAACCAGACGAATTGAGACCGGACGAATTGACACCGGACGAACTGACACCTGACGAATTAACACTGAAAGAAATAACACCAAACAAATGGACACCAGACGAATGAACACCGGACAAATTGACATTGGACGAATTAACACAGGACGAATTGACACCAGACGAGTTGACACCGGACGAAATGACACCCGACGAATGGTCGTTGGGCGAGGTGGCACCAGACGAATGAATATCGTCGGCTATGATGCTGCCGTCTCTGTTGTGGGGAGGTGTTGGTTATCATGGTGATGCACGTTGTCGTTGTCGCCGCCGCCGCCGTCGTGGTCATCGTCGTCGTCTTGTTTTGTGCCTGTCGTCGTCATCATTTTCTTCTTCGTTGCACCCATTTTCGTTTTGTTCTCCTTGGTTTCGTTTGTTTTCGTTTCGACCTCTTTCGCTTCGCCATCCGCCTCCTCATTATTGCATCCTTCCCCAAAGAATTTCTGTAGGGCCCGGAGGCGCCCAAAGGGCAAAAGGGGTCCAACAGGGGATAACATACGGTCATCTGGAACTCACACCACTCGACGCAGAAGAACCTCGAAAGGGACCTGAGGACTCTCCAAATCGTGCGTCAAGGCGCTGTGACCAGCTTATACAGAGAACTTGAAGGGGCAATCGGCTCCTTTCGTTTCGATCGGTCTCGTTTCGTGGTCGTTCGTTTTCTCCAACTTCTCTCCGTCATCCACAGGTTATCGTTTCTGCCGCCGACCCCAAATCCGGAGGCCATGAAGGCTCGGTTGTTTGCTCCTCGCCCGCTTGGCAAATTGCGCTTGTTGCAACTGTACATCTCCGGGCCGCAAGTGCATGCGCTACTGTCCAGCGTGGTTCCAGAATTCTATGTGCGAAGGGGCTGCCGCGGCGTCCGGGCATGTCGCCGTCACGCGCAGAATGGTACACGCGTTTATTACATGTTCACCAAATGGTTTGTTCTTGCCAGTTTGAGCACGAATGCTGGGGGCGGCCAGTGCTACTAGCACTTGGCCCTTGTGCCTGTTTCAACGTTTGGGGTTCACGCGCCGTCCTGTCGGACAATGACGCGCAAACAATCGCTCGCGCGCTTTGGCTGGTCCGACGCGCCGCTAACCGCCACGCGTAAACATCGGCGCGTGGAGGGCCATGCTGAATTATTGGAGCGGCGGTGGACATCCTGGCCCGGTGCGCGGAAGGCGCCAAGGGCGGCGCCGGTGGCGCGGGTCGCGCGCCCGGCGCCTCCCCGCTAAATATGCGCGGGCCTCTGAAAGTGTACGTTCATGCTTAATGTCGTTGCGGTGGTCCTCCTCGTGAGAATGTGGCAGGGGCCTTTTCTCCTGGAGGCCGATGGATCTTGAGCCAAACGGCGTCGGCAAACGCGCGCCGGGCGGTCCTGACGAAGTTGCGACCGCTACGCTCCTTGCTGCGCTGCAAAACTGCACCCTTCTCACCCAATCGTAAAACTATACAATAACACCCCCCTTCGGCCCCATTTTTTCACCAGGATGCCCATCTGCATGCCGGCCGCTGGTGTATAAGACGCGTCTCCAGGCAAAGTCATGCGGTACAAGTTTGAGTACTTCGTCTGGCTACAATGTAGGGTTCACAAATCCTCTGGCCTGTACTCGCCGGACTACGAACGCAAGTGCACACAAAGTGTAGACAAATTCTAAGATACATGTAACGTATGAAAATATATCAAGTGTTGGTCGTAAAACGGGGCCAGCATCCTAGCAGATCAAGTGTCGTCTCTCTTCTTCGCGCATGTGGGCCTTAGCGCGGGGCCCACTCCCTAGCATAAACGAGGCCTCCATCACCGGAGAGGCAGGGCCGAGCTCGCGCGCCCAACCGGGTTGCCACGCACCACCTCGGAAGGCGAGGGAGGGCAGGGGCAGCAGGCAGACCACTGTCACGGAGTCGGTGCGTCAGAGCATATGCGTGCAACTGGTATATTGCATCGGCCCCGGCTCAAACGGAAGTGCCGCACATGCGGCCCCCAGCCCACGACGCGTGGCAATTGCCAACTAACGCCGGCATCCCAGCCATCAACCTATCCAACACGTCATTGCAGACGTCGTGTGCATTGGTGTTCTGCTCCCGGTAAACATGTTGCACTCTGACCTCGAGGAAGCCACTTCGTGCCCGGAGGGCCGCCAAAGCCCCCAGCGCCACTTCGTGCAACGCCAGCAAAGAGGGCCCCAAGCATCTCCACGCTCCTTGCACTTTCCTTGCATCGAGAAGAGTCTACATAGAGAACAATCGATGAAGCTGGAAACTCGGACGCTTGACGGAGACACTCAAGAAGACCTGCATATTCAGCATAATTGTTCGTGACATCTCCGAGGAGTCGCCCCAAACACGCCGCAATGCGTCGCACTCCTGGCTCGTCGCGAACGCTCCCAGAGCTGGCTAAAGTTGGAGAGCCAGTGCCCTGATTGCGCGCCGCACCGTCTGAAGCATATGTAACTGCATCGGGTGCGAAGACCGGCGGACGGATTCTCAGCTGTCGGCGTTCCTGCCGATCAGAGTTAACAGGGCTCCCTGTGATCCGCGGGTCAGCGCGTAATCTTTTTGCGCGCGGGACCAGGTCATCAAAAGAAAAGAACAGCTTTCCTTCGAGCGGCAGCCATCGCAAGCGGGAAACCACGCTGGTGAAACCGAGAACGCGCTGCAAGATGGAGGCGCTGGGCAGGTTAACTTGCAACCATCTCTGTTGCGAAAAAAAGGCTGGTATAAGGCTCTGGAAATCGCGACTGCAAGGGCGCCAACGTTGGGCAAGCATCGCGGTGGTCCAATGCATCCCCCTCCTCACAGAAACAGAATGGACAAGCCAACGCTGGGCGCCGAAGGACCGGCGCCAGCCGGCGAGACGCGAGCTCTCCGTCGAGCATCCTCCGCATATTAGCTACGCGGTGCCCCCCTGCAATGCTCGTTGGCATTTTCCATTAGTTTCTCTTGACAGCGCCCCAATTCATACCCCGGGCCTGGGGGCGCATGCTCGCAAGAAGCTCTGCCCTGTGTGCCTCGGCCGCAGGCGTATCGCGGTGCAGATGCCTGTGAGCCTTGGCCTCCACGGCGCGCATGCTACCACCGCGCCCTCTGGCGCGCAGAGAATCAGACACCGCGGCGCCCGCTATCGCATGAAAAGCATGGAAAGCGGAAACAAAACTTGTGAGTGGCCTCGAACTTGGCCCTTTCCCGGCTCGACGTGTGTCCGCGCTCCATGCTGCAGCGCGGCGCGCCCCAACTCCTTGGCCCCTCTCCAACCGGAGAGACGTGGAGACAAGTGCAGCAACATTAGCAAGGAAGGGGTCAGTTGCCTCAACTAACGTTTTAAAGAGTCCACGAGAATGGCAGAAAACTTGGAATGGGCACCAACGCGCGCGTTCCAAAGAAGACAATGCTAGCTCGCAGATGTCGCTTTGGGCTGCCAGGCTGAGCAAGTGAAATTCCGTTATGTATGAGGGGGAGCGCGAAAACGCTCCAAGCAAGCAGTCTCGTTGCCAAGCTGGTGCGTGCATGCCGTAAGAGTGCCAGGCGCTGCATGAGATTCGCCACAGGCTCCGACAAAATATCCGCTTCCACAGCATTGGGGCCGAACCAAAAACCTAAGGATTTGTGTCGACGGACGATTTGGAGCTCAGGGAAGACACCGTGCAACCAGCTCCGTTCATCAGGCGTCATCGTCCGATTTGGTAGCCGGGCTGTTTTCCGAGGGTTGATCATTTGACTGGGCGCTCGCTCGAAGTCTCCGATCAACTGCGCCGCCGGGCAGCAGCCTGTCGGGCAGCTAGCGAGATGTCCCAGTCATCGCAGAAATTCCAAGTACCCGTGGCCCCGGGCAACTGCCCTGCCTGGCATAAGAAAGGGCCGATTGCGATTATGTGCACAAACACGCCCAAGGGACGACCCTGGCTATATCCCGCAACAAAGGTAACAGGTGGGATGGGAACACGTGGCCGGAGAAACACAGGTATGCAGTGTGATTGTGCATCCACTGGAACATGCCATGCGCAAGTGCGGGGGGCAAGCGCGCTTTCTGGAAGACTGCCTGCGCTCATTCCAACGACAGCGTGTTAAACCCTTTCGCGCAATCAAGAAACAAAAGAAAACGCAACGAAGACGGATCACACTGCGCTAAAGCAACTGCTCCTGCTATTCCAATCACATTGCGTTCAGTCTGCCCGCCAAACACGAAAGCTTGCTGTCGCCGTCGCAATTGCCCCAGAACTCGCCGGTCCAATATCTTCACGAAAAGGCGAGCTAAGACTTTGGCATCCTCGTTTGGCAGTTCAAGGTCTCTCACCAAGGCTACCGCGTCAGCACCTTGCCGCTTTGGCATGGCAAGCCAAGCGAAATCGGTTAGATGACTTGGTGCTGCGCAGCGGCCGGGCGCGAGCTCGGCGGAGGCTTCGACGACACTGCGCGCAATGGCAAGGGCATGAAGTTTGCGCGGGCGCCCGCGGACACCAGTTGCACGAGGGGGCGGGCGCTCATGCAAGGACAACAAGACAGCGACCACATCGGGCGCCGTGGCGCGCGCATCGCGTTCGCTCAAATCAGCGCCCCAGACTTCCAGCAGGCGCTAGCAACTAGCTGAAGATCCTCTCGGCGATCCTTGCCTCTTCAAGGCTTCCCCGCCCAACTGCGAACCGATCTGCGTGGGCGAACCCAAGTGGCAGGCGCGCTCTCCATCCCGCAGCTGGCGCAAATCAGAACATCGAGTCCGACGCACCTGCTTCAAATGTGTCATCGCGGACGGGCGAGGTTTAGAGCCCATGAACGCCCCCCGTGCGGAGGGCCCGCTGTCGGCCAGGCCCTCGACGACCCCGTCCGGCCCATGGGCGCAACCATCCTCTGCCCCTGCAGGATTTGGTCGCGAAGGCCCCGCAACTGATCGAGCAAATGTTTAACGCCAGTGATGTGCATGCAATCTCTTTGCGCGTCAAACTCTGGTTCAACAAAGCGGCCTGCATGGGGATAGATTCTCAGTCACTTCGAGCTGGGGGTCTACATCCTGATTCCCCACGGCGGCGACGCACGCGGAGAGAGCAACATCAAAACGATGCGTTGCGAGATGTGCTGTGCCAACAACGCGTGTCATATAGTCTGTGGCGCATTGCTGAGCTAAGTCTCGAAATTCACACAACCCCATTAATTCCTCGCTTTTCGAGTCGGCCCACCCCCCAACCTTCGGCGCGAAATCTCGCCAGAAATAAATGTCGTACATCAACCAATCTGGCATGATTTCATTGCGCGGCCCTGCTTACGTCTCCGGGGTTTCTCCTCGGTCTTCTCCGGAAAATGGCGGGTGCAGGCGCGTGATCAGATGTATTCGGATGCGGAATGCCACGCGCTACAGCAACAGCCTGCTGACGGTGGGCGCGCCCAAAGAGATTAGCCCCCGCTCGAGCAAAGTCGAGCGTCTCACTGACCGACCATTTGCCGCCCTCCCTGTCGCGACCGGTTCTCCGAAACGCGCGCTCCTCCAGCCCCCCTGCTTCCGAAGCCCCTAAAACGTGCAACAAGTCCTGCCGCGCCTGAAACTCTCCAGCACTTGGACGCCACGATCCTCCTGAAGAGGTGGGATGCTGTTCTGGTGCAACAACAAAGTTCCGATCTCCCCCAATCGCAAATTCAACCTGTTTGCAATCAAACTCAGACCGACAAGCCCGCAAGGAGCTAACAAATTAGCGCAACTGTCGGCATCGCACTGTCGACGAATGACTGTTCAAATGCAAATTTGACGTGCGTCTGGGCTACTGGCCCTAACTCGCACCATAATCCGCGAGCGTCACTGTCAACCAACGCGCAATGATGTCTTTGCAAATCCATATCCTCAGAAAGGCCGACCCACTTCCGAAAACGAATAGTGGGGGTCAGGGCCAGGCCAGGGAAAGAAGTCGAACCATGAAACGCACGTGACATTTCGAACTTGCTGGAAAAAGGAATCGGCCGCAGTGGCTGCAGACGCATGGAGCCCACTCAGACCAACAATGTCAACATGATCGGCTCGATATTGAACATTCAGATCAACTCATGTAGCGCATAAGGTAATACGCCGTGCTTGCGAAACCGGGGTCGACCTCTCTACGCTCAAGCGGTCGTTCGTCCGCCATCATTGTTTCGAGGTTTCGTCTAGCTGGCCTTTTTGTGCCAGATTTCGCATGGCGCTTGCCGATGAAACTCCCGACTTCACACTGCAGCTGTCCTGCGCTTCTGTTGCTACCAGTGTCAAAAAACTGCATTCAAAACTGTCCTCGCCGATCAAATTCCAATCCCTTGCACGCGCTGTTTCGTTATCATATCTCCGTTGGTGCGGGCGTGGCAACGCACTGCAAAGGCATATCTGTATAGTGGCAGCACTGTTCGTCGCTCTCTTGAAGTCAGCAGCCCATCGATTCTGGACTGCCCGCGCTCGTTCCCGCGCCCCCTTCAACTCCGTATTTTTTGGCTGTGGAGAAGCACTTGCCCGAATTTATCCCGTAGTTTATACAGGCAGCCTTGTGATATACATCAGCGAATTCCATGTCCTGGCCGGGCCATTTCCTTTGCGAAACAACAGGGTCCCCCTCGCACAGGTGCGACAAGTTGGCTGGAGTCCGGGCCAAGGCAGTCATTTGACCAATGAGGTGAGAAGTGCACGCGTCATCTGGGTTTCGCTTGCGGGATTCAACAACTTTAGCAACAACCCGCATGTTATCCTCAGCGCCTGTATCCAGAGATGCGCAGCATCCTGGCTCAAGTGTGTTCGAAGAGTCATCATTCTTACCTGCAACGTCGTCGACTTTCGTATTCGCCATCTTTCATGGGCTGGGGCGTCGTCAACATTACCTCCGAACAAATATTAATCAAATGAGTCACTGCGCATGCGATCATACAACACATTTAAATCGTTTCCACAAGTAGCTTCTACTCGCTCAAGTGCAGCCTCGAGCTTATTCGACTCAACATCACGTGCAACCTTATTCACCACAGCTTCCTGTAGTGCTGTTCTCTGTGCATCTTCGCACAAGCTGGCGAAACTACGAGCATCTGGCAGCGGGGAAGCGCCGGGCACCACGAGGGACACAGGGGATTTCAAGTCAGGGAGGGTCACGCGTGGGGTGTCTTGAGGCCTGGTTGTTCGGGCGGCCTCTCCAACCCGGAACTGCAGCGGGCAACGGGCCGATCCCGCATTCACAACCCATTGGGCGTTGCAGAGCAGCTCGCGACACGAATGAGGCGCAATAATTTTCAACCGCGCTTGCGAACTATTGCATTGCAACCGCGCATCATGAGTGCTTACACCCAAGGTATAAAGAAACCCTCGCACCACATCAACATGACAATTCGGACCAATGTGAGCATGCAAGCGCATGCAGCTCGCTGGCAAGAAGTCCGTTGAGGTGCCAACGCTAAGCAACTGCATCGCGCAACCAGTTTCGCCGATCATCCGAATAACACAAGACGCATCATTGGAGACGCGGCCGTGGGAAACTGTTACTCGAGCAAGAACAGTTTCCAGCGATGCGCCGTTCCCCCTGAAGGCCAGCCATTGTTTTGCCCCGCGAACGTAACGCGTACCATTTTGAATCGCAACTGGCGCAAACTCAAGACCAACGATTGTATGTGTTCATTGGGAACGAAGACCTGCATGCTAGGCTGGCCATGGGAGTCTGCCCCCATGCCAATGATCCGCAAGAAACTGCGTGCGCCTATTGCCTGGATACTGTCCGGTGTGCCTGTGAGCACGTAGCGTTGCGTGCTATCTCTATCCTGTCTCAAGCAAGTGTGGATTCCCGTTCTTTTTAGCGCAGTTTCAAGTTCGACTAATCTCCGCGGGCCTTCAACCGAGAGTTTGCCTACGGGGCCAACTTGCACGTGACATTCTTGGGGGGGGGGGGGGGGGGCCCACCCCCACAAAATTTTCGCGCGTTGTCACGGGGACCACGAATGAAGAGCTGGGCCCAATGCCCATCAACGAAAATACACGCAAGCACGAAGACGAGTTGCCATCCCGGTGATCCTGCCACACCCCTGGCCGGCTTAAGATTTACAACTTTTGCAATGCATTGTAGAATCGCTTCGAAGACAACGCAGATGTTGGCGCAGACAGCGCATTCTGCACTTCTCCGTAGAAACCTGACGGGCTTCTCGCAATCTACACAGCAAAAACGCGGTCTGCAAGTTTGCGCTCTCTCAAAGCTTGTTTCACAACAGGGGCAGATGTGCCCTGAATCCACAGGTTCTGAGGTCCTTGTGCAAAACATTGGGGAAACGCATCATAATCGCAATTGCGATGCGTGCGTGGGTTTTTAGGTAGTTGGCCGTGCCATCTAGGAGCAACAAAAACGTGATTAACTGACTGTTAGCCCTAATCTACACTGAACAGCGCCTCCTCGGAAACAATGTCGATGCCACCTTGCCTATTGCTCTTGCCCTGAGTTCCCGTGTTCCTGAGTGGCGTGGACAATCCCTGCACTGGCACGGTTGGTCCTGGACGGCTTGCCTCTCCGATCCTGAGGGCCCGTGGCCCGTGCTGGGCCTCGGAGCGCGAAGACCGTCCTGCCCTCAGGTTGAAGCCGATGACATTGTCGCACGAGTTCATCGCGTCTGGCTGCGGCGGCGGAGTCGTCGAAGCCGTCGTCGTCCTCGTCGCCGAATCTGACGATGCCCTGCTGCCCAGCAGCCGGCGGCGCTGTCGGGGCGGCCTCAACTGGCTCTGCGCCTCGCTGCTCAGGGGCCGCTGGCTGAGCTGCGCCGGAGAAGCCGCCGACGCCGTCGTCGTCCGAGTCCTCATCTGGTTCCACGCCTCGTTGCTCGGGGACCGCAGGCCTAGCTGCGCCGTAGAAGTCGCCAAAGTCTCCAGCATCGTCGTCCTCGTCGTCCCGATCTGCGCGTTGCTGCCCCGTGGGGTCGGGTCTCGCCCCGCCGGAGAAGCCCGCGAAGTCGCCATCTTCGTCTTCCAACTCGAGCTCCTCATGATGTTCACGCTGACGTCGCATTCCGACTTGCACCCGTCGCCGCTCGCCGGGCAGGCCGCCCAGGCCGCGGCGCCAGCAGGTTACGCGGTGGCCTGCCGCGGCCGGGCGGGGGCCGCGGGCTCGCCAGCGCTGGGCGAGCGCGCGCTTTGGGCGGCTGCGCCGCGCCCGACTGCATCCGCTGCCAGGCACCTCCCTTCGTGCAGCTTGACCTGCCTCCAAGTGAGGTTCGCGCGCGGTCCGGGGCAGCGAGCGCCCCTCTCCTTTGGCGCCCTGTGCGCGTAGTGGCGCTGCGCCATGCCCTCCATGGCGCACAGGTCGCTGGGGGCCAGCCATAATGCAATCGCATTGCCCCTGCCCGGCTGCCTCCCGGAGGAGGCTTTCACTTCGAAGCTGCGGGTGGCCCCCAGGGACAGCGAGATGATGAGGCAGTCCTGTCGTTAACCCTGAAAGAGCTTCTCATCATCTGCGCGCCGGGCGACCGAGCGCCCCCCGCCCTCGCGCAAGTGACGTTGCAGCTGTTCGGCGAGTCGCTCTCGTCTGCGAGGCCGCGCAGCGGCGTGCAGAGCCTCGTCGCCTCGAGCACCCGCGGCGCGAACGGCTGGGCCTGCGCGCGCAGGCCGCCGCAGCCGCGCCCGCGTTTGCACGAGCAGGACGTCATCCAGACGGTCTTGCGCGGAATAGGGCCCCAAGTGCCCGCCGGTTGCCTCCGCTCGGCGCCCCGCGCGGCGGCCGCCGCGAGGCGGCTGGCAGCCTCCTCGTCGAGCGCCCCGGGGAGGTGGCCCACGAAACTCCTCCTGTCATCGTCGCGCAGAGGGTAGCTCCAGGCGCTGCCCTCGGGGGCCATATCCATCGCCGGCCTCGGGCCCACCTCTCCACGGCCCCTCCGCCGGCATAGCCGCCTTCCGGGGAGGCGCGGCGCCGCCGCCGCGAAGGCGAGCGCCGCCCGGCGCCGCCGCCGCCGTCGCCGCCAGCGCCGCGAGGCCACGGCGCCCGGCCGCTGGCGCAGACAGCCGCCGCGGCGGGCGGCGCCGCCGCTGCGGGGGCGCACCGGCGGCGGCGGCCAGCAGCGCCCGCGGCCGCGCGGCGGCGGCCATCAGCGCCCGCGGCCGCGCGGCCGCGGCCATCGGCCCAGTCGGCCGAAGATAAGGAAACGGAAGAGAAAAATATGCAAACATGAACCAGTAAATACTCGGTGTCCAACCGAGCAACGCACGTCAAAGGTCCAATCAGAAAACGCGCGCAATTGGCGCAGGGAAAAGGCGATTCATATTTGGGCGTAAACAACACGCCGGGGCCCCATAACACGCGATGCACGATTAAGTGTCGCAAACTGCTTAGCAGCGCAAACTGATTCACATATTCTGCATTCTGCGTCCTCGAACCCATGGATCTCAACCGATCCCGAGCCCGAATCTCCGGATAAATGGCGCACGTTTTTTTCTTTCTTTTTTATGTATATATAAAAAAAACCGAACTCAGTTTCAGCTCACACTCTGTAGCAGGTGACAGCTCGTGTTTTCCGCTAACAATGTGATGGCTGGCACCTCGCATGTGAATGGACATGTCGTCCATGCTCAGATGTTTGGTTAGAGCGTCTGCAAGGTTCTCATGAGTTACTGCTGGAATGCTCCCTCTCCAGGATCTGGGGGGGGCCGGACATTTAATCCAAAAAATACTTTCCGATGTGGTCGGTTTCTGATCGCGGAAACGCGGCTTCAAAGGCAGATCTTGAGTGTGCGTATTCTGCGGATGTCTCGCGATGCGCGTTGGCAATGACGTTGCGCGCGCGAAAACACAACGGCATCCACGCGTGCGGATATCAGCTTCAACAGCCATAGCAGGAGGATGAGACGACGCGACGATACGACGACGAAGAGACGACACGACAGCCATAACAGCCAACAAAGACGACACGACGACGGCGACGAGACGACGACGAGACGATGCCGAGAGACGAGGACGACGACGAGACGACACGACGACGACGATGACGAGACGACGACGCCGAGACGACGAGGACGACGAGACAACGATGACGACCTGACGACGGCGCCATGACAAGACGACGGCGACGACTACGACTACATGACGTCGACGACACGACGACGATGACACAACGACGGGAGGGGAACAACGACCCCGAGACGATGACGACGACGACGACTTTGACCAAACGACGAGGACGAGGCGACGACAACGAGACGACGACGAGACGAGACGACGACGACGAGAGGAAGAAGATGACGAATACGACGAGACGACGACGATGACAAAGAGAGGACGACAACGACGGCAACGAAAACGACACGACGATACGACGACGAGACGACGACAAGATGACAACACGAGGACGAAGGCGACGACGCGACGACGACGATGACAAGACGTTGACGGCGACGCGGCAACGATTAGAACACAGACGACGACGAGACGACTGCGACGCGAAAGCGACGACGCGACGAAGCCGACGAGAAAAACGATGAGACGACGACGATGCGAAGGCGATGACGACGACGACGACGACGAGCCGGCGACGCAGACGACGACGACACAACGACGACGACGACGACGAAAACGCTGACGACAACGAGGCGACGAATACGAGAAAACGACGACGATACGACGACGATGACACAACAACGACGAGATGACAGCGAGGACGACGAGACGACTACGACGACGACGACGACGAGACGACGACGTCGACGACACGGCAAAGACGACGAGACGGCGCGACGACTCGACGACGACGACGACGACAACGACAACAAGATTGCCTAGATTACCTGGACTCCCCAAACGCTCTGGACTCTCTGGAATACCTGGACTCGCCGGACTCCCTGGACTGCAAGCAGGCACGCAAGCAAACAAGAAATCAAGCGCGCAAGGCATATAACTAGCCATGGGAAGCCATAGAACCAGCAATGTGACTCCATAGAACTAGCCCTAAGAAGCCATGGAACTAGGCATAGAACTTGCCATATAAAACCATTGAACTCACCATAGGACACCATAGAACTATGCACATAACTAGCCGGGAAGCCATCGAACTAACCATAGGAAGCCATAGAACTAGACATAGGAAGCCATGGGACTAGCCATCGGAAGCCATGGAACTAGCCATGGAACTAGCCTCATAAAGCAATGGAACCAGCCATATATTTAGCCATAGCAAACCATGGAACTAGCCACTGGAGTCCATTGAACTTGCCATAGGGAGACATGGAACTAACCACAGGAAGCCATGGCACAAGACAAAAGCCATGGAACCAGCCATGGAACTCGCAAGATCGTGCAATGTCAAAACTACTCCCGCGCCCAGCCTTCATGACCAATTCTCTAGGGATTGAGCTGGGACTCCTATAGGCAAGCATACTTGGAGAACTAGCCATAGCAAGCCATGGAACTAGTTGCGGGTCTAGCCATGGAAGCCATAGGAATCTGGGAACTAGCCGTAGCAAGCCACGGAACCAACCACAGCAAACCATGGAACTAGCCATAGGAAGCCATGGAACAAGCCATAGCAAGCCAGGGGAGTAGCCAAAGCAAGACAAGGAACTAGCCATAGGATGCCATGGAACTAGCCAGAGGCCAAGGAACTACCGAGATCGCGCTAGGTCAAATTTGAGCCCGCGCCTCGGAACCTTGGACAATTCCTCTTGGAATTGAGCTAGGATTCGCATAGGCAAGCCTGTTTGGATACAATGTTGCAGCACATATTCTGCCATACGCACCGAACGCACCAGAAAACTACAAAGGCAGGTGCAACCTCCATCCTCCCCCTCCTCCTGCTCCCCCACCTCATCCTACTTCCTCTCGCTCATCATCCTTCCTCTCTCCTCTTTCTCCCTTCTCCTCCCCCTCCTCCTCCTCCTCCTCCTCCTCTCCCTCCTCCTCCTCCTGTTCATTCCCCCTTTCCTGTCTCGCTCTCACTCCTCATCCTCCCCCTCCTCCCCTATCCCCTCATCACATCACTCTCCCCGTCTCCCTCCTGCCTCCGCGCTCCTCCTCGTCTATCGCCCTACTCCACCCTCTTCCTCCCGCCTCTCCCTCCCGCCCTCCTCCTCCACCCAGGGGGCCAAGGGCGCCCCCCCGGCGCCTTCGGCGTCGGAATTAATGTCCTGGCTCAGGAGAATAAATGTCCCGGGGAAATCCCGGCAAAATCCCGGGCTGGACATTTAATCACGTGAAGCTGGATTTTAATTAAACCGTGCTATTTACAAGGGATGATAAATGTACAGCTTCACTGGAATTTTTGTCCCGTCAAGAAATCCCGGGCAAAATCCCGGGCTGTACATTTAATGCAAGCTCCCCCCGGGCGCCGCGAGTGCCCCCCGGCGCCGTGGCGCAGCGCCGAGGGCCCAGCCACGCCAAGGGCGACCCTCGCAGGAACCAGCTGGCGCTCGGAGGAGGACGACGACTACAACCCTCGTTCCCCCCCCTCCTCCTCCTCCACCCTCCTCCCACCTACTCCTGCTCCTATTCCTCCTGCCTCCTCCTCCGCCTACTCCTGCCCCCTCCTCCGCATCCGCATCCTTTTGCTCCTGCCCCTCCCCTCCTCCGCCTCCCCCATTGCCCCCCCCGTCCTCGTTCTGATGCTCCTCCTCCTCCCCAACCTCCTCCTGATCCTTCTGCTCCGTCTGACACTCCTTTTTTTCGATCCGTCTGCTCTCTCTCTCTCTCTCTCTCCTCATTCTGCCCCCCCTCCTTGTCCCCCCCTCCTCCAGCAGTGACATCCACCGGCGCTGACTGCAAACATATAATAGGAGCCACTAGCACCTTTACTGGAACCACTACTTCGTCTACGACGACGGGACGACGACAAGGAGACGTCGACGCCACGACGACGACGACGAGACGACAACAACATGGACGACGACGGGACGACAAAGACGGCGACGACGAAATAAAGATGACGACCACGACGAAGACGACACGAAGACGACGACGAGACGACGACGAGACGACGACGGCACGACGACGAAACGACGACGACTACGAACGACGACAAGAGGAGGACGACGACGACACGGCGACGAAACGACGACGACGACAAGACGTTGACGGCGACAAAGCGACAATGATTAAACACAGACAACGGCGACACGACGAAGACGTTGACGCGACGACGGCAACGAGACAACGACGGCGAGACGACGACGAGACGACGACCACGCGGCGGCGCCAACGACTAGACGACGACGACGACGAGGACGACGACGACGTGACGACGACGACGACGAGGGGAACGACGAGACGACGACGAGGCGAAGACGACGAGACAACGACGACGACGAGAAAAATACGGCAACAAAGCATGACAAAACGACGACGACGACGAGGCGACAACGATACTAAGAGATGATGACGACGAGGCGAAGACGACGGCGCCGACAACATGACGGGACGAAGACGACAACGCCGACGACGACGACGATGACGATGAGACGCCGACGACGACAACGAGACGACGATGACGATGACGAAACGACGACGAGGACAATGAGACGACGACATCGACGGCGACGACTAGACGACAACAACGACGACGAGGCGACGACGACGACGAGAGGACGACGACGACGACGAGAATCTGAACTGGGCTCCCTAGACGCCCTGAGCTTCTCGGAATCACTGGACTCGCCGGGCCCCCTGGACTCAAGCAAGCAAGCACGCGCGCAAGCAAGCAACAACGGAAGCACGCAAGCCATTGACCGAGCCATTGGAATCCATCGAACTAGCCAGAGGAAGCCATAAAACTAGCCATAGGAGGCCATGGTACTTGCAATAGTAAGCTATGGAACTAGGTATGGAACCAGACATAGAACGCCATTGAATCTGCCATGGGGAGCCGTAGAGATAGCAATAAAACCAGCAATGGGGAGCCAGGGAACTAGCCATGGGAAGCAATAGAACTAGCGATACCAAGCCATAGAACCAGCCATATTAAGCCATGGACCTAGCCAAGAAGCAGCCAGAGAAAGCAAAGGAACTAGTCATAGAGCTAGGCAGAGCAAGCCACGATATAAGCCATAGGAGTCCATGGAACTAGCCATGAGAAGCCATGGAACGCACCATAGGATGCCATGGGACCATCCAGAAGTCATGGAAATAGTCATGGGATTAGCAATACTGCGCACGGTCAAACTCACTCCCGCGCCCGGCCTTCGTGGACCAGTTCTCTACGGATTTAGCTGCGACTCCAATAGGCAACCCTACTTGGATAACTATCCATATATAGCCATGGAACTAGCCATGGAACTAGCCGTGGATCTAGCCATGGAAATCGCCATGGACCCAGCCATAGGAAGCCATGGGATTAGCCATAGCAGGGCACGGGGTCAACCGTGACAACCCATGGAAGTCGCCATAGAAGGCCATGGCACCAACCATAGCAAACCGTTGAGCTAGCCATAGGATGACATGAAACCAGCCATTGGGGGCCACGGAACTAGCAATTGAAAGCCGTGGAACTAGCCAAATGAGCAATGCAACTATCCAGAAGCCATGGAACGGCCAAGACCGCACAAGGTCAAATTTTGGGCCCGCGCCCGAAACTTCGATATATATATATATATATATATATATATATATATTCTCCAGGCCTGCCTATTTGGGCGAACAAGTTGAACACCGAACATCAACAGTGACTGCATTGATGGAGGTGATAACAGACTCATGATGACATAAAAAAGCACAGCTTCAACGATATTGCAACAACCGCGATGTGCAACCGAGGCCTACGGCTTCAAGAGCACGGCCACGTAAAATAATTAATGTCCTGGAATATTTGGGATAAATGTCTTAAATGTCCCGGCCCCCCCCAGATCCCCCAGACGGAGCGCGCCAGAGTTACTGCTGTGGTCGATGTCTGCTCGTCATACCGAACTTTGCAAACAAAACTGACACACCTCGAGTGTCTGACTTTTCCTCGTCCTCGCAGACTTGAAATGACAATGGGCGCGAGGGCTTCACTCTTCAACTCAATGTTGCAATCAACATCGAAATCCTTGAGAACTGCTTGTGCTCCCAACGCTACTGATCCACCCTCACCATTCCGCAGTACTCTGCTTCTCCAGATGGCAACGACTCTGCACTCTGACTCGAACTCCACGACATCATTACATGCGATCCCCTCATAACTTTTCCTCCAAAAGTGGATTGACGTGTCCGCATGCATCCGGCAAAGTCAATGTCGGCACACACTGTTCACTCCAGAGGGCGCTCCTGGCACAAGAACTGATACCCATACTTCTCGTGGTTCTTGAGATACTTGCCCACCGTCTAATGTCGCTTCCATGCACGTCGGTTTGGAGCTGACATAGAGCGTCCAAGCTCCTTAACCGAAAAATGTCATCCGAACGGTCCTGTGCAAGATTGTCGACTGGAACCACCAAAGCTTGACACTTCTTCACTGGGTGATTTGCGAGTGGCTCCTTGTTTCTTCCTCGTGCGCTCCCTTTTCCCTGGGCATCTCACATCCCACTTCGTACTGCTGCAGGCCCGATTCCCTGACGCTTATCTCTGCAGGTTTCTGATATGCCTCATACCATCGCCCGTCCAGGTTCCATTCTATGAATCAATTGAGGATCCGGAGCGACTTCAAATCTTTCGGTCCTGCTCAGAGGATTGCTCGAATTCTAACTTCAAACGTATTGTTGCTTTCCCCTTCGAGGCAATCAAGAATAACATCCTTGCGTAATAAAGTGAACCCACCCTCATCATGATCAGAAGCATCATCATCAGCATCATCATCTTCAGCATCATCATCATCGTCCTCGTGAGCATCAGCATCATCATCATGAACATCGTCATCATCATCATCGTCATCATCAGAATCACCATCATCAGCATCATCAGAATCGTCATCGTCATCGTCACCATCATCATCACAATCATCAACATCAACATCACCATCAGATCACCGTCATCATCATACCATGGCCTGAGTCGTGACCCTGAAAGTGGTCGGAGTAGAGTAATAAAAAAAAACACATCCTTAAGATGTATGGGAAAACGCTTCCGGAAACCATCGCCCCCCCCCCTTGGCGCCCACCCCCGCCCCCCCTCTGACCCCCCGCCCCCCACCCTCCCCGAGGAGGGAAAAAAACACCCGAGGTGGAAACAACAAGAGAGACCCCCCGAGGGGGGGAAAGAATAGCACCCCCCACGAGGTGAAACAAGACGGCCCCGAGGGGAAAAAACAGAAATGCGTCAGAAAAAAGGAACGCCGCGGCACCGCCCCAAGACGGGGGGCGGACCCTCCCCCCGAGAAAAGAAAAAACATATCCCTAACCCCCCCCCCGACGACTCACCGAGGGAAGCAAAAAAGACCGGATGGGGAAAAAGACGAGCCTGGCGCGGGGCGCGCCTCCAGCGCCGATCCAATAAATGCGAGGGGATATCTGGAAGTTGACGCTCATGCTTAATGTCGCCCTGGTGGTCCTCCTCCTCCTCCTCCTCCTCCTCCTCCTCCTCCTTCTTCCCCTATGACTCCTCTTCCTTCTCCTCGTTCGCAGAAGGGCAAGCGGGGGAGCTCTGTGGGAGCCCTCTGTGCGCGCTCTTGGGGCCGCCAACCGCTCTGCGTACACGTGATCATTGTGAGCAAAGCTTCTTGGACCAACGCTGGGCCTCCACTCCTTTTCGCGCGCGGGGCGCGCCAGGCGCGGCGCCAGGGGCGCGGGGCTCGCTCACGAACGCGGACCTCTGACAAAAAACGTTCATTTGTGTTTTTGTTTGTTTCTCGGGCTTCCTCGCCCACCCCTCCTCCTCCTCCTCCTCCTCCGCATTTTCTCCCTCTCCTCCTCCTCCTCCTCCTCCTCTTCCTCCTCCTCCTCCTCCTCCGCCTCCTCCTCCTCCTCTGCCTCCTCCTCCTCTGCCTCTGGCTCCTCCTCCTCGTCCGCAGAGGGCAAGGGGGGCGCCCTGGGAGCGCCCTGCCGGCGCTGCCAACCGCTAGTCATAGACGTAAGCTTTCTGAGGAACGTGCTCTTTTCTTGGATCAGTCGGAGATCTGCTGACCCGGGTCAATCCAGGCCCGGGTCAATCAGGCCTTGCAGGATCCTGCAAGATCCTGCACCCAAACCCGGGTCAATGCGAAGGATCCCGCAGGATCCTGCAAGATCCTGCACCCAAACCCGGGTCAATGCGACCCTGGCCCTGCAGGATCCTGCAAGGTCGGGCGCTCTGGCTGACCCCCGTTTGCACCGACCCCCGTCTCAGGGCTCCCGAATCAGCGCCGGACTCGTCTCTCCGGGGCGTGGGGCGCGCCAGGGGCGGCACGAGAAGCGCGGGGCGCGCTTCCAGCGCCGATCCGATTCATATGCGCGGGACTTCTTAGTTTTGTGGTTGTTTATCTGTAGCGTGTTGTTTCGTTCATCGGTGCTTGTCCTCTTTCGTTGGCACTTTTTCGTTTGGTCCTCTCCCGTTTAGTCTGATTTCGTTTCGTCCTATTTCGCTGTCTTCTTTCGTTTCGTCTGCTTTCATTTCGTCTTCTTTCATTTCGTCCTCCTTCGTTTCGTCCTCCTTCGCCTCGTCCTCTGACGTTTCGTCCGCTCGAAACGCGCGCGGGGCGGACACGCATCGAGCGGGCGAATTGCACCCGGACGAGTTGAAATCTGACGAATTTGAAACCAGGATGAATCGACATCCGCTCGAAACGCGTGCGGGGCGGACCTGCACGTGCGTTTCGAGCGGGCGAAATGGAACCCAACGACATGAACAGCGGACGAATTGAAACTGGACGAAATGAACAGCGGACGAACAGAACAGGACGAATCGAATAGGACGAATCGAACAGGACGGAATGAACATCGGACGAAATGAAGGGGAACCCTCTGGGGCCATCTGGGAGGGTTGGAAACCCTAAGAATCGAAACCCTAAAATCCTTCAAACACCGGATGGAAGTCAATGATTCCCGCGTCCTGGAAGCACTCGTGCCTGTACTCTTGGGCCTTTCTTGTGGCGTGTTGAGGGCCTTCTGGCCCGTGTTGAGGTCATCGTGGGCCGTCTTGGACCGCTCGGGGCCCTCTCCCTGGCCCCTTGCCCCCTCTTGGGTGCCTCTTGGAGCAGTCTGTAGCCGCGACGAACGTACCCCCGATGGATACGAGGGCCAGTGTGGAAAAACAGATGCACGGCTGGTAAAATTCCAATAAAACTCTCAAACGTGGTCTGCTGTGTTCTTGGACTCGGTCGTCGCCGAAAGTGCGATGCAGATCGCGCCCCCAAGTACTACGCAAGACGCGGTCGTCGTAAGGCCGTGGTGGGCCGCTGTTATGTGACCGGGACTGGCGACGGCGATGCGCAATAGCCAACGCAACCGGGTTGCGGGTACTTCAGACAGCGCATTGCAATAAGCACGGCCAGTTCTTTTCCGTGCAAATCGGAACCTATAGTGGCAGAGTGCCACCTACGGCCTCAGAAAGGTTCGCATCTCGCCCAGTCGCCTATTGAGGCACACCTATCACACGGATCGTGCAGGACAGGGAATTCCACCTGACCTACGGGTTCACGTGGCGCGCCCCCCCCCCGCCCATTGCGGCGCACCGCTCACGCGGATCGTACTCCGCAGGTAGCACCACCCACAGCTCCAGAGACAAAGTTCGCACAACATGCCCCCGACCATTTCGGCACGCCCCTCACGAGAATCGTGCCCCGGGAAGAGCTCCACCTACGGCTCCCGCGTGGCGTCCCCCCACCCAATTCGGCACATGCCTCTCGCGGATCGTGTCCCAAAGGAAGATCCACCTTCACGCAGACCGTGCTCCACGCTTGCTCCGCAGCAGCCCCCAATCCGCACTTCCCTGCGGCGCGCAAAGGCTAACTGCTTCCTTAATGAAAACGCCTATGGCGAACCACCGCCGCCCCCTGCCCTTTCGGGCGCGCCGATGTGGCCGAGCTTTGTGTCCGGAGCTTGGACAAGCTGTCGGACTATGCGTTCCCCGATCCGTTGTGGAAACGCTTGGGGGAACTCTTGGAGGAGAAAGAGGAAGAGGAAAGGAGGGAGGAAACTCTGGGGGCACCCTTGACAGCAGAGACGCCACTGCAGCTTGAGCTGCCTGGAAATAGAGCATACGCGCTGTCACGCCGACTGGCGGAGCACGCGCAAGAAGACGAAAAAGAAAGCGGGCAGCGGACAGCAGTTATGTTATTGTCGCCAGGCGGCCCAGCGGCAAGCGACGGGCGCGCTGGGCGCGCGGGCCCAACATCCGCGAGAAACCCTTCAGCACAAGCACTGATTGGAGAATCATCGGTGAAACAGCCCAGCGTGCTTTCGACGCTCGGTGTCATTAGACTCGCTTGCAACTGAACTTCACAACATCGTGTTAAAGGGACGCCTAACACTTAGAATCCTCTGCAGCAGATGTCCACGCCGACCACTGCTTCTGTTTTGCAAATGAGACGAAGTCGTCCTCCCACAGCGTACAGCGCCCTGGGCGAGATCTGACCGTGCAGCACTGAGTACCTCGGGATTGCTATCTCAATTAAGAACAGTCTCTCCGTTGTGTTGTTCGCTTGGTCCTACTGGAATTCGGCATGCTTGCTACCTTTCTGGCCTATTTCCGTTTGGATCCCAAGTGCCCTTCAACCCAGCATCACTCAGAAAGCAGACAGACGGCAGCCTTCGAACATCATGCGCGCGCTGTCACGCCAGCTGGCGGAGCACGTGCAACAAGTATCAAGATGTGGAGAAAAACGGGGATGGATGGGGAGGGGAGGTCTCCGCGAATTTTGCCTCTTCCAGCATTCCTGGAACTCCTCTTGGAGGCCTCTTGGGCTGTCTTGGAAGCCTCTTGGGTGCTTCTTGGACCGTCTTGAACAATATTGTGGCCATCTAGGGCCGTCTTGGGTGCATCTTGGGCCGTCCTGGAGACATCTTGCGGCCATATTGGGCTCTCGTCGGGCCATCTCGGCCGTCTTGGAGGCCGTCTTAGCCGTCTCGGGGGCCATCGTAGCCGTCTTGGAAAGACGAACCCACGACCCGCCTAGGCTCCCGGGCGTTCGGCGGCTTTCCAGGTGGCAGGCGAGTTGAGCCGAGAGACCCCGCTGAATGTTTAGAAGAAGGCTAAACACGCCTCAGAAATTTAGCGCGCCGTGTGACGAATCTCTATCGGACCATGCGTTCCCCCAGCCGTTGCGGAAACCATTCGGGGAACACTTGGGGGAGAATGGTGGGGAAGATCAGGAGGAGGAGGAGGAGGAGGAAGAGGAGGAGGAAGAGGAGGAGGAGGAAGAGGAGAAGAAGAGGAGGAGGGGGCTTTTTGGGTGCCTCTGGTGGCACTTTTGGAGCCCCCTGGGAGCGTCCTGGGACCCTTCTGGAAGTATCTTGGGGGCCTCTTGGCTCTTTTGGGGGCTTCTGGGGGCTTCTCGGGGGCTTCTTTAGCCGTCTTAGGGCATTCCTGGCCCGTCTGACGACGTCGGAAGCCGTCTTGGGGCCCCTCTGGGCCGTCTTGGGGCCCTCTTGGGGTGCTGCAGGGCCGTCTTGGAGGCCATCTTGAGCGTTTTGGAAGCCTCTTGGGCCACCTTGGGGCCCTCGTGGGGGCCTCCCGGGTCATCCTGGGGCCCTCCTTGAAGCCTCTGGGGCGATCTTAGGGCGATCTGGAGGACCTCTTGGGTCGTCTCGGGCCTTCGGAAAACCGGAAAGAAACCAGCGTCAAAATCCTTCAACAACAAATGGCAAATCAATGATCTGGGCCTCTTCGGTCCTTCCTGGAGGCCTTCTTGGATGCCTCTTGGGCCGTCTTGGAAACGTCTTGGGGGCCTCTTGGGCCGTCTTGGGCCATCTTGGAGCCATCTTGGACCGTATTGGTGGCCTCCTGGCCCGTCTGACGCAGTCGGGAGCCGCCTTGGGAGCCTCTCTGGGAAGACTTGGGGCCCTCTTGGGGTGCTGCAGGGCCGTCTTGGAGGCCATCTTGGGCGTCTTGGAGGCCTCTTGGGCCGCCTTGGGGGTCTCTCGGGCCGTTCTGGGGCTATCTTGGGGGCCTCTGGGGCGATCTTAGGGCGATCTGTAGGACCTCTTGGACCGTCTCGGGCCTTCCGAAGGCCGAAAAGAAGCCAGCGCCAAAATCCTTCAACAACACATGGACAATCAATGATTTGGGCCTCTGCGGGCCTTCCTGGAGGCCCTCTTGGAGGCCTCTTGGGCCGTCTTAGGCCGTCTCGGGCCGTCTTGGGCCATCTTGGAGCCATCTTGGGTCGTCGTGGTGGACTCCTGGCCCATCTGACGCCGTCGGGAGACGTCTTGGGGGCCTCTCTGGGCCGACTTGGGGCTGGGATGCTTCCAAGGTCTTGGAGGCCATGTTGGGCGTCTTGGAGGTATCTTAGGCATTATTGGAGCCCTCTTGGGGCCGTCTTGGGGGCCTCTTGGGCCGTTCTGGGGCTACCTTGGAGCCCTCTTGGGCGATCTTGGGGCGATCTTTTGGAACTCTTGGGCCATCTCCGGCCGTCCGAAGTCCGCAAAGAAGCGAATGCCCAAATCCTTCAAAACCACAAAAACAAAAATGATGTTGCCCTCTTCGACCCTTCCTGGAGGCCATCTTGGAGGCCTTCTTGGAAGCCTCTTTGGGCCTCTTGAGCTGTCTGCCGTCATCTTGAGGTCATCTTGGGCGGTCTTGGAGGCTTCTTGGGCAACCTTGGAGGCATCTTGAACACTCTTGGGACGTCGTGGAGACCATCTTGGACCATCTTGGGCGAACTTGAAGGCCACCTTGGCCGTCTTGGAGGTCATCTTGGGCCATCTTGAAGCCATCTGGAGCGGAAAAACCGTTTGCAGCCACCTCTGGAAGAGCCTTCCGGGTGGCCGGCGCGCTGCGCCGAAGAGTTCTTTTGGAAAAATACAGAACCAAGCCGAGCACAGGACTCCCAGCACACCGGGCACACCTGCGGCAAGACCACAGGGGGCGGCGGATCGACTGCCCTTCGGCTGATACCGCCACCGTGCCTCGGTTGTGGGTGTTAGGCTTCTTGGATACCTGCTGGGGTCTCTGGGCATGCTTCTCGGGCGCCTCTTGGAGCCAGTTTTGAAGCCTCTCGGGGCCTCTTTGAAGATGTTTTGAAGCCTCTTGGGGCCTCTTTTGGGCCTCTTGGGGGCATGCTGGCGGTCTGGGGGTTCCACTTGGGGCGGAGGGCACGACATGTGAGTTGGAGTCCCCCCTCTTGGGCCCCTGTTGGCGTCATCTTTGCCCGAAGGACTTGGGAGCCTCTTGGACCGTCTTGGGGCTCTCTTGCTCTCTTGGGCCGTCTTGGGGCTCTCTGGGGGGCCCCTTGGGCCGTCTTGGGGCGATCTTGAGGGCCTCTTGAGCCGACGTGGACGCTGCGAATACCTAAAAAGAGGATCTGATGAAACACCGTTTTGCAAAAGAATTGGGGCAAGCTTGGCCAGCCCAGGCCTTCTTGGGGCGAACCTTTTTTGTGTTGCCTTTTGGGGGCGCATCTTGGACCCTTCTTTGCGCCGTCTTGAGAGCATCTCGAGGACTCTTCGGCCGCCTTGAGGCCATCTTGGGACGTCGCGGGCCCTATTGCGCCGAGACGTGCTCCCTGGAGCTGGAGGCCCAAAGGGGGGGATCAAAAGGGGAGGGGGGGAATCAACGAGGGTGTCCTGGCCGCGGGCCCGGGCTCGGGTCACCGCGGCAAGTGACATACGGTGGGGGCATTGGATAAGGAAACCTTCGATAAGGAATCCAGGGTCTGGAAGCCAGTGGAACTCCAATCGTAGAGTTGCCATGGATATCATTGCCGCCCTCATCGGATAAGGAACCCTCCAGGGTCTGAAACCTCCTTGGCCCATTCCTTAACCAACGCCCCCACCGTAACCAATCCATCAGTGAGCTCCGCCAAGCCAGGGACAAGCATCGCCAAGGGGTGCTCATATGCCGCTCCCACGATAACTAGTTGGGGCGCGAAGGCCCTCCCCCGAGCGCAGCCACGCTGGCAAAGCCGCGCATCCTGCTTCGCCTCGGGTGTGGGTCGCGCGGTCCTGGACGGCAAAATAGAACCTCTCCTCAACAAACGACACGCGACTCAAACCACCGAGCGCGAGGGTCCTGAAACTGCTCCACTGAACGTGCAGCCGAGGATGCGTTGCGTGAAACCGGACGGGCGAAGAACGGGGCAGACGTGAGAGGATAAGGAAGGGTGGAGGCGAAAGAGACGGCACAAGCGCGGGCGTGCACCATTTGCGCTCCAGGCCATGCTGACCAGCAGCTGGCCAGCCCAAGCCAATCTCGAGCTGGTCGTGCGTACTGGCAGTGCTCGAGGGGTGCCCGCAAACAGCCAGACGCGCACGAAGGTAGGAGGGGCATGACCTCGGCCCTTACATCCGCCGACACCTCGGGGCCACTCGGCGTGTGAGATTGCTGCCCCCTCCCCGCACCCCTCCATGGGAGCACGGCCTGGCTGTTTTGGAGGGGGGGAGAGTCGGCGGCGACGATGAGGGCGAACAGCCCATGGGGGCGGGCATCACACGCATTCGACTGGGAGCCTTGTCGAAGACATAGATCATCGGCGCCCTGGATACACGTACTGCTCTCCCCTGGGCTATTCGCCCCCATCGTCGCCTCTGAGGCAGGCCCGAAACGGTGCGGTGACAGACCGTGCGGTGAGCTCGAAATCTCCCGAGACCTCAGAGCACGGTCCGTCAACGCACTGTCTTGGGACCTCGGATGCCCCAGTCGCCCGAGACGTCCTCGGAGAACGATTCGCGTCCCAAAACCGTGCGGTGACCCCGAATCCCCACCGACTCACCGCGCGGTGTGGACACCACCCCTTTTGGGGGCCCGCGAGTTTTTTTGGGGGGGAAGGGACAGGAGTGCCGGCAATGCCAACGGGGTGCCAGCGGCCACGGTCCCGCTGCCGGGACGGGCTCCCACAGCTTTTTCGCCAGGCTTCCGCTTTCCCCCAGGTCGCCTCGCCACGTTCTCCGCGTCGCCCCAGAGGGACCCAAGAAGTCCCTGTGGGGCGGGGATTTATCCATACCCACCGCCTGGGAACCGATGTCCTGGTGCCCCGGCGGGCGGTGGACATGGATATATTTTGGCCCCCGGGGGCCCGAATATGTCCATATCCACCGCCTGCCGAGGTCCCCGAAAACTGATCCTGCGCATTATCTTTTTTCCTGTTCCGAGCGTCCAAGACTGCCTCAGAGGCCCTTAAGCTCGAAGCGAGATGGGCCAAGAGGCTCCCGAGAGAGCCCCAGGACGACCCCAGACGACTTCGGAACGGCCCAAGGGGCGCCCAAGGGGACCCCTAGAAGGGCCCAAGACAGCCTCAGATGGCCCACCATGGCCCGAGAGGGGCCCAACGCAGCCCGAGAGTGCACCAAGACGGCCCCACGAGGCGCCTAAGACGGCCCAGGAAGGCCCCGAGAGGCCTCCACAATGCCCAAACGAGCCCCCTGGAGGCTCCCAGCGGGCCTCCAAGCGGCTTCAATCTGCCTCCAAGAGGGGGTGCTGGACGAGAGGCGAGGGGCCCTGGCAGGCACATCAAGAGCAGGCAGTTCTGGGCGGCGTTGTCGTGTTCACGATCGAATCGAAGATGGGATAGTACGAGACGCAATTAACGCAACAATCGGTCGACAAACGAAACAAACAATGAGCTAATCGGAGGTGTCGGAAGGGCGGAGAGGAGGGAGCGCGGAAGGAGGGAGGGCTGGGGAGAAGGAGGAGGAGGAGAAGGAGAAGAAAGAGGATATGAACATAAACGCGTGAATCGACAACCGATGATCAAGTAACTATGATCTCGGCATCCGCGGGCCACACGGGACAGGCGGTGTGGCGTAAGCCAGCGAATCAGCCGACTGTGGCGCGGGTGTGTGGCGCGCCCGAGCTTGCGTTGCCCGTGGAAGAAGCGCTTGCAGAACTGACCAGCAACAACTGTCGCATCGCTCCGCGCGGCGGCATGCACATGGCGAGCCCACATTCGGGTCAGCGCGCTCACAATCCAAGTCCTCGCCTCCCGCAGCATCATCCCACCTTTGCCTCCTGCCTCCCGCGAGTGATGAGTGAAGGCCACGCCGTGGGCACGGGAGCGCCAGTGGCAGCGCTGCGCTGATACAAGCCTCCCAGATGGGGTCGGAGGAGAGGGGGTCGGAGGATCGCAACGCATCGCCGATACATTGGCGATGCATCGGCGACGTCGGCAGTGCACCGGCAACGCCGGCGTGGAGAAAATCGGGCTCCACATCGAGCCGCATCGCCGGTGCATCGGCGATGCAGCGCGATCCTGCGATCCCATCGACTCGGACCTCATCTGAGCGACGGAAAAGAAACGGCTCTTACGCAAAGGGACATAGCGACCTTACCCCGCGGCTTACGTGGCCCGCCAGCGCGGGACGCCACTCTGGGCAGCTTGCGCGCCAATGCCGGCAAAGACGACCCCGCCCTGCTGCGCCGCTCATCAGAGAGGCCTAGAACTGACCTCTCGGGGATCTACTGACCCGGGTCAACCCACACCCATGCCAGTCGGGCTTTACAGGATCCAGCTGGATGCTGCACGCAAGCCCGGGCCAGAGCAGCCCTGACTCTGCAGCATCCTGCAGGATCCGGCGCTCTAGCTGACCCGACCCCCGTTTGCATCGAGGCTACCGTCTCCAGGCTCCCGAACCTCCCGGCTTCAGAGGCTCACGGTGGTGCTGGGCCCGAACTCGCCCGCGAGCGTCCGCGGGCCCCCGGCAGACGGCGGCTGCGCGCGCCCGGCACGCTCGAGGCCGGGCCCGGCTCTCTGGCCGTGGGCGCAGCGCTGGGGGCGGGCGGCCGCTGCCGCCGTGTGGGTGGGGCCCGGCAGCGGCCGCGCCGGCGCTCCGCGGTGGCGGCCCCGCGGCAGCTGCGCCTGGCTGCCACGGCTGGGCTGCGCCTGCTCTTCGGGCTGGTCCTCCTGGGCATCGGTTCACCGGTGCCTGTCCCCACCTGGCGCGGCCTGGGCCCCACTGGCCGTTTTGCCTCCCCAGAGGGGGATATGGGCTGTGCCCTTCGGGCTTCGGTGGGCATATCCCCAACTGGGGTGGTGGGATGGTGGGGATGGGGCTGGGGATGGGATCGGTTAAACGATACTGACCTCCAGCTGCAGCAGATTGCCCCGCTCTACCAGCCAGCTGCGCGTCTTCTTGGAGGGGCGGACGCGCTTGAGGTCCCTGGAGTTGTGCTGGAAGTGGCAGAACGTGCAGTCCTGCCCCTTCCAGCATACTGCCAGTGCGAAGAACAGGCATGGCTTGCAGCCCCCGTGCGCATGGTCGAAGCTGCCCGTGGATGGCATCTGCTGCTGAGCTTCTTGCTCCTGCTGCAGCCGCGAGGTGTGGTGGTATTGCAGCTGGTAGTGGCGGAGTGGCTCACTCTGCTGCTGCTGCTGCTGCTGCTGCTGCTGCTGCTGCTGCTGCTGCTGCTCGCGCCGCTGCTGGGACTGCTGCTGAGGCTGTTGCTGATGCTGGCGCGGCGCCGCATCGTACTGCCAGCCTTGCTGGTGGGGCTGGGCGACTAGTGCTAGAGCGAGGCGTGTCAGCGGCACCGCTGCCGGGTCAGGGATGAACTCCAGAACTCTGGTCGGACGGGTTGTTTGGGGCTGGGCGCTCCAAAGCGGGGCGCCGGCGCCTTCGAGCGCCACTCGCTGCGGCATCGCGTGGGCCTCCCAAAGCAGCGTGCGGTGCGACGGCGCAGCCTGCCGCACTGGTGGGTGCCGTATCGAGTCACCTCACTGTTCGGCGGCAACTCATGGAAGCCTCCCATACCATCTTTTTGGCTCTTGCGAATCGACGCTAATCGACGCTGGTCGACGCTAATCCACGCTGAGTCGACGCTAAATCGAAGCCAAGTCGACGCGTTCTCATCGACTGCCAGACGCAAGCGCACGCCAACGCACTCTACTCTAGAGACTGACTTCCGAGGACATAAGATTCCATGATTTGCTACCGAATCATTGGCAGGAGCTCAGACATGCCCGAGCTGTAGCCGCAATTGCTTGAGCGAAGAGCGAAAACAGCTACGGAGCACAACAACCTTGCCAAACTTTGTCCCACCGTTTGGCCACGCCGTCGTTTCCAGAAAGGCAGTGGTGCGGCGGTGATTTCCCGCAGGTGTCTTGGATCGAGGCGGCACGATATACTGTCTCTTCTCCAGTCTCGAGGTGCTCTTTAAGCCGTTCTGGGGTAATCGTCGGCCTGCCTTCGTCGTTCGCTCCTCGGCTCCCTCGCAGCTTTCCCTGGGGTCGGCGAAATCAGCCGTAAGGCTTAGGTCGGGCATGTCCTCCTGCAGGCGGATTTTGGATGGAAAAATTTAAAGAGTCAGCCAATGTTCAAACACAGCCAGGAACAGTCGAAGAATCGTCCACATCATTTTCAACACAGTTTTTCGAACACTCCTCCGGCAGAGGGACACGCCCGACTTCACCGCCAGGCCTCTCCAATCAGAGGCCTGAGGTCCGCGCGGACTTCTTGGGTCGGCGATGGACCCTCCTCCCGAAGCCCCTCCCGGGCGGGCGTGGCACGGCGGGGGGGGGGGGGCGCCGCGCGGGCCTCCGATATCTTGTGTGCATGTCCCGTGGGTGCTCTTGGATTCTCTGTTCCGCTGCAGGTGCGGAGGATCAGAGTGCTGAGGGACCCATTGGTCGGACGAAGTGGGGCAGAATCACGAGGCAGGAAGACGTTGGTCACGGATTGAGCTTCCGTCCGCCCCCTGAAGACGAAGAAAGAGGGAACACCGCCGAAAGTAGATTGGAATCTGGGGATCTACTTTGAAACTACCGATGCGTAAATAACAGTAAAGAGTTCGGGCCGCGCCGCAAGTCTTGTTCACCAGGTGGGGTGTACGGGCGTCGAGCTTGCCACACCTCCGGCGGACCGATCTTCTCATTCCGGGGGTAGCTCAGCTCCCGACCCCTTCCCCGAAGGCCGGCCTTTCATCTCGGCGGTCTTCCCGATGGCCCCGTGAGCCGACATGGATCACGGAGGTCGAAGGGACGAAGAACGCCCGGATTGACGAGACCAGTCCGCCAGAGGTCTGGCTTGGGGCATGGCAGCGAAGTCTGTGCGCTGCAACGGCCATTACACCGAACGGGTGCGACGCACATGTCTTCGAGCTTCTAGGATAAGAGCTTGTGGCCTCCGAGATTCCTGGCGCCATTGAGGCCGCTATGACTATCGACACGAACTTCTGGTGCTCGACCCCAGGCCTCTGGGGACTGCAGAAACATCGTGCCGGATGGCGTCTCGCATTTTTGCCGAGGCAGTCGCGTCTGACTGGGAACAATGATGCTGGACAAGGGCGGCAAGCAGCACAACTGGCGAGAAATGCCAGAGCAGAAGCACGAGCCGATGAGCCGAGAGAGCCGCGTCAGACTGGGAGAAGGGGCGTTGGATAGGGGCGGCGAGCCATACAACGAGCGAGACGCACAAGAGCAGGAGCAGGAGCCGGGAGAAAGACGCAGGACGAACAGAACAACGAAGCCACACACACACACACTCACACTCATACTCACACTCACTCACACTCACACACACACACACACACGCACACACGCACACACGCACACACGCACACACGCACACACGCACACACGCACACACGCACACACGCACACACGCACACACGCACACACGCACACACGCACACACGCACACACGCACACACCCACACACGCGCGCGCACACGCGCACACGCGCACACGCGAACACGCGCACACGCGCACGCACGCACACACGCACACACGCACACACGCACACACGCACACACGCACACACGCACACACGCACACACGCACACACGCACACACGCACACACGCACACACGCACACACGCACACACGCACACACGCACACGCACACGCACACGCGCACGCGCACACGCACACGCACACGCACACGCACACGCACACGCACACGCACACGCACACGCACACGCACACACACACACACACGCACGCACACACGCACGCACACACGCACGCACGCACAAGCACACACAAGCACACACAAGCACACACACACACATTTTTTCCGTCGGCGGCGAGGCAGAATTCGCTGCACCAGCGAAAGAGCTAGACGGGGGCACTGAAAAGTTAATTGGCCAGCGTGCAGGAAGGGAAAATGGGGAGACAAGCGGCGGCGGGGGGGGGGAAGGAGAAGATAAGGCCACTCCGAGGTGGAAGAGTTCGCATCTGAGTGTGCTACGCACCCGCACAGAGCCCGCATGTCTGCACACACACACACACACAGAGCTCGCCTGTTCTTGTCTCGCATGGCCGCCATGTCGAATCCGTCCTCGGGGGGACGCCGGCTGTGCACCAGCGCCGATCCTGGCCAAGCTGGTCTTGGGCCAAGGACGCGCCTGGCCAAGATCCGTGCTGTTGCGCACGATGGATTGTTTCGGCGGTGAGCGAGGGAGGAGGTGAGAAGGAGAAGGTCTTCTCAGAAGGCGGCGGGACTTCTCAGAAGCCCTCGCGCCTTCTGAGAAATCTTCTGTGTTTCCGGGGGAAGGCTTAGACAACTTATCAGAAGGCCAGGGGACTTCTGAGGCTTCTGAGTTCTCCCTCTCACTTCCCCCCCTCGATCGCCGCCGAGTGCCGTGTGCACGACGGAATGTTTTTGTTCCAATCCCAGCGCCTGACCTTCACAAGGGTCTCCAAATCAGTTTTTGTTCGGGCCCTGGGGCCGTCAAGCGCAGATCGAGAGTGAGAGGCTCCCTCTTGAGAAGGGGTCGGGAACTCTGCCCGCGAGCGGATAGGTTCCAGGCGAACGTTGGTCATTCGGCGTTTCGACATGGGGCCGAAGGGGGAGGGGAGGGGGGGGGTCTGGCTCCAGACCTCTGCTCAATGCGACTGTCTCGAAAAAGGCAGCCTCTGGGGGGAGACTCCACCCGCTCGGAACAGGCGCCCCAAAACAGCCAAGATTCACTCCATGGGGGTGCGGGGAGGGGGGGGAGTGCGGGGGCCCGCGCCGATCGGCAAAACAATGGATACCAAAAACGATCACTAGGTTCCATCCGTCGTGTGTCTGGATACGGCGGGCTCACGTCGCAACGGAGGCGGTGCTGGTTTGTGGCATCGCGTGGATCGTTGAAGCTTGAGCGATCACAGCCTGGCGAAGCTCGTGGACGCGACGCCGATCACGCGAGAGGCTCGCTTCTAGCTCGCGGGCGATGCATGTTCTCCAAGAGTCGAACGCGACGGCGTCAACGACCCCTTTCCCTCACAGGAGGGGGCTCGCAGTGCAGGCAAAGCTGCCCCTTCCCCCACGGAGGGGGGGGGGAATAGTTCGATGATTTAACAGCTCGAGGGCTACGTAGCACCGATCCTTCGATGTCGACCGACTCTGGGCCACTGCCGGCGCCTCACCTTGCACGCCCGCGCGCGGGGCGCCGCCGCACCCGCGCGGCGCAGGCCCACCGCAGCTGGCGCCCCCGGATCCTGCTGGTTTAGTCTCAGCGCCTCCGTCACCAGGCTGGGCTGCGCCTTCGGAGGGGAAGGGAGCGGGTGCCATGACCAAGACCGAGCGCGCGGCAACGTCGTGTCGATCCAGGTCACTGTCAATCTTCGCCAGCGTCAGTGCGCAAATGCGACGGCTGACATGGACCGCGACCAAGATCAGCATCGATCAGATCCCGCGACATCTTGGGAATTGACTACCTACCAGGCCACCCCAACCCAACTCGAAGACCCGAATTTCGGGTTGGGGGGGTATGGGTTCCATATGTGTTTTCTCGATGTTCCCCGACCCCCCCCCACTGGAAATGGAGGTCCATTCGAGGCCTTCGGGTTGGGTTGGGGTGGTTTGGTGGGTGGTGAGGAATGGTCCCCGTGTTTCTTCCCTCGAGGCCTTGGCCATTGCCCTCAGCCACTTGTGGCTCCAGCACGGCCTCTCCGCGCGCGCGCGGGCCGGTCGCAGGGCGCGTACGCCCCAGCTCGGGGCCCGCCGCGGAGCAAGGCAGCCGAACCAGGAGGAGGAGGAGGACGAGGACGCCACCGACCAGGAGGAGGAGGACGAGGAGGAGGAACAGGAGGGGGCGGAGGAGGAGGAGGAGGAGGCCCCGAGCCAGCGCCTCTCGCCCCGTTGACCTCCGTTTCAGTCGCACCCGCGCCCCTCGCCTTCGCGACCGCGCCCGCGCCTCTCGCCCCGAGCGGGGCAGCCGCGCCCAGCGCCCCCCCCCCCTCCCGCCCCGCGCACCGAAACCGCCCCCCAGCGCGGCGCGCCCGCCCCACGCCCGGCGAAGCACGGCGGGCCTCTGCGTTCCCCTATAGATGTTCTTGAAAACGTTGGGAGCGTTCATATTCCCCCGGTTTCAAGATCGACGTCTTTTCCTGCTTTGGGAGCAGTTTTTTTTGTTTCTCCGTCTTGGGCCTCGCCGGTGCAGCGCGAAACGCTGAACACAAGGCAAAGAAGCCCCCCAACGCTTTTGAGAACAACTGAGGACCCGGCCCCACCCCCCACCCCTCGGCGATGGACGATAGAGCCCCCCCCCCCCGCGTTCGCGCCTTCAGCGAGGCCCAGCCGTCTTCGGTCGGAGCAGGGCGAGCTGAACCACGGGTAGCGCGGAGCCGGTCCCAGGACCCCTGCCACGGGGTCCAAGAGCGCGGCAGTCTTCGAGCCGCGTCCAAGCGAGGCGACGAGGGCCCCAACCAGAAAGCCAACTACAGTCGGGGCGCTTTTGACGACACGTGCGTATAGCAACTGGAACTCAGAGAGAGAGAGAGAGAGAGAGAGAGAAAAAAAAAAAAAAAGAGAGAGAGAGAGAGAGAGAGAAAAAAAAAAAAGATACATGCAAAAGGGCCTGGGCCTGCCCGCCTAACGCCCTGCACGTCCCCGAGGACGCGAAGCACAGACCGACGGCGCAGACCGGAGCCCTGTCGGCACAGCCGGAGACGCCAGGGGGCCGAGCTCCAGGAACCGCCGTGCCTGCGCGTGGTGCCAGGGGCCCTGGGCGCGCAGCCCTGCTCGACTCCGAGGCGCCTCGCGCGGTTGCTCGCGGGCCCGCCCTGCCCTCCACGTCC
Organism: Prorocentrum cordatum; assembly: GCA_963575745.1. Lineage (NCBI taxonomy): Eukaryota > Dinophyceae > Prorocentrales > Prorocentraceae > Prorocentrum > Prorocentrum cordatum. Next base: position 632,653 of record CAUYUJ010016660.1, on the reverse strand, counting down.
GAGGTGCCGTGGACAAGATCACGGCCGAAGCCCTCTGCCCGCGAAGGTCTGGGCCGAATCCGCGTCGAGGCGAGGCACCGATGTGCGTCCAGACGAGCGTCCAGACGAGCGACCCTACAAGGACACGGCGGGTGAACCAACCCTCCCGCGCGAAATTCGCGATCAAAGCGCGCGTGAAGAAAAAGGTTCCGAAGTCCCAATCTCGGGCTGACCCAAAAGGGGGTCCAGCGACAAGGGGGTGGTGCAATAGATTTGGTGCAATAAGTTTGTGGGGTTGCAATACCTTTGGGGCGTGCAACACATTCCGGGGCGCTAATGTATTGCTGGCTTTTCGCGTGCAATACGTTACTTGCAATACAATGCAACACAATTCTCCCGCGAAACACACTTGCAATACAATTGCCCCAAATCTACTGCACCGCCCCCTTCAGCTGGACCCCCCTTGGGGTCACCCAGACAATCGGGCCCCGGAACGTCGATCCGTGCCGACCACGGGAGCTGAGCCCCACGAGAGGCCGAACCGCGAAAGCCCCAGTCCCGCGTCGAGTCGCGAAGGTCCCCGTCGGCCCGTGGAGGGCCGAGCGCCTCCCGAGCCTGGCCGGTCCGCGGGGATCACGGGGCCCGACACCGGGCGGCAAGTCCCGAACCGCGGTTCTGGGGGGACCACCTGCGAAGCCTCCCCCCACCCCCCACGATTTCTGAGGGGGGAGGGTGGGGTTCACTTCGCTCCCCCCCCCCTCAGAAATCGTGATGCCCCTGCCCCCCACGATGTCTGAGGGGGGGAGGGCGGGGTTCACTTCGTTCGGGAGCTCCCGGGCGAGGCGAACCCCGCCCTCCCCCTCAGGAATCGTGGGGGGCAGGGGCATCACGATTTCTGAGGGGGGGGGAGCGAAGTGAACCCCACCCTGCCCCTCAGAAATCGTGGGGGGTAGGGGTAGGGTTCGCAGGTGGCCCCCTGCTTTCCCCAGTGTGGTTCTGCAGTTCGCTCTGGCTGTAGGAGGTCGCTGGCAAGAGGGCCGGCGGCAGGGCGGCTCGTGGCGGCGGGCTCCCCGGGTGTCTCCTCGGCGCGGGCTCGGTTCCCAAGGACATCTCACTGCTTTGCCTTGTTCTGCTCTGGGATGGCATGCTCTGCGTTGCGTTGCTGATCGGCTGTACTTTGCGTTTCAACTGGACTGACTTCTAGAATGCGTTGCGTTGCGCTCCTTTGCGTGAAACGCTGTTGTACCGCTTTTCATGACATTGCGATGCGTTGCGCTGCTTCGAAGCGAGATGCAGTGCAAGTCGCTGCATTTGCATTGTTGCTTCGCGTTGCTCTACGCTACACTGCATCACTGCGCATTGCGCTGCAATGCTAAGCAAGGCGGAGCAACGTGTTGCCTTGCTGCACTGCACTACGCTCGAGCAACACCAGGATGCCACGAATACGGGTGAATTGCGCTTGCGCTCGCACTCTGACGCGACGGCGAGCAGAAATCGAACTTCAAATCGTGGGAGACGCCTCTCTTCTCTGGCGCTGCGCCAGATGTCGGCGAAATTGTTGCGCCCGCAATAATTCTGCGTGACAGCAATGGTGTCGTCCAAGTTGACGACGCAGTGCCACCACTCGCCCGGCACGAATATCGTGTCCTTGCGCAGGGGGCGGGCGGGGGAGGCTGGGCGGGGCAGGGATCCATCGAACTGTGATGCGCAATGGATCTGCCTTGGTTCAGGCGTGGCGCAGCCGTCCGCTAGGTACCAGCAGATGACAACTTTAGAGTCCGCCACCGTGCCGCCAGGCACGAGTTGGAGTACTTGCAGGTCCATTGTAGCCCCCAGTCCTCAGGATTTGGGGACCCAGACACTAAAAACTTCAAAGTTCCCCCATGAGGCTTGCCTAGGGGTTTCTTACCTGGTGTTTGAACGGTTGGCGCCTAGTATTGTTACTGTGCCCGTTCCTCGGAAGTTCCTCGGGTTCCCCGGGTTCCTCGGGTTCCCCGCCTCCGGTGCCTTGGATTCTTGCGATGTCCGTTCCTCGGAGGTTCTTCGGGTTCCCTGGGTTCCTCGGGCTCCCCGCCCCGGTTGCCCGTTGCCCCGCATACATGCTTACAGACATACAGACAGACAGACATACATACCTACATACTTACATACAACACAACACAACACAACACAACACAACACA